>JANKOE010000006.1:43703344-43713786 GCA_026284465.1 Erythroxylum citrifolium
AAATTTAGTCCGATTTATGTTCTGTCTCTTTGACATTTTGGCATGCATTCATGGCATTTTTCGGGTCAATTGGTTTAGTGAGATTTCTGATTTGTTCGGACATTATTAATATGCTAACCCCTAATTTGGGGCGTTACATTAAGGTTATTGGTTATAACTCGAGATAGAGTAATCAACCCTAGGATCGTCTAGGACCAATAATCCGACAATTCATAATTAATTAGATTAGTGTTGAAGATAAGTAAAAATTTCCTTTATCTCAATTGGTAGTTCCTTAGGTTGATTCTTGATGTGTGTGTTGCAATTTACTGATTTGTTAGTATTTCATGATTAATTCTTGAATTGAGTTGTTTGGTTCAATCGATTGATTAAATTACATCATTGTTTTAGTTTAGTTAAATTGAATTTCTGCAATTAGTTTTGGCTTTAGATTTTAGGATTAGATTAATCCTCCTCATGGGATTGACACCTTAGATACTACACAAACGACTCGTACACTTGCGGAATATCGAGGTTAAAATATTAAAACTACACATATCGGAAAATTGCCATCAAGTCTTTGGCGTCGTTGGCCGATAGGCGATTAGTTTAGTTCTATAGTTTAAGGTGTTTAGTTTAGTTTAGTTTTTAATTTATTTTTGTTCTTTCCTTTCTATTTCTGAAATCATGCTCTTGCATGAACACAAGAGTCACGAGAAGTTCGAGTTGCGCAACTGAAAAATTAGATTTAGTTATCGTTCGACTAGAACGAACCATTAAGAAAGCTCGGCTTAACGAAGAAGAAGAAATCACGAAGACAATAATGGTTGAGAAATTTCAACAGGATTTGGACCACGAAGCAAACCAAGGACATCAAAAGAGGACCCTTATGGACTTTACGAGACTAGGGTTCAATGCAGATAGCTAAAGAGTAGCTAGAATACCTGTACAAGCCGCATCATTTGAGATCAAACCAGCTCTCTTGAACATGCTTCAATAGAATGTGTAATTTCATGGACTAGCAAACGAAGACCTCAATGCACATATAGTGAACTTCTTAGAAATCTGTGATACCTCTAGGTACCATCAGACGTCGGAAGATGCAGTTAGAATTAGGCTTTTTTCCTTTATCCTAGAGATAGAGCAAAGACTTGATATTATTCCCCTAACTTAACCAATGTTATCATTTGAGATCAGTTAGTTCGTGTCTTTTTAGATAAATATTTTTCCCTGACTAAGACCACTAAAATCATCAAGGAAATCTCCAACTTCCAACAAGGTGACAGGGAATTGATCTACGAATCGTGGGAACGATACAAGGATTTGCAACAGAAATGTCCACATCACAACTTACCCAAGGAATTTTTGTTGCAAACGTTCTATAATGGAGTTACCCCGCATACAAGAGACACGATCGATGCAGCTTCAGGAGGATCATTGATGAAGAAGATGGTTGATGAAGCGGAAGAATTAATAAAGGAGATGGCGAATAACAACTATTTATGGACGAATGAGCGGAGTAGACAAACTACTATATTCCATGAACAAAAGGAAAATGTAAGTGAGGATTGATAACTTGACTCAACAACTCAATAATATGAAGGTTTCGTCCTCAACTCCAGTGATAGCCGTATAACTTAAGTGTGAACTTTGTAGGGTAATTGGTGCAATTTTTATCACACTTGGCCTATACTCTGTCCTGTGGGGCAAAAGTGAAGAGAAAATCTTGGCGATAGAGAGAGCAGGAACTTTGACGAAGACCCTTCTTGCAGCTGAAAGCAAAGACAATGTTGGATCAGACATACCATAACACAAGCGCGCTGACATACCCATAACACAAGCATGCTGTTTCTCCCCATCATCCAGATAATGAAGATTTGGTTTCAACTTCTCTGGACAATGACTGCTCCTACAAGAGCCCTGCAGCCCCAGCGATCTTTACATTAGCCCAGAACCTTTAAACATACACGTACATCCCTGGCACTTTCGATCCTATTCCCTCTTTTTTCTTTTCCAGACTGGAGCAAAGAGCCATTTATTTCCTGTTAATAATTAATAGTAAAGCCTGGATTTGATGACTCAACCACAATCTTGTACGGGAAATAGCTTATTCACTCAGAAGGAAAACTTACTTTCATATGCCACGTACAATCTTTAACTTGCCTAGAAGTATTCACTACATTGTACTGCTCTCTATCTTCGGCCATCTTCACTAGGCGATCATAACACTATGGTTGGGACATGTACCGCGGCTAAAACCTTTTGCAAGTGATGAGTAATAGAGTTTATGGCTGTAACTTTGAAATGGAAGAAAACCATTAGTGTGTGTAGTTAGTTGAGTAACCATTGAAAACAGTTACAGTAATTTTATAAATCTCTCCATTGTTAATTGAGTGAACTACCTTCCACTGGCTGTGAAATGAAACGGATATCTGAAAATTTTCTGCTGTAAGCTGAGCCGACAGTAAGATGCTTTCATGATTAACAACTAATAGACAGAAGTACACTCAACTAAATGAAAAATGTGGAATAGATGAAAACTTCATCTACTTACTAATCAGCAATCCTCAAATTCACAAACTGCGAAGGTCCCTTTTGTTCAACCCGACCAGTACAAACAATATCTATCACAGTGTCTATGCACTAACAGATGGATCAAAAGTCATTTGCAAATGAAAGAAATGAGACAGGTCACATCCACTAGATGCTTAGAAGGCAAGAGATGCATAAGCCATTCAGACTCTTCCCACGTCCAAGGAAGCAACAAATTGCACCTTATTCTCTGAGAACTTTAATGCATTAGAACTCTATGAAGCAATATTAAAAATAATAAATAGGAAATTAGACAAAAACTAACATTAACGCAATAAATGAATCATGCAGACAAATATCATTGTACTTGAACATAAACTCATTTAGACATCTTTCAGCAAGGCACCTGACATAAGAGGTTATCAATAACAACTCTGAATATATATAAAATAGCAAATAACAATGTTCTCGGACAATATTAGTATCTAATATCCAAGTACAAATCCAAATTTAGTAGCAAAAGCATCAACCACCAAAATTCTTTAACCATATCATCCCCCGAGAAGAACAAAACTCAACTTCAAATACCACAGACGCTGACATTCAGATAAACAAGCACTTGTCATCTCTGATTTAAAACTACCTAACAGTAACAATGTCATCAATCTTCAAGATCATCCGGACACATTCAGTTGCCAACATGATGGCACTTGTGCTCACAAGCAATGGCTGCACCACATTCTCCTCCAAGATATTTGTAATCTGCCCCTTCCTCACATTAATTCCAGTATTGATCTCTCCTTGAGCATGCCTATTCCTCAGCTCCGTCACAATGGCAATAGGATTCAACCCAGCATTCTCTGCCAAAGTATATGGTATGACTTCAAGTGCCTCCGCAAATGACCTCACACAGTATCCTTCCATCCCGTGGAGCACCTTAGCCCAGGCTCCAAGCTGCCTTGACAGTTCAATTTCCGGAGCCCCACCTCCAGCAATCAAAAATCTCTTATTCACCAGACATCTGACAACACACAACGCATCATGCAAGCTCCGCTCTGCCTCATCAATTACCAGTTGATTTGACCCACGAACAAGCACTGTTGTCGTCCTCCCCATATCCTTAATCCCAGTTATCTTCACAATCTTTCCATCACCAAGAGAAACCTCCTCTACAAGGTCTGCAAACCCCAGCTTCTCCTCTTTAAAATGCTCAATATTTGCAATAGGCAAGCAATTCAGTGTCTTAGTAATAAACTCAATTTCATCCCTCTCCACATCCTTAATCACCAATATCTTTGCCTTCGCCAAATAATGCAACGATAAATCAGTCACAGCATCTCTTAAAATACTCTTCTGAATCAACAACACATTGCAGCCAGTTGCTTTAATCTTCTTAATCATACCCAAAATGTAATTTCTCTCCTCCTTCAAGATCCTATCCATCTGTGTATAATCAGAAACTACAATGCTCTGCTCTATATCCGTCTTTGGAGGCGAAATCTGAAACTGAATAACCGCAATCTTAGCATTCTCCATTCTAGTAGGTCCACCAGCAGCATGACTCACTTTCTTATCAAAGACCAAACCTTTAACCATCTCAGTGTCATCCACAGTTCCCCCAAGCTTCTTAACAATCTTAATATCCCTCAGATCAACCAAGTCAGGCTTCACAGGATCCACAACAGAAAGAACCGCATCAACTGCCAACGGAGCAAGAAGCGACGAATACTGACTCACTACTTTACTATTCAAAGCCGTACTCGCCGATTTGACTAGCGATTCGCGGTCCGACAGCTCAACGGGAACCGCCATTGCAGTTAACACATCAACAGCTTTAATCGCAGCTTTATGAAGAGAATCGGAGATTACCGTAGGGTGGATTCCGCTAGAAAGAAGAGTGAGGCACTGCTTCAAGAGAGCTCCGGCGATGACGACGACGGTAGTGGTGCCGTCGCCTGCGGCGGAGTCCTGCGACTTAGAGAGCTCCACGAGCATCTTCGCAGCGGGCTGGAGGACCTCCATTTTGTTGAGAATGGTGGCGCCGTCGTTGGTAATGATGACCTCGCCGTTGGCGGCGGAGATCATCTTGTCCATGCCTTTGGGACCAAGGCTAGTCCGGACAGCATCGGCGACTGCCTTGGCAGCCACGATGTTGGCTTGACGGACATCCTCCTTGCGCTTGTTGTCGACGTACGACTCAGTCTTAGATGTTCTCGGCTGAGATACTGCAGGAGCCGCCATTAATTTTCTTGGTCTAGTGTAACCCTAACCCCAGTGGTGGAAGAAAGTAAATTGGAGAGGGAAAGAGGAGTCGTATAGGAGGACTAGAACAAGGTGAGAGCTTGCGACAATAGCCGTGGTAGAAACGGAACCCTAACGTAGAGCCCGAGAGTTTTTGTGAAGAAATGAAGGATACGTGCGACTCTGTGAGTGTGGGGCTCCAGAGGGTTAAAGCTTGTTGTTTGGTTACAGGGGCACCTGTGATTCGAATCAAATCGGATCCGGGACACGGCCCGTGTTCTAGATTATAAGGAGTTGCAATTCAATTACAAATTTGGAAGCAATTAATTGGCTAGGAGAGAAGATAGCGATGAGGCTCGGTTCAACTTGCTTCAATCTCTTATTTTTGTGCTTCGAAGTAGATAAAATTTTGAGTTATCATTAAATCGATGGCATTTTAGTGTAGATTATATTACATCTTTATTTAACTTTTTAATTAATTTTTATAATTATAATTATAATTGATCCTTTTTATTTTAGTTAAACAAACAATATTTTTTAGATTACGAGGAGTTGCAATATAATTACAAAATTTGAAGAAATTAATTAGATAGGAGAGAAGGTGACAATGAGTTTGAGTTCAAGTTGCTTCAATCTCTTATTTTAATTGATTTTTAATTCAATTTTCTATAATTATAATTCTAATTGATCCTTTTTATTTTGATTGAATAAAAACATCACCTTATACAAGTTTTGGTTTAATTCTGTTAAATTCATTGGATCATTTTTCTCATTCAAGAAATTTTTAAGTTAAAGATTTTATAAAGTAAAACAACATTGTTTTAGTTAGTTATAAAGTCATTTTATTAAATTGGTTAGACCGAATCGGGTTAGTCTCTCAAGTTTGAATTAAATCTGAAACTCAATTAATATGAGCCTAGTCCATTCATTTTAGGTTGCGTCAAACTAGGCTCAATTTATCATCCCTATATGCCATATGATTTAATGTTGTGTGTGGTTCAGCCTGATTCTGCTGAGGCTGGACGTCGTTGTTTGGATCCATGGTCTTGAATAACTTTGGCTAGAGAACACCTGCAAAACAATAAAGGCGCGCCGGGGGTTGGTTCCCGGTAGGCCCCTCCGACGCTTAAGTTAGTCTTTTTGTAAGGGTTTCGGTGATTGTAAACAGAGAGAAATAGGGTTTTATGTCTCGTACCTTTCTTATGGTGAGATAATGAGTTTATATAGTAAATACCTGTAGGAATTAGGTCAACGTTGAGGAATGGGCCGATCGACCCATGTGTCATTCTAAGTTTGGGCTTGGGCCTAGCACGACCGACCCAATCATAAGCCCCCTACTCCTCAAGTCTGATTATGGAGAAGGGTCAAAGGAGTACATGAGGATTGTGCGACTCGTTTTTATGACAGCTCGTGATAGGCCCGGTCGATTGAACTTCGACTCCTGGTGCACGACAGTTTGTGATGGGGCCGATCAATCGGATGTAGATGCTTAGTATATGATGGCTTGTGATAAGGTCCATCGATCGGGTGTAAACGCCAATTTAGGCCGAGCCCGATTCCCTTGAATGGTTGGAGGTTCATTAGCGGTCTGGCTCCGTTGTGCCATCAGTTCGGGTGTCTCCCATTCTGTGTCATTTTTTTAGGATGAATCAAAGCTCATGTGTTGGGGTCGGGATCCCTCATTTCCAATATAAGGACGCAAGATATCGTCCAGCTGGGACAACTTCGGCAATCAAGACCTAGAAGACAAAGTATTTCTTTGTGAGGCCAATGGTAGCGCGTCTGACTCCAGATCAGAAGGTTGCGTATTCGGTTCACGTCGGTCGCAAGGTTTGAGGGAATATGGTTGACGTCTTGGCAACCTGTTCGATTGATGTTGAGGCCGAGCGATGCCGAGGATCTTGTCTTGGCATCTTGGCCGAAGGAAGTCGAGGCCGAGCGGTGCCAAGATTTTGTGACTTGGCAGCGCCTGGTTTCAAGATCTTGTTTACAAACCTGGCCGAATTGTGTCGAGGCCGAACGATGTCGAGGCCGAGCGGTGCTAAGATTTTGTGACTTGGCAGCGCCTAGTTCCAAGATCTTGTTTGGAAACCTGGCCGAATTGTGTCGAGGCCGAGCGATGTCAAGGATCTTGTCTTGGCATCCTGGCCGAGCGATTGTCGAGGTCGAGCGATCCAAGATCCTGTCTTGGGATCGCCTGGTTCCAACATCTTGTGTCGGCAACCTTGTCGAACGATGTCGATGTTGCGTGGTTCCAACATCTTTTGTCGGCAACCTTGTCGAACAATGTCGATGTCGCGTGGTTCCAACATCTTATGTTGGCAACCTTGTCGAACGATGTCGATGTCGAGTGGTTCCAACATCTTGTGTCGGCAACCTTGTCGAACGATGTCGATGTCGCGAGGTTCCAACTTCTTGTGTTGGCAACCTTGTCGAGCTATGTCGATGTCGAGCGGTTCCAACCTCTTGTGTTGGCAACCTTGTCGAACGATGTCGATATCGAGCGCTTCCAATATCTTGCGTCGGTAACCTTGTCGAACAGTTGGTAGACTGCTTTGCCCGTAGTCCCATTTAATTAAACTGTTTCTGCCAAGAAATCTGAAACTCTTTATTGATGATGACGAAAGTGGGGGCCGTTAAAAAACCTGACGGGCAAGGCCAGGAAAAAGGGTACCCACTACAAATACGTAAACAGCAATAAGGTGCAAGATAAAGAAATAAATAAAGCAAGCTTATCTAATGGTAGATATGGTCCTTCCCATGTCTGACCGAGCTTTCCAGGGTGTCTCCTGCCGCCTCGGCCTTTCTTAGAACATAACCAACAATCTTTACGTTGCTCGGCGTTGGTCCTACCGGTCGATCGGATTTCTCCAACTGGACTGATCCAATTGTCGCTTGTGTGAGTCATCTGTTCTGCCGCTCGGCTAGCGATCATCTGCTCTTTGTTTTGTATTTTTCAACACTTCCTCGAGCTGGATGTATTTATTAGCCCGATTTCTTATCTCTTGAATAGACTTGGGCTGATCGAGGGCCAATGACTTCTTGAACTTTTCATCCCTCGTGTTGCTCATAAGTGCGGCCAACATGGATGAGCAGGTAAGGTCGCGAACTTCGACAGCTTCATTGTTGAACCGAGCTATAAACTCCCGCAAACTTTTGTTCCTTCCTTGGGTCAAGTGCATCACTTCCCAGGCAGTCTTCTGTAGCCGTTTACTCATAGCGAACTGGTTGAGAAATAGCAACTTGAAATCTTCAAAACGACTGATGCAACGCGAGGGCAAACTGTTGAACTATCGCCGAGCTCCTTCTTGAAAGGTTGTACAAAAAGCCTTACATTGAATGGCATCTTGGACGCCATGCAGATTCATCATCGATTGGAAGTGCTGCAAATAATCAAGGGGATCGGTCTTTCCAATATATTTTTCGGGCGTCGGTATCTTTGTGCCGACCGCTGGGAGGCTATCTAGGACCTTCGGGATGAAAGGACAGCTGTAATGTGTTGATGGTTGATCTGGATGGGAATTCATAGCTACATTGATTTGATCGTCCACAATTTTTTCTGGGGCTACAGCAGTGTGCCGACCTGTCATCACACCTATCTGCCTAACGGGGGTTTGCTGCTGTGACGGTTGGGACTGCAGAATTTGGCAGATCAGTAGATCGGTCGCTTCCTCTATTTGTTTCTAGGTGAGGGAGGTTGGTTGTGGTGTAGGAGGGTTATGAGGATGTGCATTGGTCTCAGCGTTATCCTCTAGGGCCACGCTTTGCGCTTCTTGCTCTCGGTTTTGTGATTGTTGCGGTTGATCATTCGGATGTGAATATTGTATTTGGTTATTCGGATTTTGAGGTGGTAGTTCATCTGTACTAAGGTTTCGGATGATGAAAGGTGATCGAGTCTGAGAATCATGATGCGCCGGTGGAAAGACAGCGGGTTGCCACAAACCTATCCGTTGTAGCGCAAGTGCCGCGACAACGACTACATCAGAATTAGCCGCCGTCGCCTGACTTATCTGAGTGGTTCTAAACGTGGTGCCCTGACGCCGGACCCCACGGTGAGCGCCAAATGGTTCAGCTTGATCTTGCTGGGGTTGAACGTCGTTGTTTGGATCCATGATCTGTGCGATTCTGGCTATAAAATACCTGCAAAACAAATAAAGGCACACCGGGTTGGTTCCCGGAAGGCCCCTCCGACGCTCAAGTCAGTCTTTTTTAGAGGAAATTAGTTGCAGAGAACAGAGAAAAAGCTAGGGTTATGTTGTTGTTGTACCTGTATCACGGTAGAATAGTACCTTATATATGGAATAGATGTTAGGTTTAGGTCTTTACGTGAGTCGTTGTGTTTGCATGGGAGTCTAACTCCTGATGGGCCGAATGGGCCGTGGACGTGTGGAGATGGGCCTAGGCCTAGCGCAGCCGACCCAACCATAAGCCCCCTACTCCTCGAGCCTGAGCCAAGGGAAGGGTCGAAGGAGTATATAAAGTAGTAGGCAATGTGTCTTCAAGGCAGTTCGTGCTATGCCCAACCAAGAAATTTCAGTGATCAAATATAAGATATTTGATTTTTTTAAAACCAAATTATAATTATAATTCAAATATGAGAAATTTAATTCTATAAAAATTAAATTATAATTATAATTACGGTGAATTTAATTACAAATAAGAATTTAATTTTAAATAGAAAAAATTTATTATTTTTTATAAATAAGAAAAAAAGACATTAGATAGTTACCGTTCATGTATTTTTTTTCACCAAAAGTGTTTAAGTCATTTTTTTATTCTATAAATATCGTTAAATAATTTAAAATTGACTGCTTCAAAAAAATATTTTTTACAAAAAAAATGAATTAGATATATTTTGAATATTTTAATTTTAAATTAATAATTTTCAAATTATTCAATTAAAAAGCTGGAAAATCGAAACTCAATTATGGTTAATTTTCAACGCAATCAATTTTATAAACAAATGGGGTGAAAGAGATTATACCCTGTATGTAAAGGAAGACTGTTACTATAAAATTATTGGGCAATTTTAAAGCTAACAGTGAAGATTTACCGTGTTTTTATGGGAGCAGATCTGCTGTTTCCATTCTATCGTGCCCTTACAGCATAATGGAAACAAGGCTGTTTTGATGTTTCAAGTCGATCTGACCTCAAGTATTTATGGTTCGAGTTGAGACACGTAAAATCATATAAAGGTGGCATTAAAAATTGCCGGCCCCACGAGGACTCATTAAATCAAGTCCATACCTGAATGCATCAATTTTACTATTAATTAAGAGCATGTTTGGTTCAATTTTTAGACGGTCCAAAAGTACTTTTGTTTATCACAAAAGTTACTTAAAAAAAATAGGTGTTTAATTCTAAATTGTAAAAATACTTTTGAAATAAGATTAACTTTTTAAAAGTTTAAATACAACTTTTTAAAAGCTAAAATTTGAAACTTTTCGTAAAAACCAAAATCTCAGCTTTTTCGGGTAGAACTTTTTCCGTCACTTACGGATATATCATAGGTGACACTTCTGTTTCTTCTATTTGTATGAACTGTTCTCAAACGCAAGAACTCATCTTCTCAACATCAAGTCACAGGTCTGTATTTTTTTTCTGGTATGCCTATTTTGGAACTTCTCGAGTATTATTTTTCCTCCTCCTCACAACGCAGAAGAACGTCCGCGTTGTGAAGGTCTGCGATT
>JANKOE010000006.1:43793138-43803257 GCA_026284465.1 Erythroxylum citrifolium
AATCTTTGCAATTTTCATATATCAATTTATCTTGCCACTTGAAAATTTTCCTAATCTAAATATACATTTAAATACCTTAAATTTTCAATAACTTTCTTAAAATTCTCCAAAATTCCAAAATAATACCAATAGTCTCCAAATAAATTTTCAACGTAAATAATTCATAATTTAAATTTTAATCGTATTTATAAATCAATTATACCCGAAAAATGTCAATGAATGCATGTGCAATTATTTTAATGTCAAAATTCATATGCACATATTAGGGAATACTCAATTATGCAAAACATATGATGTACTGAAAATTCCTAAATTTTCTAACCCCTAACATGGGGTGTTACATAACATCTAGCATGCATATTTGTTATCAATTTCCTGTGACTTCCCAAATACTTTAAAGCTTGATGATTAATGCAGCAAAATAAACTCTTTCCTAATTAAATAATGCCCCCACGTCTTCAAGGCTCTTAACTTCTCTTCATCCACTCTCACTTCATCTTTCATTATAATGAAACTAAGGAACAACAAATTTTTATACATGAAAATGAACTTCTTCAAATTAGTATGCAATTTGTTTTCCCTCAAGACACCAAACACACTATGAAGTGATCTAAGTACTCCTCTTTTGACTTGTTATAGATAAGTATATCATCAAAGTACACAACCACAAACTTACTTAAAAAAGGTTCAAGCACTTGATTCATCAATCACACAAAAGTTCTAGGAGCATTAGTTAACCCAAAAAACTCATTAACCATTCATATAACCTATCTTTGGTTTTAAATGCAATTTTCCACTCATCCCCAAGCCTAATTGGAATTTGATAATAACCACTCTTGAGATCAATCTTAGAAAAGATCACTGCTCCTCTTAATTGATCCAACATATCACCTAACCTTAGGATAGGAATTTTATACCCAATAGTAATCTTGTTAATGGATCAATTATCCACACATATCCTCCAATTACCATCCTTTCTAGGTGTAAGTAAAGTAGGAACTGCACATAAGCTCATACTCCCTCTAATATGGCTTTCTCCTAATCAACTCTTTTACTTTCTCCCTCAAGATCTTATTCTCCTTTGGACTCATACGGTAATAAGTTAAGTTAGGTAAACTAGCCCCAGGAGCCAAATTAATGTGGTGTTGGATATCTCTCATGGGAGGTAATCCATTAAGTAGCTCATTGAGTATTACATCTCTAAATTCTTTTAAAATTTTCTTCCCTTCTAAAGTAATCTCATCTTCTCCCTTTTCACTCTTTTCTTCCTCTTTTGATATCAACAATTATGCCTCCCTCGTTTCTTTCATCTCACTTACAAAAATTCCCCTATTATTTTCCAATTCTAATAATGGCTTCTTTATCCCACTAGGTTTGACGACTCTTTTTTCACCTATGGGTATTAACTTATAGTTTACACCATTCTTCACAAATCAGTAAATATTCTCCCTACCCGAGTGATATGCATCCATGTCATATTGTCATGGTCTACCCATCAAAATTTCATATAAATCGATATCAAAAACTTCACAATAATGTTCATCTGAGTATTTACAAATAGAGAATGGAACCTTATACCTTTCCATGACACGAATATCACTAATGGTTGTAATCCATGCGTTGCCATAGGGTTAGGGTGAGGCTCGGCTGGTAACTTTAGCTTCTTAACCACTAATTTACTATTGATATTTTCTTGGTTACTTCCATCAATGATCATCTCACAAAGATTTCATTATACTATGCCTTTAGTGTGGAATAACTGGTGTCGTTGTCAATCTTTATGCTCTTCTTTAGAAATCATCAATCTCCTAATAATTCCAACAAAGCCATATTCTCCTCCTTCGGAGTATTCATATTCTTCTCCATCCAGTTTATAACAGCCTCCTCTTAGGATGGTTTCCTCGTCATTGCTGAAATCATCAATTCTTATAAAAGGTGCTGAAATTTAAGGTTATGCAGGGGTAACTTCCCTTTTAGCTATTTCCCCAAATCTCCAGTTATTGTCACCTTGCATTAATGTATGCAATTATCCCATAAATGTAGCCAACTGTTGTTCAATATTACAAATAGTTATCCTATGCTCTTCGATTCTTCTCTAAATATCAGGCAATCCTTGAACCTCGTCATTATGATTATTTGTCATTGTCAAAAAGAATAAGCATTATGAGATTCAAAGCTCTAATACAACCTGACACAATGGGAATATAAACAAACACAATTCTAGTCCAATAATTGTAAGATAAAAATTCTCGAAGAAAAAATAAATTTTACTAAAAAAGAGTTCTAATCAAGGTATCAAGTCTTACAATTTATATCCCTCAATTTCCGCAAGTGCGCGAGTCGTGAGTTGTAGTATTTGAAGGGTCAATCCCACGAGGAGGATAAAGTAATATAATCCTAGGTTATCTAAGGCTCAGAAATTAATAAAAAATGAAACAAGAATATAAACGTGGGAATTTGATTGCAGGAATTCAACTCAAGAAATTAACACAAAACAATAATTAAAATTGAGGAACACAAAAGGTCACTATGAATTAATCAAGAGAAATTACCAAGTCATGAGAGAGGGGATTCGACCTATTATTAATGTTAACTTAGCCAATTATGTGTTATCAGAGTGTCAATTCTGGGCTATTGTAGGGGGAATTAGTCTCTCTCGAGTTATAATCTTGCGCCCTAAATCATTAACCCTAATTAAATTATAGAATTTGCAATCTCTCAATTAACAAAAGACCCATAAATAAAATTAGATCGTAAGCTTTCTACTAAACTACCAAGTCTCACATGGGATTTCTCTCTGCTCAAAAACTGATATGATTAACTACATGGTCTATTGGATCGCCTAACTCTTATTAATCCAATTCAATCATTTTTATTTGGCTCGCCCTCCCGATTTATTACTGAAATATGCAAAATTGAAGTTAATCACAACACCCAATAATACAAAATTGACTATATTAACATTAAATCAAAGTAAAATCCTAAAGGAAGAGTTAGAACATTGTAAACAATCCAAAACTCATCATCATACAACCCAATTCAATCTTATACATTAAATGAACAAAAAAGAAATGGAAAGGAAATAGAACTTGGATCGGGCAATCTAAGAAGGTAGCAGCGTTAGGAGACCACCTAATCTGAGAAGCAACAGCATTGGGACCCGCTTCTTCTTCTCTCTCTCTACTTTTCTCTCTCTCTTGAACTTTCCAAAAGTGGCAAAATGTAGAAGCTCTCTTATAGGGTTGAATTTTGTTCCTTTTATACTCTTTTCTAATTAGGGCAACCCTAAGGCTTTTTTTTTGGTCTGAAAGGTCTGAAAAGTCCCTCAAAAACTTAAAACCCAAAGCAGCCCCGCGTCTATCTATGCGCAGGCCACAATCGTGGCTAGGATTTTGGCCTTCTATCACAATCGTGGCTCCTTGCACCTACTTCTATCATGATCGTGACTTTTTGGCCATGATCATGGCCCTAGGTTAGCTCTCAGGTCTTCTCTGAATCTTCTCCATTTTCTATTATTTGCCCTGAAACACTAGCAAACTCATAAAGGCTCCTCAAATATATAAAATCGAAGCTAAAAAGCAAGCTCTAATCCACAAAATGCTTAAAACACAAATATCTACTAACTAACACAATTTTAACTTAAACACGCACTAAACATTCAAATTAAAAACTGAATACAAACTAAACTACCTATAAAAACACGATGTAATCTACAACTATCAAGTTTTAGATAAGATAGGAAACTGTAATTCAATTGAAGAAGAGTTACAGATAAAATAAGAAAAGAAACAAAAAGATTGAGTAAGGTTTGAAATAGGAATCAAATAAGATAAAAAAAAAGAAATTATTCAAAATCCTTACAAATAAGGATGTTAGATAAGGTATGATCATATGTTATTCAATATTCCATTCTATCAACTTAGAAGGAAATCTAGAGAAGGATGTTAGATAAGGTATGATCATGTGCTATTCAATATACCATTTTGCCCATTTAGAAAGAAATATAGAGAAGGATATTAGACAAGAAAAGATCTCATACTGGTGAATATCCTATTATGTCCAAGAATTCAAATGCCTCATCATTATATATTAGAACAAAAGTTAGTGAAAAAGAAAAAAAGCTAACTAAATTCCTTATGCTTATTAATTGTAAGATTTTGATGCTAAAGTTATAAGTAACGCATTTGATTAGCAAAAGTAATTCATTGAGACTAAGAAAAGTAATGTTTGAATTAGTAGCAAAAAATGGCAAAAAAATGAATAACATGAAAAAAAAGCAAGATCTTTTACAAGTTTATGATCATCTCTCATAATCATTTTGTCAAACACAATGATTGCATCTCCATAAACCCAAACTGACTATACTTATACACCAAAGATGAACCAAAAATAGGATTTCCCTAAAAAAAATTCCATATTTTACTACCAATCTATAGACACACTTCCCTAAATTCACCTATAAAAGCTTGGAAAAAGCAGCCATAACTATGAGGTACTTAAACTAACTGGGCAAGATGTTAGACAACCATATGGGAACATAATTTTTTTTCCATTATCATTAAGCTAGGTACCTTAATACAACTTACAGCATGAAATACCTAACACCATATATTTGTGGTTGCACTTAACCATACATTAAAGCCTACCTAATATGAGAACTTGCATAAGTAATCCTGTGACTTATTTAAAGATTCAACCTTTATGATCATATGATAAAACACTATATCCCATGAGAGTATAAATGGCTTTATATAATGAAAGAAACTCTACTAATATAACTATTCCTTATAAATAATTCAACGATGAAGGAAAGCAAAGAACTTGAGTGCACTTACTTATCAAACTCTCTTGGATTTTTTTTACTAAAAACTAATTAACAAACAAAAATCATGTCTTAAAAAAATAAAAACCCAGTTTACCTTGTTTGCACTACTTCAAATGGCCAAATAAATCTTTAAGAGATAACATTTTGTTTGAAATAGTGTAATAAATTTAGACTTACCAAATATTTTTTAGTTTTAAATTAGTATTGATTCCACAATAATATATATAACACAAACACCAAAAAAGATTGAATTGAAATATAATTGAAACGTTGAAGAAAACTAATTAAAATAGGAGATGCATAAGTTTCAAAATTAAAATTGAAGAAATGAGTTAAAAGAAGTATGCTCAAAGAATGGATCTAAAATAAGTATGATTAAAGAAGAAATTTAAAATAACTATGCAAATTCAAAATTCTCATATTTGGAAAACATTATGTGTAATTTATAAAATCGTCTCATTTATTAATGAACTTATTTTTATATCAATAAATTATTAAAATGAAGTGAACTAAAAAGTTGATTAGTTTATAATAATTGCAGTAGAAGGGATGCAAATTGGCTTTCAAAACACGCCAGTTTCACATGACGACCATCCAAAAATACACATCTCTTAAAACAGAGCAAACACTACATATATTTTTTGGTTAAAGGCGTGATTTGCACCTCAATATTTTGTAAACAAGTTTTAAGTAAGCTTTTACTATTATTTTTGGTTCGTGTTCGTTACTAAATAGTATTTATTGCACCTTAAATATGAGGTTTATTTAGATTTTTATGTAAAATATTAAAGTTAAATTTACACCCTTAATAAATATTTAAAAAGGGTTAATTACTAAAAAAAAGCCTAAACTTTATACAATTTTGCAATTATAATTTAAACTTTAAAAAGTGACAATTAGGGAAACCTAAATTTTTAATTTTTCTCAAATATAGCTCGATGTTAATGTCTCAACTAACAAAGTTGACGTGACAAGCCACGTTAGCCATATTATGATAAATGTAAAATGCCTTGTATCATGCTAAGTCCAAATTAAATTTTAATAAAATTAAATTAAAAAACAAAAAACCTAACCTACTCTTCCTTCCTCTTTTGCCACCCACTCAAAACCCTAAGTTAATTTATCTTTATTTTGTTGAGAGTGACTTTGACAGAGGTTAAAGTCCCTCCTCTTTTTCTTCAAACATAGCCCTAAATTTTGTTCGTTTGAAAATTTTTCATTTTCTTTTCTCTTACAAATTTTCATTTTCTTTTTTCTTATTACCTTACTTTCTCTTGCTAAAAGTTCACAACCCATGGTGACTACTAAATCTCCGCCATGTACTTGGCCCATGGTCATTGACGAACACCTCTGTAATGTTTCTCTTAGTTCGCAGTCTCAATTCTATTATCAACCATCGTGACGTTGGGAGGAGGAATGGTTATGCCTGCCAATGTTGGTGATGAATGTGAATCTTTATGGAAGTGAAGTATATTATCAGGTGTTGTCTAATTAGTTCCAAGGTTGAAGATTCATCCGAAGAACCTATTTAAGGCTTAGCTAGTGATAATGTAAAAATTTGAGTCCTTGGAAAGTAAGATTCAAAGGTTTCTTACGTAAATACGTCTGACGTGGCTTGCTACATGAACTTTGTTAACGAAGACATTAATGTCGGACTATATTTAAAAAAAATTGAAAGTTCGAGTATTTAATCGAAAAAATTCGAGCTATAACTGAAATGTTAAGAAAAGTTTAGGATTTTATAATTAACCCTTTAAAAATTATTTTTGAGGTTATGATTGATCTACATTTTTAGAGTACTAATTTTTTTTTAAATTTAAAGCATTATCATTATTATTTAAAAATGCTATATTATAGCAATTAATTTAAATTTTAAAAAATTAGAAGACAATTCTTACGTTTTGCCTAATGCTAAAAAAATTTAAAGCATTATCAATATTATTTAAAAATGCTATACTATAGCAATTAATTTAAAATTTAAAAAAATATTAGAGGACAATTCTTACGTTTTGCCTAATGCTTCCCTGACAACGGCGTTTGGACTTTGGAGTTCACCGTCTATACGCTACTGCAGAGTTACCGATACCTTACTCTACGCTTCTCTACTAACTTCATTTCATTCGTCAAAAAACAAAAAAACAAAAAAACTTCATTTCAAAAACCAAATGTAACAAAACCTCCCTAAAACCTCACACCTGTGAGCCAAAATACCAAAACAAAAAGAAATGGCAGGCTATTCAGCTGCTATTCAGGGACACATCATCACGACCACCACAACCGCCGCCACAAGGTCTCTTCGTTTGTGTCTTTCCCATAAAACCCTTAAAGCTCGCTTCTTTGCTTGTGTGACTGTGAGGTCCAAGCTCCCTGTGCTGTCTAGGCCACAATTGTTTTCAAGGTCTTTTGGGGTTATTAGGTGTTTTGATTGTGGCGGTGTTCGTGGGTTTTCGGATTGGAGGAAAGGTGATAACTTGGCGCTATTGCGTCTCCAGCAGAACTCCAATTATAGCCGGTTTGCTTACCAGGACCCTTCTAGTGATGATGATTCTGATGGAGAATTCGGCTCCACCCAGCAGTCAATGGTTCCTTTTGTTCTTTATTTTTGATTTGGTCATAGGAATCTGCTTTCATGTGACATTTGCTGCAATTTGACCTGTAGTTTAGCTTTAATGCCTATGCTAAGAACTGTAGCAGTTGTGATTTTTATTGAGATTAGTGAATTCTTTGTCATGTTAATATCTAAGTCAATCTATCAAAGAAGAGTGAATTTGGTACATAGGTGAGTGTTTGATTGCTAAGGTCCTGTTTGATGTATGTATGATCTATTATTAGGAGCTGGACAATCAAGTCAAATAAATATAATGGTCCAGAGGAAGTTGATAGTTTTTACTCTTTTCACTGTACGGTCAGGGAAAACCTTGTGATATTTTCCCATAGTATCCTTGCTCTAACATATTCCCATTCATGACAACTGAAAGTTTTTCTCTCTACCTGATTAAAGATTGTAAAACATTTCTAGTGATCAATCCAGTTTGAGTATATGGAAAGGTTTTGGCCATTACAGGAATTAATCCCTTATTGCAGTAAAGATATTTAATTTCTTATTGAACCCAATATACAAGATGTTTAATCGTTGATATCATTTGGGGCTGTTAGTTCATGCTGAAAGTGTTGATGCAACATTCTCTACTCTTTTCTTCTTGTTGTTGTTCTTTTATTACTGTGTTAGTATAAAAAGACATAACTTCCTCATACACATGATATTTGTTTGGTCTTGATTCTTGCTCCCTAGACTGGTTCGACACTTGATAACATTGATGATTGGAAGTGGAAGTTGACCATGCTTCTGCGAAACAATGATGAGCAAGAAGTTGTGTCAAGAGAGAAAAAGGACAGACGTGATTTTGAGCACCTCTCAACCCTAGCAACTCGGATGGGCTTGCATAGGTTATTATACCGTCTTCCAAGTAAAATATGCTTATAGGGTTATATTGCCTATTCTCAAAATGTTACTTGTTCTTTCCAGCCGACAATATTCTAGAGTTGTTGTCTTTAGTAAAGTCCCCCTGCCAAATTACAGACCTGATCTTGATGAAAAGCGTCCACAGAGAGAGGTACTTTCCCCTCCTATATTCATGGCTAAAACATTTGTTATTTAGCTACGGCTTGATTTTCTTTCCCAATTCTTGAGGTGTTGAATGTTCTGTTTACTTGGTTATCAACATTTTCCAATGATTTTATCACTGACAGGTGTCGTTGCCTTTTGGACTGCAAAGAGAAGTAGATAGCCATCTTGGTGCTTATCTTTCCAAAAAGTCCATAATTAAGGGACGAAGTAATTCTCTGTCAAGATCGAGCAATAATGGAAATATGAACAATGCTGGAATTTACAAGCAGGTAGGCTCCAACATCCAGAATAATGTTGCCATGGAGAAAATTATTCGGCGGAAAAGTTTGCAACTGCGCAATAAGCAACAAGAATGGCTGGTATGTTATGTGCTGACAAGTTCAACTACTTTAGATACCATATGACTTAAAATCTTTTGTATTTAACTTTAGATATGTTGTGTCTAAAGGTCTTTTGGTAAGTAAAACGCTGTTAGAGAGTAAATATTTTACACTGGTATGCTTTTTAAATCGTAATGCCAACTTTCTTACAACATGCTTTGGAATTTTTCTATTAGAGAATGAAAATACTGCTAAATTATGTCACATGATAGTGAAGAAAGCAAGTCTTGGTTTTCATGTTCTGTTGATAGATAGGGAGAATTGTTGTGTAGGATCATATTGTCTTATTCCCTCATGGTTTATATTATTTAAAATTAACAATGTAGCTCTATTTACTTTTTTTTTTCTTTCAAAAAAGCTAGTTGATGGGATTGGTTGTTGCCTCCCTCTTCCTTTTAGTGTTTATAATGTTATGTTCTCCTCAAAATGAATCTTAGTTTGTTGAATAGATCATCTTGTCTTATTTTGTTTCCCACATGTTATATATTATTTACAATCAACAATGGAGTTGCATATACTTGCTAGCTATTTGATGGGATTGGTTGTTGCCTCTCCCTTCCTTCTAGTGTTTATAATGTTATGTTCTCTCAAATTGATTTTCTTAGTTTGTTGGATGTTATCATCTTGGCTTATTTTGTTTCCCTCACATTTCTATTATTTACAATCAATAGTGGAGTTGTATGTACATTTTACTTTTTTTCTTAAAGCTACTTGATAGGATTGGTTGTTGCCTCCCTCTTCCTTTCAGTGTTTAAAATGAATTTTTTAGTTAGTTGGGTACTATCTTCTTGTCTCATTTTGTTTCCATTGTGTTTTATATTATTTATAATCAACAATAGAGCTGCATTTACATGTTTGATGCAAAAGAACTTAAATCCTATAGAAGAAATAAAAGAGGAAAAATTAGTCAACCAAAAGCCTTAATTTAGTGGGATGAAGGATAAGAATTAAGTTGACAATAAAGACAATAAAGGCTGAAATGTAGATTATGCTTGGATTCCTTATTAGATAGGAAGTAGAGTAAGTTAACTATGTTATTCTAGTTTTAGATATCTTATCCTATTTGCTTATGACTTAAACTTATAGAAATTTTATTAGAGTAAGATTTAAATCTGTTAGGAACTCTGATACGACACCTCTAACACATTAGGAGTCTTATTACAATTAGGAGTCTTATCTTTTATTACGATTAGAAGTCTATCTTTTATTACGATTAGGAATCTTATCTTTTATTACGATTAGGAGTCTATCTTTTATTGTGATTAGGAGTCTTATCTTTTATTACG
>JANKOE010000006.1:43816324-43836717 GCA_026284465.1 Erythroxylum citrifolium
AGTCTCCATTAAGGAATGCATTTTTTACATCTAGTTGATGTAAAGTCCACTCAAAATTTACAGCCAAGGATAACAATGCCCGAATAGTATTTATCTTTGCAACAGGAGAAAATGTCTCTTGGTAGTCAATACCATAGGTTTGAGTGAACCTCTTAGCAACTAATCTTGCCATTAGCCTTTCCACACTGCCATTAGCCTTAAACTTAACAATGAATAGCCATTAACCTACTAGCTTTTTATCTCTAGGGGAATTCACAAGTTCCCAAGTTCTATTCTTCTCAAGTGCATTTACTTTTTCCATAACAATTGATCTCCAATCCGGATCTTGAAGTGCTTCCTTAATGTTTCTTGGTACAAACAGATGGGTTACTTGAATTGTTCCCAGGTTCATTCTCCGAGGGTTTTGAGAGGTTGTGCATTGTTAAGGTAGGTTGTTCTATACTTCTCAATTGAGTCTTCCTCTTAGTATAAACACGAAGCTCAGTATTCCGTTCTTTAGGAACGGACGGTAGTATTTCTCCCCCTGTGGTTGAACCGGGATTTTCTGGCATGGACATATTAGGAGTAGTACCTTTGGCTTCATTATCAGGAATTATATTATGATCAATAATGACAGTAGGTAGGGGGTTAGGAGTAATAGTAGCATCCCAAAAATTTTCTGCTTCATTAGGGTTCTCCCCCCTGAAGGAAATTTTTTTGATGTTCTAGAAATGTGACATTCATGGAGTTTGTGTTAAAGGGTTGTAGCACTTATAACCTCGTTGACTAGGAGCATACCCAATAAAGGCAGATTTTTCAGCTCTTGGATCTAGTTTTGAGTTTCCCTTAGTCGGGTTGTGAACATACACTGTACACCTAAAGACTCGAAGAGGAATAGTAGAGTAAAGCTGACTTTCAGGAAAGCATTGTTAAACATATCTAAGGGTGTAGCATAATGCAAAACACAACTGGGCATTTGATTAATTAAGTATGATGCAATCAAAATAGCCTCACCCCAAAGGTATTTTGGCACATTCGTTGTAAACATAATGGACCGAGAGACTTCCAGTAAATGTTTTTTTTTCTCTCGGCAATACCATTTTGTTGAGGAGTGTTAAACACACGTAGATTGGTGAACAATGCCTTTAAACTTAAGAAATTTTCCAAGGACTTCGTTAAAATACTCGGTACCATTGTTAGAGTGAAGTATGCCAATGTGTGTGAAATTGAGTTTCAATCCTGGTATAAAAATTTTGAAAGATTTGAGCAACTTCAAAATTTTCATGCATCAAATAGACCCAACATAATCGAGTATGATCATCGATAAAAGTTACAAATCATTTTTTTCCGGAAAGAGTTTTAACATGAGATGGACCCCAAACATCACTATGAATTAAGTAAAATGGTTTGGAGGGTTGATATGGTTTTGTAGGATAAATAGTCTGACTTTTGGATAAAATGCAATGCTCACAATGAAGTTTTGAACAAACCACAGATTTAAACAAGTGAGGTAATAGTCTTTTGAGATAAGAGAAATTAGGATGTCCTAATCTATTATGCCAAAGCAAAATCTGTTCTTTAGCAAGGGTAGAACAAGTACTACTTAAGCCATGAGCTTCTTTATTCTTCAAGTTGTCATCAATGAAGTAGTAGAGACCAGTTATCAACTTGGCACTGCCAATCATCTTCCTCGAAGTTAGTTCCTGAAAGACACAATATGAGTCAAAAAATTTAATGGTACAATTAGAGTCAAAGGCTAGTTTGCTCACAGATAGCAGATTACAAGCTAGTTTTGGAACATGAAGGACATATTTAAGGCAGATATTAGAGGATAGAGTTATTGAACCTTTACCAACTACAGCAAAAAATGATCCATCTGCTATACGAATTTTTTCAGGGTCAGAACAAGGGTCATAAGTATGAAATAAATTAGAAGAATAGGTCATATGGTCAGATGCTCCTGAATCAATGATCCAAGGAGCGAAATTGTATGAAAAGGAACATGATAAGGCATTAAAATCACTACCAGTTTGCGCAACAGAAGCATTATGGGCACTTGATGATTTAGATTTGGGTTTCAGTAGCTTCAGGATGTAATTAATCTAGTCTTGAGAGAACTGTCCAGCACTACCTCATTGGCTGATGGTTTACTTGATTCATAGTGAGCTGAAGTTTTATTAAATTTTCTTTCATGTGATCCCTTCCAATTTGCAAGCTTTCCATGGAGTTTCTAGCATGTTTCACAGGTATGACGAGCTTTATTGTAATAATCACACCAAACTTGTGACTTTTTCTCAGTCTTCTTAGTACGACCAATAGCATTCCCAGCAGCTAAGGCTGTGTTTTCAATAGTAGGTGTAGGATTTCGTTTGCCAAGCATCACAAACCGTCTACTCTCTTCACGTCAGACTTTTGCAAAGACTTCCCCAATGGATGGAAGTGGTTATCTTCCAATAATCCTGCCTCTAACCTCATCAAACTCAATATTAAGTCCAATTAAGAACTTAAAAATTCGGTTATCCTATACTATTTTTCGAAAATGGTTACAGTCATCAGTGGATTTCCATTCATAGTTATTAAACAAATCAACGTCTTGCCACAAGCGTTTCAGGGAATTAAAGTACTTAGTAACACTGTCCTCACCTTGGTAGATCTCAACTAATTTGATAGGTAGTTCATATACTTGGGACTGGTTTCCCAAGTCAGAATACATCTGATTCACATTGTCCCATAGCTCCTTAGCTGTGTGGTAACACGTATAGTTGGAGCTAATATCCTCTTCCATAGAATTTACCAGCCATGTCATAACCATGGAATTTTCAGCATCCCATATTTCGTGTGTAGGATCATCAGCCGTAGGTTGCTTCTTGTTACTAGTCAAATATCCAATCTTACCTCTACCACGGATGTACATTTTAACCGATTGAGACCAGTGAAGAAAATTCTCTCCATTCAGTCGTATACTAGTGATCCAAATGGAATGAGAATCTGAGGTAGGATTATGAGGAGGAGGTGTTTGAACAGATGGGTTAGAGAATTCAGCAAATGTCAAACATGGTTGACATAGATGGGTGGGATTAGAGACAGTAGGTAGCGGCTAAGGTTTAGGACTGTTCAGGTAAGCTCTGATACCATGCAGAAATTCTGAACAGATGTATATTATTCTCAATATCTTGCTAGGGCAATACATAGGTACAAGTACATATAGAAATAAAGAGGGCTATTCTAGGAGACTAATATCTGTACATAATATCCTAATATCTGTACATAATATCCTAACTGATCTGATTTGCTAACTTTTATGAGTCAATAATATCTAGGAGATATCCAGCTGGATATTTCCCTACATATAAGGATAAACATGTTAGGCTGAATTTGCGAAAACTAAATCTACTCCATGTATAATAGGATAAAATCCATATATGAGATTGGCCAAAGCTTCTTGGACTCCACTACCAGCTGAGATGAAAGTATCTCATGTAGTTGTGGTATTTCTCAATTTCTCAATTAACCTTTTGCAGTATGAAATTAGTATGGGGTCCTTTTCGGTTTCATAGTTCATGGAATAGATTCTTTTGTAATGTTAGGTCAAGGATAGTACTCTAGCTGTAGTTGCTTTTGGTGAGCAGCACTTACTAGTAGTAGACAAGTGAAAGAAGACATCCTTTAATAACTCTTTTGTGGAAGATTCGCAATGGATCTTAACTTTAAATTCATAGGGACCCCACCGCAAATATTGTACAATGCTTGCTATTTTAAGATCACCAATGTCACAGGGTTGCTCATTTTTTTCACTTACAAATATTTGATGTTTTTTTTCCTTATGTAAGCATATTTTATTGTTAGTATCATGTTTTTCTCCCGGAAGTAGATCTGGAGAACTGTCAGTCTGACTTGATATTCATTTTTGTTCTTATTTCTTTTCACTGGTGTTGTCATACAGAGGTTAATATTTGATAAACCTGAAGATGGTGTGAGGAAGATTGTTTTGGCTACTAACATGGCAGAGACAAGTATTACCATCAATGATGTTGTTTTTGTGGTTGACTGTGGGAAGGCAAAGGAGACATCTTATGATGCACTGAATAATACCCCTTGCTTGTTGCCTTCCTGGATTTCAAAGGCCGCTGCCCGGCAGGTAGACCTACCTTTGCAATACAAATTATTTTTGTACCTATGCTTCTTGGCTTATAATTTGTTAAGGATAATCGGGATGCCTTAGGATTTGACTATTTAGAGTGAGTTTTACATTTATTATAGCTTTGATCTTTACCCTTGGTCTACAAGGGATGTCTCTTTTTCAGTCTAATTCACTGATGCATTAAATGGTACTTTATCACCCTTGTGCTTGATACAGTAAGTTGAAAGAGTTAATTAAGCTTGAAAAAAAATGAAATAATGAACTGGCTTCAAAGCAGTGAGTAACTTTACAGACCAAAAACAAGTTTCATTTGTATCCATGTGGGAGGGACTAAGATATTGACTTCAATTCTCAGTTGGATTTGATAGGGCTGTTAATTATTGTCTTGCTTAATATACATTCTCAGTAAATTAGATATACATGGCACCAGTGGCGTTCCTTAAATTAGTAGATATCTTAAAGTTTCATTATTTGCATCATTCCCATGTTCAGTACAGTGGAATTAGCATTTTACATTGACTTTCAGCTAAACATTACACTGAGAAATGCAATGACATAATTTATATTATTCTTACTGCAGGACCAAATTTTTTATATGTCAGTTACTTGCACTATTATTTTAGTATATCTAGTAGGAATAGGATATTAGACAAGTTTGAGACACGAAAAATAACTACTGCTTGTGTGCTAATTATTATTTAGCTAATAGGGTTTTAAATTAGTATGTTTTATTTAGTTCTCAAGCCTATTGTATAATGCTGAGTATGACAGAAGTAATTGATTTCTTGCAAATTTAGCTTCCAGATCCACTTTATACCATGTATTGACTTATATCATGCTTAAAACAAAGATTTTGTTTCTTAGAGGGCCAATGCTGTAGTTTGCTTTCTAAAATTTTAGTTTCTTGCCTAGTTCTGTAATATAAAATTGGACTTCTGATTCAGAGAAAAGGAAGAGCTGGTCGTGTTCAACCTGGCGAGTGTTATCACCTTTATCCTAAATGTGTGTACGAAGCTTTCTCTGATTATCAATTACCAGAACTTTTGAGGACGCCTTTGCAGTCTTTGTGTTTGCAAATCAAGAGCCTCCAACTTGGAAGTATTTCGGACTTCTTGTCTAGAGCCTTGCAGCCTCCAGAACCTTTATCGGTAATTCCTTTTGGGGTTTATTTTCATGAACTGCTCCCCTTTGGAGTTTATTTTCATGAAATGTGCAAATTTATAAAGCTTGCTAACATCGCATTCTTTTCACTTGCTATGGAGTTGAAATGTCAACCATATCAGGAATCTTTTGCTATTTTAGCATCTTTAATTTTTCTATGCTTCTTTGCTGTATTTTTTAATTCATCTCTTTTTTTTAAGGTTCAAAATGCTGTTGAGTACTTAAAGGTGATTGGAGCTCTTGATGAAAGTGAAAATCTGACAGTTCTTGGTACATCAGTTTTTTCTTGCTCTTTAGTGATCTTCATATGGTGTAATACTTTAGGAACTGAATTTTAAAGCAGGATTGGTTGCTTTTATAGGACGCCACTTGTCAGTACTTCCAGTTGAACCAAAGCTTGGGAAAATGCTCATATATGGGGCTGTTTTTAATTGTCTTGATCCAATAATGACTGTTGTTGCTGGTCTTAGTGTGAGAGATCCTTTCTTGATGCCATTTGACAAGAAGGGTGTAAGTTTTATTTTCTTACTTTATTGTCTCCAAAGCCAAGAAATTACTTTATTGTACCAGTTGTGATGTAAAAGTATATGAATTTGAGACAAATTATTTGTTGACGATGACACAAGAAAAAAAGAAATTCTATATAAAGAGGGTTAGTGTGTTTCAATTGACAGAGGGTGCATATAGAAATCTTCTTTGTTTCTACTGTGAAGAGAATCAACAATTTAAATTTCTGTGCCATATTAATCAATCATATTGTTCCCAGAAAAGTCAGGTTTATAGAGATAAATATCTAAAAATGTGAATGTATATACACTATGATTGTGCATGCATGTATCCTGGTGTGGGGTGGAGTTAGAGTAATACTCAATAGAAATTATCTAATGATATGTGATGGACTATTAATCATAAGATGGTGGTGATATGCGATGGACTATTAAACATAGACTGTGGTTCTGTATTGGATTTTGTTTTATCTTGTTGTCTATTGATTTCTTAAACTTTTAATATTGAATTTTGGAATTGATGTCATCAAGAATTAACTTTATAAAACAAGGGAGCAAACTGGACTCTGGTCATGTGTCTCTATTTAATATTCTTCCTGTCTTGGCAGCTTGCAGAGTCTGCAAAAGCACAATTCGCTGCCCAGGATTACAGCGACCATCTTGCTCTTATTCGAGCCTATGATGGTTGGAAAGCTTCCGAAGCACAACAATCTGGGTACGAATACTGCTGGAAAAATTTTCTTTCTGCCCAGACTTTGAAAGCCATTGATTCTCTTCGGAAGCAATTCTTTTACTTGCTGAAGGATACTGGTCTAATTGATCAGAGGACTGAAAATTGCAATACATGGAGCCATGATGAGCATCTTGTCCGTGCGGTTATCTGTGCTGGCTTGTTCCCAGGGATATGTTCTGTTGTGGTAAGACATACGTCAATTTTTCATACTTCAATTTTTTCCCTATGCATTTATGTTCTTCTTTGAATATGTTATGGTAAAATGGTCATGAAATGTCCTTGTCCTATCCTTATTTTCTCCTTAAAACATCTTATTCTGTGCTTCTGTTTCACATGTTTGTTATAATTTTAAACTTTTCTGAAGCACTGGAGGTAGTCAGGGAGTACCCTGACATTAATTCATGCAGTAGAAGTGTATGATGGTGAAGTTGTTCTTGAGTGTTTCATTACTAATAAGAAGGAAAGGTGACATTTGTTTTAAATTTGCTATTGATTGGGAATTAAGGATAAATCTCCGATGGCTAAACTTATTCTCTTCTCCTGGAGTGATAACTAATCTTTTATGATCATATGTACAGAACAAGGAGAAGTCAATAGGATTGAAAACAATGGAGGATGGTCAGGTACTCCTATACTCGGTAAGTTTCTTAATCTTTGGACATGGTGTCCATGAATGTTCCATGCTAACCAATGATCAAAAAATCCAACCGGTTTATCCAGTTCAACCATAAAAATCTTGAGCTGTCTAACTTTTCGATTCGGTTTTTAACTTTTTGATTTGATTTACTTTAATGAATCTTGTTGTTAAAAACTGATCAATTTATTAATTAACCGGTCAATTTTTATAAATTAATAAGTTCTTATAAACTAAAATAAATCAATTAATTTTTATTTAATATTTTTCAATTAAACTTTAAATTTTTCGATAGGTAAGGACAATATTTTTCAATCATATTTTAAAATCTTTAATTTTATTTAATCTTTAGTCAATTTTATGATGATCTAATAACGATTAAACCTTTTAAATTTGAAACTTTTTGTCATCCTAGTTTAATTTTTGATTCTGTTTTTAAAACATTGATATGTCAGATTTTACACTCCTTTTAAAATCTTGACTTTTGTGGTTTGTTTTACCAATAATGGATTGAAACCTACAGAATTCTGTAAATGGTGCGGTATCAAAAATTCCTTTTCCGTGGTTAGTCTTCAATGAAAAGGTCAAAGTGAACACCGTATTTCTCAGGGATTCAACTGGTATATCTGACTCCGTGCTGCTGTTATTTGGAGGAAAGATTTTGAGTGGTGGGCTAGTAAGTTCAAACTTCTTATGCTCATCTGCTTGATTACTTTTTTGAAGTGGATGCTTTTGAATGTACTTTTCAGTTATTTCTAGTGCACTTATTTGCGGTTCTAATAGGATGGACACCTAAAAATGTTGGGAGGATATTTGGAATTCTTCATGAAACCTGCAATAGCCAATATGTACTTGAGCCTAAAGAAAGAGCTTGAAGAACTTATTCAGGAGAAAGTAAGTTTCTAATCTTTTGGGAAAGCTGTTTATTTGGCATTTGATGTTTTAACCCACTGGACCTAAATCTCTTGGAGCTTAATTCTCTTTCTGTTCCCTATGTTTTTTTTTTGTCTATGCATTGGTGGAAATGAGCTTAGCTCCAGATTTGAGTTACTGATATATTATTTATTTCTTCTTCTCCTGCCATATACTCATTTTACAGCTTCTGAATCCGACGCTAGAAGTGCAGTCATATGAGCAGCTATTAATGGTGATAAGGTTGCTGGTTTCAGAGGATCAATGTGAAGGTAGATTCATTTTCGGTCGCCAGTTGCCATCACACTCAAAAAAGGCAATGAAAGAGGGACTACCAAGCAAAGTTGGTGATGCTAACTCTAAGAATGAACTTCAGACTTTACTTGCTAGGGCAGGGCATGGAGCACCTACTTACAAGATAAAGCAATTGAAAAATAACCAGTTTCGTTCCACCGTGTGCTTTAACGGTTTGGATTTTGTGGGGCAGCCATGCAGCAGTAAGAAACTTGCTGAAAAAGATGCAGCAGCTGAGGCTCTTCTGTGGTTGAAGGGTGAGACGAAATCATCTGCCAAACATGTTTATCATGCTTCACTTCTTCTGAAAAAGTTCAAGAACAAAACTGGAAGCAGGACTCCAGTTCATGGTGGTAAATGGAGTTAGGTTGACTGTGCAGGATTAAATATTATAGTATCAGAATCCTGTTTGTTAAGGAAGAAGACTGCTACCAGCCCTTGTGGATCTTTTTGATTGGGATGTTTTTTAACCTTCTGTGGCCAGACCTCATAGAACATTACAGTGACCTTGTGGCATAAATTACTCATGAAGGAGAGCATCAAATCTTCAAACCAATAAGGAGCTAGATCAATCAGATACGCAATTTGAGCCTGTTGTCGGTGCTTTCCGAGTCCTTGGTGAGGTCCTAAGAGATGGTAAGTTTCGAAGGCAGAAACTTCAAATTTTAATCAGCTGAATTGAAGATTGAAAGTAAATTGTCTAGATTTGGACTCATCTGACAGGTTTTTACCCGTGCAAATTTTTTACTGTCTCAAGCCTCTTCTGCCACTTCACATTTTAAACATGATGGTGGACTGAAAAGCTAATATTATGACTCATACAAGAAACCATAAGCATGGTGGAATTCATCTGTAAAGTGAGAAAATGACAGTTACTTTTTCAATATTCATTTATCGAGCTATGTAAATTGCTGATGGCTTGTGGATATCTGCAGAGGTTAAATCTTTAGTGGATTGTACAATTGTTAGGTATATGGGTTTTAGACAAGTGTCGACAAGATTACTTTTGGACACCAAAGGTGCTGGACGCATATTTGATGTTGGAATTTTTTGTCACAATTTGGTAAGAGCTCATAAGACAATCAATCTAGGAATATGGTGTCTTTATGACTGATTATATTAGCATGAAGAGTAGGTTCATGAGATTCCATATCTGATGATCACAGATAATGGCAGTTGCATTTTTGACAATTCTCCTTGCTCATATTAGTGGTTTATATAGTGGCTTGACATGGCTTTCTTGTTGTGGACGTCCAAAGGGTTTCCTTGGCTTTATTGTCCTCTCTAGTAATTGTCTGTTCAGGTGTAGTAATACGTTCTAAATTGGAAATTCATACACGGCGACAGGTATTTTGTTTCCTGTTTTCTGAGGTTAGTTTTGGTACTATAACCAAGAAAATGAACAGATTTCTCGGTTATGGTTGTTTGCTTACTTTCAGTTTTCATAGTTTATATTTGTTTTTGTGTTTCTTATTGGAATGCATATATATCTGAAAGTGCTTGGTAGAACTTGTAAATGGGATCTATGAACAAACTTACTGTTGACGTAAATATCAGATTTGTTCCTCTATTTCTGAATTATTTGGTTTTGGGTTTTGATCTCTACTTGCTAGCTTAGGATTTAGGCCTTACCTTATATGGAGCTATATTCTTTCCCCTTACGTAGTAGTAGTACTAGTTGCTAAAGAAGTGAACAACTTTGAGCTTGGTTCTTCTAGTTCAATCTCTTTCTTCCTTTCTCTTAATTGTGTCATTTGAATTGTAATCTCAATATTTGATGTCTAGCCTTGGACACCACACCTTCTAAGCGATCTTCGGTTGTTCCATCAAAATGCTTCTGTTCAAGAAAGTTAATCAAGTGAATTGTGCAAATATTGTCCTTTATGATGAGTTGTCATGATGAAGAAGTAGAATATGTCCATTTGTTATATCTATATGTGTACGGATTAGGGATGGCAGTGAGTTTTTAACCCGATTAATATCTGCACTATCCGACCCAAAAAAATGAATATGGAGGTTAAAAAATGAATTTTAAATGGATGTTGAAAAATGGATGTGGATATGGATTTGGATATGGGTCTAGTGATAACCTGAACTATGGATATCTATATCTTCTCCGTTTTTTATTAACTCTATTTTTTATTTTTTTTGAATATTTATGGTTAAATATGATAAAATATTAATATTTTATAAGAAGAAACAGCTTTAAAATCTCCACTTTACTCCTCAGTATTCACATTTTTCATCATATTTTATTTTCTTATAGGATAATAATAATGCAAATGATATGGAGATGGAGTTTTGAACGTTGTGGAATTCACGCAAAGACAATTTGAATTTCTAATTATTTTAATCTTTGTTCCATTTCTAAATTGTGAAAAATATATGTTGTCTTTGTACTAGATATTATGGTTTTTATTATTTCAATTTTATGATTTTTTAATGCATACAAATCAAAATCTTGACTTATTATTATTAAAGTAATTTTGATTTGGAGCGTTCACAAAAATCTGCTCTTTATATTTTCTATTTAGAAATTATATTTTTATGTGCTATACAACCCGATGGATATCCAAAAATTCGAACAACCCAATAGATTTAGATATGGGTAGTAAATCGTAAAAATCGATGGATATGAATATGGATATGGATTGAGTCATAAAAAATAGATATGGATATGGATAAAGTAAAATTCGAATTGAACCTTACTCATTGCCATCCCCAGTACGGATATTAATATGATGAGTTCAGCAGCCTACAAAGTAGTTCGATCATTGTAAAGTTTGAGATTTAAGGCCTCTTCTTTCATTATCCTACTTTTGGGCCTTTTCTTCCGTAACTCGGTCTATGTCCTTTCCCGTTATTTGACTTCAAAGACTTGGCTAGAATTTTTATTAGCATATACCAAATTACAATTAAAATTACATTACGTACAAAAGATTATGTGAGGGATTTGTTATATACTGTCTTTATGAAAACTAATATAAATTGTAGTTTGCAATTTTAAGTGAAGTCTTGTGACTTAAATGGGATTGAATGTCAAGGAATTTAATCAAAGTTTGTTAACCAACCACATGAGGCGCGGTTTGAAAATTGAGAAGCCTTCTAAATTCCGGTTTTGCTACTCAAAACTCAATCAAATATGGTTTAGGTTGGATTCAATTATTGGTCTTGAGCAGCTTTGAGACCCGCGATACTGGGAGTTACATGCCAACTTGAAACACTATTGGCGGAGTTTATTTTACAGACCTAGAAGAAAGAGAGTGGCAGTCGTTTATAAGATACGTGTCTTTTGACTAATTCATGTTCCCGAAATCATCCACCGCCTTTTTCCTTTTCTTGGTGAGAGCAGTTAATTGTATGCAAAGAAGAAATATGATCAACCGACACGATCATTTTGCTACATGTGTGAATGAATTATAGTATGCAGGATCTAATGGAAAAGCAAAAGAACAAAAATTGTCCAGAAGCACATTTATTTTCCAAAAATGAAGTTTGTAGGAAGAATATTAAATTAGACGCCCGGAAGGAGAGTTTTGTCTCCTCGGGAAATGCAATTCACGATTACTCGTGCAGAAGCTCTATTGCTTTTAACAAAGTGGATCTAAACCTGTTCAGATCAAGCTTTACATTTTGCTTGTCCATGTATATCGACTTAAATGCAAGCCAACCCTGTTTTTGAATCACTTTGGGGTCTCTTAAAACCACATGGTCTGTTGGATATTGCTGTATCAAAGTGCTCTCTTCTACCTCTATCTTGTACTCCAAGTACCTTAAGTTCATTTGTTTCGAAGGCTCTTCGAAGAAATGTTTTGAAACCCACTCTGCTCCTCCAAATGGGACTACTTGTATCAGTATTGCATTTTCAGGAAGGAAGAGAATGTTGGTTAGACCAGCTCCATGAACACCCAGCACAACATCACAGGAATTAATGATTTTTGCAAATCCTGGCAGGTTGGCGTCAGCTTCTGCCACAACTACATTGAATCCCAATTTTTTAGCCATTCTAGCAATGTCACCAACATTTGTAAAAGCTCGCGATTTCTTCCGTGAAATAATTAATAATCTTGGCCTTTTCTTCTGATCATCCTTGATTTTTATTGCACTAGCTTTCTTCAAGGAATATGAGCTTCTTAAGAACTCCCTGAAGTCCTTCATAGAATAGCCTGATATTGAAGGATCAACGTGGAGCTCCTTTTTGGTTAGACGTTTGAGGCCAACAACTACACTTGGGAAGCACTCTACACCTCGTCTCTTATCAATGTTCACAACCTCATATTTAGACAGTGCCCTCATCAAGATTTCAAACTTTTTCATCCACCAAGATGGTTGGCTGCTGATAAGAAGCTTCACTTCTCCATTGAAGGATCGAGCAGTAGAGTACAGTGGAACAATAATATCGGTAAAGGCATGGAAGTGGTTTCCTGAGTATGCACCAGCAGAAAATAGGACTGCAGGAACATTGTGACTTTTGGTGCACTGAGGGACAGCTTGGCTATTATTATTTACAAGTCTAACAGACCATCCCTTCACCAGGCTCATTGCTGTACGGTCATCTTTTCGCGCATAAGCCTTAATATTCCATGAGCTGTTTTCTACACCCAATACGTTGATTTCGGATGAGACAATAAAAACTGTGGAGGAACTTGAATCGATCCTGACGCTCCCTTTGACGTCACAGAAATCTGATCTTTCTGTGAAATTGCATATAGGCTCCATTGTCTGCTTTAATGTAACATCTGCTTGTTCAAGAAATAACGCATGCACCATACTTTAGTCGAGTATTCTACAAAAGTGAACCTAGTTGAGGATGACACCTAGTTTTTGTTCGTATTTTCAAAAACTAAGTAGAAATGAGTTTCCAATATCTAAGAAAAAACTTACCCCTTTCTGTTTGAAGAGACATTCCTGTTTTCTTCGCTGTCAGCTTATTGCCAGCTGACCAAAATCAACATCAGATACAGCGTAAGCAAACAGAAAACGAATTATGCTAATACTTCTCTCGGTAATGAACATAAATGAGTGAATGCATACCCCTGACCACAGAGTTGCTTGTACTGTTGATGGATACCGCATTCTTTTTTATGATTTCTGCATCCAGAATCAAGAAAACATAATGATGACTTGTGACGGAAAGATCATGTGCAAGGTTTTCATCATCGATTACCTCTTTCTATTAACAGAGAATCATTGATAATTTTCAACTCCTGCACCGCTCCTCTTGACAACTGTAAACTCACTGCAATGCCATTTGATAGGTTAGAGAGACAGGTAGTGTAAAATATAAAGAATAAAAATTTCTGGAAATTAGTTTTGATAACTAAAGCTTCAAGTGGGAGAGAAATGGAGGACTTACAAACTGGTAGAGGACTGAAATAAGGCTTAAAGATAATGCAAGTGCTCAATGCAATAAAGAAGCAGGCAATCATTGCCCCATAACCCAACCTAATCTGCTCATGCTTGCTAAAGCTTCTGGCAAGCAAATTATTATACATCATTTTGGCTCAACTACACATACTAGTTCTCTACGTAGCCTGTGAATAGAGCATTCACTGCGTTTATCTTTCTCCCAAGAACAAGACGTGTGCGTAAGAGCGCTCAAAGCTTACAGTCATGACCTGGTCTAACTAGAAGGGATTGATGCCACTTTGTGTGACAGGAGAAGATGGTATAGGTTTATAGCTTGTTTGCAGCTAATGCCCTCCACGTACATTATTTCTGTTAGCTCTGAAAAGATTTTGTGAATTTCATGAAATGGAATCGAAAGAGACATTGTGGTTGACTATAAGTTCTTTGCATGATTGTTTTAGGTGAGTGGTTCTTGTATATTGTCAAACACGAATGCCGGCTTTGGATTCCAGATTTGGTGAGGCATGAACCAACTAAAAGTCGCCAGAAATTAATGGGGCGTTCCCAAAATCTCAAACAAGTTTAACATTTCTAACGATGAGAGAACGTACTAGAGGTAATTGGTTTTAGTTTTACGATTACCTCAAGATATGTCTGAAGCGAAATCTTTCTAATACATTGCAATTTATTCGTCTACGTAAGAAATTAGATTGGGCATAAAATATAATACAAATAAGAGCAAGGGATTTATTATCATAAATTAGAAGAAAAGGGACAAATGTGTTTCTTTGGTGTTATAATGAGAGTAAGCTTTATGTTATACAAATTGTTGTTCTAATTGTATCTGTATGTGTATTTCGAGAAAACGACACTCAACAGTCCACTGATGATTGATTTGTGTAATATTCATGACAGTATATTGTACTAAATTAAGTTCATTTGCTAATCGTTATACTATATTTACTATGAGGCATGAACAAATCCAAAAAATACAGTAGCAGGTAACGCAGAAAGAAAATGTTCACAATGGACAGACAGACAAAGCTAGATTAACTAACCAACTTAATTATTAGGCTAAATCTGTTTGCCGACAATGCATTTTAGGATTAATAACAAAACTATAGGCATTGTGCAATTCCAAATCAACAAGTTTAATTTGTTAGGTGGAGCAGATTAAGACGTGTTAACAATTTACAAATCTGGATTTTGGTGGGATGCATGATGATTGAAGGGACGGTAGGGATTTTATTTTTAGTGGTACTATAAACATTTGCCTCTTCAAGATCCTATTATAGTAATAAGATCTTTTGTCCAGTTTTATTAGTCTTATTGTATCCGGTGAATCTCAGCCATTTATTTATGCAGGTCTCGCGTGGGCTCTACATAAATAAACGTAGAGCCCGCATAAATGAATGCCTGAGATTCACTAGACACAATAAGACACCATAAAAATTGGACAGAAAATCTGGACTCCCCCTACTATATATATGTGTGTGTGTTGTATAATTAAGAATAATAATTAATCTTCCTTTTAGGTTGCGGATTGGCTTAATTAATAGCAACATATTTTACAAACTACGATAATACGATCATCCTTGGGTCCATATCCCCCCTGTTGAGTTGATGTAAATATGTTCCTCTTTCTCTCCTTCCATTAGAAGTGCTAACTTATAACTAAATTAAATTCACTGATATAGAAGTGCTAACTTTTGTGCAAAAAATATTATGGATCGTTAAGAAGCATTTTCAGTATGGTGTCATGCAATTTTTTAAAAAGTGTAAGAAGGAAGCTTACGTGCGATTGAATTTTTGTGCTTGATTAAAAATGTATTATGTTTCTATTTATAATCACACTTAACGTACCTTGATTTGGAAAAAGTAAATTTTGAACAAGTAATTAATTTGCCACACCTGCAAATAAAGAAAATTGTAAAATACAGTTGAAAGGATCAGGGGTTCGAACATTGACTTTGGGTATGGAGCAGTCTTAAAATTTTAGGCCAGTTGTCCCATCCTGTAAGGTGCCTACAAATCAACGAGTAAATTAGTTACTGGAACCGCAAGTGGATACTCTGACCTAAGAAGAAAAAAAAGTGAGACGAGTCTCTTTCTTAATAAGGACAAAGTACAAAAGCCACAAACAAAATGGCAATCAAACATAACATGCACTTCAGTGTTGAACGTCGACGGATGATAGGAGAATCAAAGTCAACTTAAAGTTGTCAGTTGGTAAGATCAGTAAGCGTGTACGTGAAATCACGGATCAGACCATTTAGCGTTCATATAATAACAAGAAGGAAAGGGAAGACAGTAATATTCAATTTGATTGGTATCTTGATATGTAAGGTCTTTTTATAGGGTCACATCATTTGTTAAGTTTTTTTTTTTTTTTACTTTAAGACATTAACCATGATAGCAATACTTTTAATAGAAAGATATGATTATAGTTCCAAGTTATAATTTTGATGTCATGCTTATTTCATTGCCTTTTTTTTCCCTTGCCCGTAGGAGAGGACAATTTGTATTTCAAAAGGCCTGCTATAAGACACCTAGAATCATTTAACTTGGCGATCCTTTGACAGTGACTTTTAGAAAAAACAAAAGACATAAAACTATAATTTTCCGCATTAAAAAAATATAATTAGGTGAAATTTGCATAGCACCTATTCATAAATAATTTTCAATGATTGCGCTTTCCAAATTAATGACAAATGCTACCTGTGTTTACAAGTTGGGTGTACGATAGTCATCACGCGTCCTGTAGCCAAATAATGTAAGGGTAGTTGTTGGGCTGTCAAATACACCAAACTTCATTATGTCCGTCGAAAGCAACAATTTGTACTCAGACATGCTCTAACCCTGCGTTTGGATAGTGTCTCCGTCTTCAGAGATAGTGGACAAGACAGAAAAATTCTAACTCCGTGAGTGTTTGCTTCTTGCTACTTAATACGAGACCTGAAAGATTAAGATCACCCTACAACATTCATTCGAAATGCTCTAATAGCCACTTAATATGGGTCCTGAAAGATTAAGATTACCCTACAACATTCATTCGACATGCTCTAATAACCACTTAATATGGGACCTGAAAGATTAACGAGTTGATTAATTTCAATTTTATGATTTATGAGAAAAAGGGATGTAAGTTCTCTTTCTTTACATTCAACCTTTTATTTTCTACTAATATAAAGACATGAATTAATGTCTGCGTGTAAATTAAATCCATGTGAATATTTAGTTCAACAATAATAATAATTAAAAAAAAGAGAGGTTAAAAGTGTATATATATATATATATATCATCAGGACGTTGGCAGTCTAATGGACAGTGCTAGTCATGATTGGGAAGGGGACGTGCAAAAGAAATTTCAGGGAAGGAGTCAGGAGAAGAATTCTGATGATGAAAGCAATGATTCTGCCAATTTCAAATAAATAGTTTTATGTTGCTTGTTCAAAGATTGAGCTCCGTAGACACTACAAGGTTACAACTTTTGAGCGTAGCACGTCGAGGCTGTACACAATTGGTACGTAGGACAATCTTATTTAGTTATGCTTGTCAAATATTTGACCTAATTATATTGTAATTAATAATGTCTTCTTTTTGTTATGATTTAAATTATGACAAAGATATTTAATAAACACTAATTATATAAAGATTTACATTCAAGTAAAATTATTTATAAATTTCTAATAATACCAATATTTTTTATGAAATAAATGATAAAGGTAAATTTTAAAATAAAAAAAATGTCCTTTACCATTTGAAAATTGATAATCTTAATACTTTAAACATCTATAAGCACGTATAAATAAAAAGATGAATTTATTTAAGTTGAAAATTAGAATAACACTCTGAAAAGAAATTCTGTGTAGCTTGATTGAAATTGAAAAGAGAGTTTAAATAAGATAGATAAATTTCTAAAAATTGTATTAACTTCCAAATATCTTGATACACATCTTGAGTACAAATATATTTTACAGGGCTACTTACTTATATATGGGGTTCATTAAGAAGAAAATCTTAAAAACAGCTTATATATATATATTGGGTTTCATTAAGAAGAAAATCTAAAAAACTCATCTGTAAATAACCTGACTTGATTTGCCTGCTTTGGTTAACATCTTAAAATGGGTAAAATAAGTGTCATCCGCAGTTATTAATTTAGATATTTTATATTAAAATAAAATATTATCAATTTCTAATGTACTTATAATACTAAAATTGCTAAATTAGCTATTTATAACTATTAACAGCTTAAAAATGACAAGTAAATATAATATTATGAAAATTAACAGTTAATAACCTAATACAAAACAACAATAACAACATTCAGTAAAAATCTCTCTAAGATGCATGATCTAAAGAGGTCTAGTAGTACGTAGCTTATCTCTGACTAATAAAAAGGTTGCTTCAGTTAATAACTTTATATTACTATTGCTTAATATTATTCTATTAATATAGTTGGAATGAGTTAATTTTTTAAAATTTTAAATTATGTTTACCATATTATTTATTAAATACCATTTCACTATTTAATATATTAAAATAGTAATGACAAGTTGATTAGTATATATTTTGTTAAAAATAATGACATAAATTCCTATATTTTCATTTACAATAAATACAACATGCCTCCATATTTGATGAATATATATATATATATATATATATAAAGCTTTCCTTGGGCCACACGCAAACACACAATAAGGTAAAAACGGATAAACCACACAAGCATGTTTTTTGCTGATTTTGGGGTTTAGGCCCATGCATTGGTATTCATACCGAAAACTTGGAGAAAATCTCAAATTTGGGCTTATGTTTATTAAAGTCGAAGCTGAAATGTCTTTCAACTCACTCGTGCAAAACTAAAAGTTTTGCGAACTATTACACTTTGATCCATATGACAAAACTGAATTAGTCTTTTGAGCTTCTCCTTTGCAATGCAATATGAAATTCAAAGGGTCACTTATTAAAAAAAAAAGATCAAAATTTAGTTAATTTTTTAATTATAGTTCGAACTTTAAAAAGTAGCAATAAAATGTCCAAATTTTCAATTTTTTCAATTCTAGCCCAAACTTTAAAAAGTGACAATAACATGCTAAAACTTTCAATTTTCTTCAATTCTAACCCGAAATTATCTGTTGTTATCTTGATGTCTTCAATCATTTTTTTTTCTATTTGTTCTTCTGACGCTCCAAACTACTCTTGCATTATAGTGTATTGTATCAGTAAGCAAGGGCGGAGCCACTGCATCAGAAAAGTTTTTAATTTAAAATTATTAATTATTAATTTTAATTTTATAAAAAATAAAAATTTGCCCCCATTTATTTAATTGATGACAAAAAAATAAAAAGTACAAATATATTCAGATACTAAATAAAAAATAAAATTTGAGCCCATCTATTTTTATTAAGATGACTATTATTTGGACCCTTGACTTTTTTAAATAAAAGCCTACAAATAAAGAGATAAAATCTACATATTTGATTGACTTTTTTTATTCAAAATTTCTACCCTTTTGACTTCTTTATCATACTATTTTTTGTCTTTTTGACGTCTTCTTTCCCTAGCTGTACAAGAACTACCGCATGCCCTCTATACGCAGTCACGCAGACGGCAGACAGCAGACAACAGGCACAGAGTCTTTGTACAGTTGCATGTAGACGGCAGACGCAGAGTCCTTGCACAGTTACACGCAGTCGGCAGACGCAGATGTAGAGTCTCTGGCTATAAAGATTAAAGGTGATTTACTGATTTACATTATTACATCTAATAGTTTATTATTTATTTTTTTGTATGGGACATCTAATAGTTTATAAATGAGAGCCTCTGGCTATAATGATTAAAGGTGATTTACTGATTTACATACAATAGTTTATTATTTATTTTTTTTGAATGGGACATCTAATAGTTTATAAACATTGTTTTCTTGCATCTAATAGTTTATAAAGGTGATTGAAATCTAATTGTTTATAAACAAAGTCATGCATTGGGACAAGTGAGACAACTTTTTTTCTAGTAGATAGCTTCCAATTATTATTTATAAAAGAGCACCTAAGAATTCCTACTTGATGAAAGGCCTTATCTATCCTGAATTTAAATGTGAAGGTAAAAGTCTAATATTACAATATACATAATTATAAATCATTCCACATATAAAAATAATATTTTCCACAAATTATTTTCTTATTTGCATACGTGTAAAGTGTTTTTAAATAGTTTTAATTAATTTTTTGTGAATAGATAATTTTTTTGTTTATTTTGTAATCAATTTGTCCTTAATTACTTAACTTTGATTTCAGGTATGGACAAATTTCTCAAAAGATCTCTTATAGATAAGGATTCTAGCTCCAACCCTTTAAAGCATCCTCATTTAGAAGTCAATTTAGATGATCTTCAGTCTGATCTAGGATTGCGGAAAAAATTTTAGATTATCATCCTAATGACTGTGATAGAATACGAAGAGCTTATTTGCAAAAGGGTCCATATCAACTTTTTGAGCATGATTTTTCACAAAGAAAATTTGAAAATATTTATCGTAGATTTGTTCCATTTTGGTTTAAAGAATACGCCAATTGGTTGGAGTATAGTGTTACAAAAGATGCAACTTTTTGCTTATGTTGCTATCTTTTTAGGTCGGATATTGGAAGTCAAGCAAGTGGTGATACTTTTGTTACTGATGGA
>JANKOE010000006.1:43874191-43886373 GCA_026284465.1 Erythroxylum citrifolium
AAAAATACTCTTTTACTTTGCCTTATTTTAATTTTAGTTAATCAAACCAAAACCCCCCTTTTATTGCTTTAATTTCTTGCATAATTCAAACATTAGGCTAGTCTTAGAATCAATTTTGCACTGGTTCCTTGAGAGTCGACCCGAGGTTGCATCCTATATTGGAAGTCTTGGTACAAATTTATTTTGATCGGTTTCCAAGAATCAATCTTAGGATTGAACGATAAGCCGCGATCAAATAGCAAGTTTTACCTTCTTCTCCTCCGAGAAGTTATGGCACTCAAAGATCAAATCAACCTTCCTTTCCCACTCCAAGTACGCCTCAGCATCATTCCTCCCCTTGAATGCTCGAATCTGCATCTTGATGGATTTGAGGTCTCCATCTCGCCTGTTGAGGGGTTCTCCTCTTCGAGCTCTCCTGGGCATACGCTCTTCATAGTCCTCCTCCTCTTCATCGAACTCCTCCTCCTCAGGCTCATACCGTGGTGGTTGTCTATGAGAAGTCCACCCCCTTATCCTTGTACTTCTCCTCCTTCCTGGGCCATTTTGAGTTCCATATATAACTAGAACTTGCTCTACTCCTCGCGGCCACTCTAGCTTTAAATTGTCTCTTTACCTTCATGGCCATGTTCACCATGTCCTCAATCTTCAAATAATGTTGTAACTACACCACATTCGCTATCTCCCTATTCAATCCACTCAAGAAACTTGCCACGGTGGCCTCGGGGTCCTCCACTATATTAGCACGGATTATAGCAATCTCCATCTCCTTATGGTAGTCCTCTACTGACTTAGACCCTTGTGTGAGTCTTTGGAGCTTTTGATGCATCTCTCTATAATGGTAAGAAGGCACAAATCTCTTCCTCACACATGCCTTCATTGCTGCTCAAGTATTGATGGGTCTCTCTCCATTCCTCCTCCTAGAGGTCACAAGCTGATCTCACCATATTAGTGCATAATCTGTAAATTCAACAGCAGCAAGTTTTATCTTCTTCTCCTCTGAGAATTTATGGCACTCGAAGATTAGGTCAACCTTCCTTTCCCACTCTAAGTATGCCTCAGCATCATTCCTCCCCTTGAATGCTAGGATCTGCATCTTGATGGATTTGAGATCTCCATCTTGCCTGTTGAGGGGCCTCTTCGAGCTCTCCTGGGCATGGGCTCTTCATAGTCCTCCTCCTCCTCAGGCTCATACCGTGGTGGTTGTCTACGAGGTGGTGGTTGCTGCTAACGTACATCTGCACGCCTGCCCTGAGGTTCCTCGCATCTCCCTTGTCTGAGCTCATCCATTTGTACCCTAACCTCATTTAAGTCTAGATTGAACCTCTCAAATTGTTGATGCATGGCTCTCAAAGTGAAAGCGATATTTGCATCTCCCCCTTGGTTGTCATCATTACTACCTCCCTGTGACGTTGTAAATAAAATGATATACCTGCAAAACAAAGTTAGTGATAAACAACCTCACACACTCCCTCACGTGTTTCACTTAAAAATTTGTCACTCCCCTCGTGTTTAAGTCACGGTAATGACTCCCTCCAATAAGCTCACACACTCTTGCCTTTTACAACTCAAAGTTCTCTGAAATCCAAGTTACAATCAGAACCACGACTTCATCAAATCAATGTTCCCAAATGTAGCTCGAGTAACAAAACAACAAACCCCAATCAAGTAACAAGTATGAGAGATCATATTTTTTCGGATTTTTTTTAGAATTTTTTTGACTTTTTTTACTCTTTTTTTTCGCCCCCTCCTTTTTCTTTCGGGAGTCCGACTCTTTTCTTCTTTTCAAACTATTCTTTCATTTTTTAACTTTTTTTGACTCTTTTTTCTGACTTTTTTTGAAACTTTTTTCTGACTTGTTTTTGACTTTTTTCTGATTTTTTTGAACTCTTTTTTTTCAAATTTTTTTGATATAAGCTGAAAGTTTTTAACAAATAATTGAAAACCCTAACTAAAACAACAACAAGAAGAATATTGAAATCCTAGGTCAAAAGTGAATTCACACCTAAATTGATGATCCAACGATAATTAGATGGCAATGGGTGGCGGTTTCTTGAAATTTGATGGAGTTGAATAAGAATCCTCCTCCAAACCAAGTGCTTTGATACCAAAATTGACACACGCCGCGGAAGAATTGACGTCGATTTGATGATGTTTCTGATGGGGTTTTGGTTTGGTATGTTTTTGACCTAGAGAAATGAAGAAGGATGGATATTTGGAATTCAACAAACAAGAAAATAAAGGATACGCAAGGTTTGACTTCTACGACACCTCTCGAAAACTTGTTCCGAGCAATCCAGATGATCAAAATAAAACCCAGAGATGAACAATCGACACGTCACAATTGAGAAAACAATTGATAAGTGAAAGATGGTTCGAAAAGTAACAAGAACAAGAGAATAATGTTTCTCCCTAAAGTCGACGGCACTCAAACAATATGATTTGAAACCTCTAAAACCCTAAAACATAAGTATTTATACCTAGTTCAAATAATAATAGGTTGGGCTAAAATACAAGGAAGCCCAAAATAAAACGCAGTCCAAAAATTAAATAAATAGGTTTAATTCGTGTCTTCAAACTCCTAGTGTATCCGGTCCAAGGATTTGAGTTAAATGGATTAGTTTAGGCTCAATTTCATTAAACTCTCCCCCAGTAGGCTCGGAGTTCGCCATCCCCGTCACGTACGCCATCTCCATGATGATCCCTTCGTCTGCTCACATCATACATAGTCGTGTAAGTGACCACGTATTTTCAGCACTACCTCACTCGTGAATGTACACAATTATAGAGAGATACATAGTCATCACACATGGTTGTGTATGTCATGAATATAAGCGTATGCACGATCATGCATGTCTTTGCTATTTATGTCCTTCTTCACACGTTTCCAAAGACTTACACAGTTGATCTATACGATTGTGTAAGTGAAGACACGGGCGTGAATGCTTACACATTTAATATACATGGTCGTGTAAGTTAAGGACACGGGTGTATAGCACCTTATACTATCGTGACTCCATCAAAAGGGCTTCATCCATCTTGTCTTCACTTGTTAGTCATCCCATGAACCATAAAGGCGTCTATGATCATTGAAAGTCTCAAAATAGGGCTAGGCACTCAACAATCCCCCCTCTATCCCAATTATAGAAAGACATGTTATTCTCTAACATCTAGTTGAGAGACATCTCGGAAAGCTTACTATATAGCTCATGTTTGCTTCCAGAAACAACTTTAGTCAACATATCAGCACTATTCATATCAGTATGAATCTTTTGCAACATCAATTGTTTCTCCTCAATCACAGACATCAACGAATGATAGCTGACATCTATATGCTTTGTGTAGGTATGATATATAGTATTTTTGCTCAAGTTAATAGTACTTTGACTATCACAAAATACTACATAATCTTCTTACTCCACATTTAACTTTTGAAGGAACCTTTTTAGTCAGAACATCTCCTTACAAGCTTCCACTGTAGCTACATACTCTACTTTAGCTATTGATAAAGCTACACACTTTTGTAGCTTGGATCATCATAAAATGACTGCTCCTACAAACTTTAACAGAAAACCTGAACATCAGGATCTCCAACCATATTTGCATCTTTAAAACCTTCTAGAGTTGGCTCACCATCACTAAAATGCAAACTCCACTTTGATGTGCCTCTCAAGTATTTCATAATCAATTTCACTGTTTCCTAGTAAACCTTCATTGGATTTGACAAGAATGTGCTCACTATCCCAATAGTCTGTGCAATATCTTAACCTTATGCATACTATTGCATACATCAAAGACCCTACTACAAATGGGTATAGAATAAGGGATATACCATCTTTCTCCTTTTTTGTTGAGGGGCATTAATGTTTACTCAGCTTGAAGTTAGATGCTAATGGGGTGCTAATTAGCTTGGCATATTTTATATTGAACCTTTCTAGCACCTGTTCAATATATCTCTCCTTAGACAACCATATTCTCCTACTCTTTCTGCCCTGAGTTATCTCTATGTCTAAAATTTGCTTTGCAAGTCCCAAATCTTTTGTACTAAAAGATTTAGACAAATCCTCCATTAACTTTTGTAATCTTCCAATAGTTTGACTTATAATCAATATATCGTTAACATATAAAAGAAGAATCATGAAGTTCTCAATTATGAATTTTTTTCGAATTACACAAAAGCATCAACATAAGTTCATTTGTAACTATGATCTATCATAAAAGAATCAAACTTCTGAGGCCACTGTCTTGGAGCTTACTTTAATCAATATAGGTTTTTCTTCAACTTGCAAACCATGTTTTCCTTGTCTTTAACTTTGAAACCTTCTGGTTGCTCCATTTATATCTCTTCTTCCAAATCTCCATGTACAAAGGTTATTTTAACATCTAGTTGTTATAGTTTAAGATCCAAATAGGCAGTTAGACCTAAAACCTATTTGATTGAGGTCATCTTGACTATTACTAAGAAGATTTTATCAAAATGTATATCTTTCTTTTAACTAAACACTTTCACCACTAACCTTGTCTTGTACTTTACCGGCTTGTCATCATCTTTCTTTATATTAAATACCTACTTATTCTTCAATTCCTTTTTAAATTTTGGAAGCTTCACAAGCTCATATGTTTCATTCTTCTTAAGAGAATTCATCACTTCCTTTGTAGCTATGAGTCAGAGATCTATGTCTTCACAAGATGCAACCATTTGCATATTCTTAAGCCCCCTCTCAGTAACCAATATGTATTCTAATCTTAGATAGTTTGTGGAAGGCCTTTTCTCCCTTACCAACCTTTAAAGTTGTATATCACTAGCTATTAAATCCAAGAGCTTCCTTTGCTCATTATCCTCAATAACTTTGTCTTCAACATTATCCAAATACGATTAATGTAGCTCATCATTACTAATTGTATTTGATAATCATCAGTATGTTTTTCGTCATCAACTTCATCTCCTTCACTTATAGACTGCTCAATAGTGGAAGAAATTAGCGAAGACTTAACAATATCATATGATGAGATATTGCGTGATGACTTATCTCATCTCAGAAGATCCCCACCTCTCTCATGCTCCTGGACTATCACATCCTTACTCCTAACCACCTTTTGCTTTTTTGGGTCATAAAGTCTGAAGCCAAACTGATCACCACCATATCTAACAAAAATGCAAGGTATCGCCTTTAAGTCAAGCTTCTTTCTCTAATCCTTGAATACATGTTTATATACCTTACAACCAAAAACTATTAGACAATGATATGTAGGATCTTTACCAATCTATCCTCTTGGGAACTTTAAAATCCAATGAAACTGAGGGAGCTTGATTATTCAATTAACTTCATCGCAGCTTCCCTTTCTACTATGACATGAACCTTTTAGAAAGTTTTAAATACTTAATTCTTTAAGTTCAACATGTACACCGATGTCTTCCTCGAAGCATCATCAATAAATGTAATAAAATATTTGTTACCTCATAGTGACTTCTCCTTAATAGGGCCACAAACATCTAAATAAACCAACTCTAATATCTCCCACTTCCTTACAGATATTCTCTTAAAAGAGTCCAACCAAGCAATAATCACAAGGATTAAGCGATTGTGTATTCTTAACTAGGATAGGGGATTTACCAGCCAACAACTTTAATTCTTTCTTACTAATGTGTCCCAATTGTCAATACTAAATTTTGAGATGTTTCTTATTTGATTGTGTATATTTCTCCACCACCACACTCCTTTAAGTATTTCTTATACAATAAGCAACATAACTCTCCTTGAGCAACAATCATTGCTACTTTGAATAGTTTCTAATTCTTATCCTCGAAAGTGTGCCAAAATCTTTCTTGATCCAACACATTAGCGAATGACAGATTTAGCCTTGAATTGGGACGTGTCGTACATCCCTCAAATTGAGTAAGCATTTGATGTTTTTCTGAACCCGGATATCACCCATACTGACAATCTTGACAAAACTTTGATTTCTCATCTTTACACTTCTAAAGTCTCCACTCTTGTATTTTAAGAAGTAGTCCACCTTTGGAACACAATGATAAGAAGCTCCTGTGTCAATCTGCCACTCACAAATTGAATTTACATAGAAGCATTTACTTATCGCAAAACTAAGGACACCTCATCATTCATACTTGAAGTTGTTGCTGTTGTATTCTTATCATCTTCATCATTCTGATGATCTTGCTTTTTCTAATCCATCTTCTACTTATAATAGAACCTCTTAATGTGTCCTGACTTATTGTAGTAGTGGCATGTCTTCACGTTTTTGTCACCTTTGGCCTATAATTGATTCTTAGACTTGCCACACACTTTAGGACCCTTGCTCATTGTTCTTTCCCTTACTTGCTGTCATAAAAGCCTACACATTTTCAACTCCCATATTCTTTCTTCTAAATTCTTCATTGAACATACTTTCTTTGATTACATCCAAAAAGAACATACTTTCAGGAGCTGAGTTGCTAATCGTCACCACCAGTGCCTCCCAGCTATGTGATAACAATCTCAACAAGAACAAGGCTTGAAACTTGTCATCAAAATTGATCTTCATTGTATTAAGCTTGTTGATTATATCCTAGAAGTCACTTAAATGCTTTGACATAGATTTCCCAGCTTTTAGCTTTAAGTTTACATGTCTTTTAATCAAAGAGGCCTTATTATAAGTAGTATTCCTTTCATAAAGTACTTCTAACTTTTTCCATAGCTAAAAAGGATCCATTTCTTGAGACTTATAGTTGATAAATTGATATCAATCCATTGTCTAATCATACCCAGGTTTTTCACTTAGTCATTTCATATTCTTTATCTAACATCTTTTCTGGTTTTGAAGGAACATCATCCTGCACACCTTTTTCCACATCAATAGGATCAAAGAGATTCTTGCAATACAGAAGGTCCTCCATCATAGGCCTCATGGAGTAGTTTGATGACGTTAACTTAATGATAGAGTTGTTTTCACCTTCCATCATAATGACTCTAATACCACTTGTAGGAAGAAAATAAGACAACTCTTTAAAAGGTTAACCAAATATCAACAACAAAAATACTCTTCAACTTTAACCAGCAAATTAGTACGAGAATAATAAACTTAACAATAAAACAAACAATAAGATTTATATGGAAAATCCTCCAATGTAGAGGAAAACAACTATAGGTCAAATCAACAAGCAAATCCATTAAACTCAAATGAGGATTAACAAAGATTAATCTCTCACCTTATAACAACAAATTATTTCACAAAGTTTCAAGATTAAAACCAAAGTTGATGTAACAATAAAAAAAACTCTCAAACCAATCACAAAAACAAAAAAAAGGATGAGAATACTAGTCGATACCTAAATACAGTCAAAATTTTAAGAATAAAATGTAATTTTAAAAAAAATGTTGGACTAAAATGTAATTTTAAAGAAATCATAACTATTTAACCCACCGTTGTTAACATGCCCCCCAACCTAGTCGTATGCTCTTAGTCCCACCATTGTTTTGCTTGCATGACTCACCTCGCCTGCCTGCCTGCCTCACCGTACCCGCCTAGCCTACTTGCTTCTCTTGCCTTCCTCACCTCTCCTTCCTACCTCACCTACCTTGCTTGCTTGCTTTGATAGTTGCCTCGCCTCGCCTTGCTAGTCGCCTTGCTTATGTAGTCACCTCACAGTCCTGCCTTTACCACTATAGCCTATTCAAGCCTCAAAGTTGCAAATTGCAATCGCCAATCACTTCAAACCATTCTGAATTTTTTATTTAGACCTGAACAATTGAAAATTTGAAATGTGTGTAATGCAATATGTTGAGTGTTGGTTGTTGATTTGTTTGTGTTGTGATGGTTAATGTTGGGTGATGAGTTAATTCATAATTGAGTAGTTGTTGTGTGTGAGTGACTTATAATTATGAATTACTGAATTGTAACTTGTGAGTTTAGAAATTGCATTTTAGAAATTGAGGATAGCAGATGTATGAGTTTGTTTTTATCTAAATTTTGAAAATTGAGGAATGAGATTAAGGATTTTATATAGAATTATAGTATTTGAAATTTTGAATTTTGAATGTGTTTTGTCATTTATATTATTTTGATTATGGAAACTAGGGATTCAATCATTCAATACAAAATTAAAGTTTGTGTTATTGTTTGAAATTTAAGAAATATTGAATTAAATGTTGGACTTTACTATAAATTAGGTTATTATAAATTGATTTCTTAATATACAAAATGAGTTAGTTAATTTATGTTACATTATGTGATTATACGAATTATGTTAAAGATGTGAGTTTATGTTCGAATCATATAATCACATAAAATGAGTTATATTTATTAAAAAAAATTAAGTTATAGATATGACTTATGAGTTTATATTTAAATTATGTAATCACACAAAATGAATTATAATTATGAGTTGTAACTTTAGATAGAATGTGCTTAATCATCAAATTTTCTTAAGGAATCATTATATAAGTTTATGAGGTCACTGTATATATATATATCATATGATCGTTGAGAAAATGTTGTTGCTCTATTTCTTGCTATTATTATACACAACTTGATTTTAATACGAAGTTATTAAGCTAATTTTAATATGTGACTTCATTTATTTTTATAGATAAATGTAGGAAAGTTCAAGTACACCTAAAATTCAGTAGTTTCATGTATATGAAGATTAGATGATCTAGCGTGGTCTCATGTTAGATTGGTTCCTAGAATGAAGAATTATATTATTTGTTTGTATTGTAATAAGCCTTTGAAAGGTGGGAAAATCACTAGATTAAAGAAGCATTTAGGTGGGAGCAAAGTTGATGTGGAGCCTTGTAAGAAAGTGAGTCATAATGTCAAATGACAGATGAAGACTTTGCTTAAGGGGTATTAGCATAAGAAAGATAGATGGCAAAGATTGAACTCGAAATTGGTAGTGGAAGTTCTTTTATTAGTGATTAGGATGATAGTGAAGATGTTGAAGATGGTAGTATTCCTACCTAACAAGAAGTAAATATTGCACTAGGTGTTAGGAAAAGAAAAAGACAAGTTTCTAATTTTTTGGGACCACAAACAACTTTTAGAGCTCAGCCTTCAATCCGTAGTGCCTTATAATCTAGAAAAATGACTCATAATATTGAAATGGCAATAACTAGATGGTGGTATTATTTAGGTATAACATTTAATACTACCCAATCTTATTATTATCAGCTTATAGTGGATGTTATTGTCTTTTACAGTCCATGATAAAAAGCTCCTTCAATTCATGACTATAGAGGTAAACTTCTGAGCAGCTCTATTTATGAAATTAAAAGTTAATATGGAATGCTATTAACTATTACAACAATTATTACCTATGAGAGGATGTAAGATTTTTAAAGCTCACATATAGAGATTTGTAAGGATGCTTCTGGTGATTTTGGGATTCCAATTATCATTTGTCAAAGAGACAACCTTAATCCAGGTATATTTTTTTCACTTTTGTTACTTATTGAAAATTAACCATCATTTAATTAGTTTATAATGCTACTTTTGTTGTCTTACGGCTTACATTTGCTTGGTGGGACCAATTCAGAAGTGGTGTTCCAAAATTGCAAAGATTTACAATTTGAATTCTAAGACAATGTGTGAATACAACAAGGTGTGAAAGGAATTGGAGCACATTCAAATTCAACCATTCCAAGAAAGGAATAGATTAGAGCACAAAAGATTAAATGACTTAGTCTTTATTTGATACAATTTAAAGCATCGTAAAAGGTATGTTACTGTCATTATTAAGTTGAATATAATTTCTTATAATTTCTTAATAGGACTCTTAATAGAACAAGTAGTTATGTAGATCCAATTTTCCTTGATCATATTGATCTTTTGGCGGATTGGATTTCTGAGGAACTAAGTTTGATAGATGAGAGTGACTTAGAAGATAATTTTTATGAAGGAAGTATTGGCATGTCACTTACTATGATGAATTTAAATGATGGTAATGATGAGAATTTTGTACCGAATGAGAATTGAGGTCAATGTAATTTGAGTCAGTATTCAATTGAAAAAAATTTCAGGTTTTTGTTTCTTCTCTTATTTTAATTTCATTTATGTTTGATGTATATGTTAAATTCTATATATGCATTACTTCTAGTTAGTTGTTTCCTCGGCGTGAACTCTTATTGTAAATTGTAATTATTAGAGAGTCATGAACATTTATTATTCTTTTTATTTGATGCTTTGATTTAATTATTATTTATTATATGATAAAATTGTATCATTTTAAATGTTTCGTAATGTCCTTAATTTTATATTTTTATGGTGATTAAATGATCTTTTTCTTATTAATTGTAGTTATTATTTATATGTGAAATATGTGAAAAATAATACTAGTAAAAATAAATAGATTGTTGTTATTTTTAAATTATACAGTATAATAGATTAAGCGGTTATTTTGTAATTTTAAAAAATTCAATACTTTATAAATTTAAAAATTACCCAAAATGGTACTCAATATTGACTGATATCAGTACAATACAGTACCAGAACCAAATCTAGTATCGGTACGGTATGCATAACATTGAATATAACACTACTTGTTTTTATCACTTTTGGAAGTTAAGGCAACACACTCCTGGAAAACCTCATCTCTCTCCTAGAAAACTTATGTATTTTTCTTTTTCATATAACGAAATAGGTTTTTCTACACTATGTTACATATAAAACAGTGTAAGTGACCTTGTCTCTTCAGCATTGCCTCATTCTCAAATGTATACAGCCATAGAAAGATACACGATTATCATACATAACTGTGTATGTCATGAGCACAGGCATTAACATGATCACGTCCTTCTTCACACAGTTCCAGAAAATTATATGATCGATTCACATAGCCGTGTAAGTAACGACGCGAGCATGTGTCACTCAACACAATTTCATGCTTAATATATACGATCGTGTAAGTTAAGGACTCAGATATGTAGCACCCTACATGGCCATGTCTCCTCCCAGAAGAGGTTCATTCATCATATCTTTACTTATTCGTCATCCTCACGAATCACAGAAGACGTTTACGATCACTTAAAGTCTTAAAATCTAAAAAGTACGGATACGGATATGGATACGGACACGCGACACGACACAGACACGGACACGGACACGGACATAGGGACACACCAACTTCTAAAATTTGGTAGACACAGACATGAACACGACATATATATATATATATATACTACCAAATGGGTAATATATATTATAAAATTTAGAATTAAGAAAAAATTCAGAATTCATAAAATGATATATATTGACTGATATGTTTCAAGACTTCAAATATCTTTATAGTTCATACATATTTTGTATTTTATAAGTCCCCCTCAAAAAATATGAAGCGTATATATGCACTCTTCGTGGGTATCTGTGTCAGACACGTGTCCAACATGGACACGTGTCCGACATGTGGACACGGCTCCATTTTGCCGTATCCGTACTTCTTAGCTTAAAATAAGGTCAACACTCAATAGTGTTACCGTTGACTTACGTTTTAAATTTTAATCTGTTGTAGTCTAGATTTTGTAAAGAATTGTTAACAACAAATGTTTTTGTTTTTGCTTTATGATCAGCGGTATTCCGAGAATTATATTAATTCAAACCTATAGAAGGGGACAAAGCTCTCTCAATTGCCTCATTCACTGGACAGACATGGTTTAACATGAATCGTATACCTCTGCCTGACCCCTTGGAGTGATAGGGTTTGCTTTCAATCTTATGAATACCGTACCGAGCTCAGTACCGAATTAAGCTCTGGAATAGAACTGTACCGGTTCCGGTTAGTACCGGGTATCGTTTCGAGAAATTTTTTAAATTTATAAAATAGTCCCTAAAATTTTTAAAAATTGCAAAATAGCCCATATTGGTACATTATACAGTTGTACTGTATACTTTACTAGTTTACTATTTACATCAACCATGCTTTCAAAAATCTTAATAATAGATAATAATGACAATTAATATGAAATGACAATAATTTTTAAATATTTTACATATAAATAATAATCACAATTAATATAAATAAAAACAATTATCATGATACAATTATAAAATTAAGAATAATACAAAATATTTAAAATATTACAATAATACAAAAATATTTTTTAATTTATAAAATTGTCCCTGAATTTTTAATAATTTTTAATAAATATAATTAATTTTAAAATATATAAATTTTGATTTAATAACTGAAAATA
>JANKOE010000006.1:44004081-44035523 GCA_026284465.1 Erythroxylum citrifolium
CTGGTCAACGTCGACGTGACTCTGCTGAGTGGACTTAGCTAACCCATATAACATGTAATCATGCATAAAATGGACCTGTCTTGTCCAGCTGACTATTTTCTGAAATGGATTTTTCATGCAAATCCACATAGCTGATTTTGAAAACATACTTTTCATGCTCCATTCATATTTCATGACTTTTCTAACAACAATACTCATTAAATGCTCAATTTCTCATTTAAGGCAATCAATGCTCATTCAATTCTAGCAAAGTCACACACTCAAGGCACATTCAATGCTCATTTAATTCAAGTAATATCAAGAACTCAAAACACATTTAATGCTTATTCATTCATTAATTATTAGCATTCAAAACTTACTACCATAAAGATAAGCAAGTAACCTACCTGGAACTAGCTAAATCCTTGTCTACTGAGGCTCTCCCACTAGTTCTTCTCTTTCTCCTTGAACTTCTTGATACTCTTCAAACAACACAAAATCCACAATCATTTCACTTCAATTGAAAAACTACATGAACTCTTTCATAAAATCAACTTGATATTCACTATACCCATCTCATACTTAAGCACTTCCAACCAAATACCCAACAAAAACTAAACCTTGAACACATCACTTACCTTTGATCTTCAACAACACAAGTAAATCTTTGGTTCAAAGTGAAGCTCTAGCTATTTCCCACACTTTTAACTCTTGACCTTTCTTCCAACTCTCTCTTGATCTCTTGGAAATCGCCAAACCCTAGCTAGTTTCTTCTTTTCTCCTTTATCCCTCCATTTCCACGACACTCACCTCCCTCTCTCTATTTTTTTTCGTTTCTTCCTTCTCTTCTTCTATTACTCATCTAATTCTTCTCTTCTTATATACTACTACTTACTAACTTAAGCCCAACAAGGCCCATTTGACTTTCCCCTTCTTCTTAATCTTCCTCCCACACTTAAGCCCATTTCCTTATTCTTCTTTCTTCTCTTATTTCCTTAGGCCCATTTCATTTACTCAAGACCAACTAACTACATTAAACATTCATCTAACTCATTTAATGTCATTAATTCTTATCAACTAACATATTTAATACATGCTAACTAACTTCATTTAATGCTACATTAATAAGCTAATTTATGCTAACTTACTTAATTAATCGCACTTTAATTAATGCTAATTCAACTTACTTAATCTAATCATGCTTAATCATTAAAAAAAATTCGGGGCTAACAGTTATGGTCTTCATAGGGGAGACGTATCGTCTGTAAAGACATTTTGTCTGTGATGACGTCATTTCGTCTTAAGACTTTGCTTCATCTTAAGTTGACTACATTCGTCTGCCTTCTTCCATTCGTCTGCTTTGTAGCATTGGTCTACCTTTTTGCATTCGTCAGCCTTCTTTCATTCGTCTACTTTGTGGCATTTCTCTGCCTTTTTGACATTCGTTTGCCTTCTTACATTCGTCTGATTTATAGCATTCTTCTGCTTCGTATTTGTCTGTTCCACATTCGTCTACCTTGTGGCATTCATCATCTGCCTTGTAGCCTTCGTATGCTATTCGACATTTGTTTGCTTTGTAGTCTTCGTTTGCTATTCCGCATTCATCTGCCTTGTGCCCCGCATGTGTCTGCTATTCCGCATTTGTCTACTTTGTAGCATTTATCTGCCCCGCATGTGTCTGCTTTGTGGCATTCATCTGGTTTATAGCATTTGACCGCTTCTCCACATTCGTCTGTTTCTCTGCATTCGTCAGCTTTTCCGCATTCGTCTGCCTTGTGGCCTTCGTCTGCTATTATACATTTGTCTGCTCCGTGGCCTTCGTCTGCTATTCGGCATTCTCTTACTTCATGGCCTTCGTCTACTGTTCGGCATTCGTCTACTACATGGCCTTCGTCTGTTGTTCGGCATTCGTCTACGTTGTAGCATTCATCTGCTCCATATTCGTCTGCTTTATAGCATTTATCTGCTTCTCCACATTCGTCTGCTTTTTCGCATTCGTCTGCTCTTTCGCATTCGTCTACCCTGCATTTGTCTACTTTGTAATCACTCGTCTGCTTTCTGTTTTCTCTATAGTTGACCCTCTGCTTCTTCTGTGCACTGTTCATCTTGAATCGTCTGGTCAAAAATTTGACCGTCCTAATGATAGAATCCGTCTTCCAGGTCTTCATGAAAGTTGTAGGTCTTGAAGTCTTCTTTCGACAGTCTAAAGAATTATTATGCCGTCGACTACAGAGAAAGTTATGCATTTTTGTCCCTAAACAAGTTTGATAGGGTCAAGGACAGTATTGTCTCTGTCAAATGCCTCTGAATGCTGGGCACCGGAAGCAGGGTCCAGCGACACCTCCACTCTAATTCAATCAATATCCAATTTCTGACTAATAGGGTAAGTAGAAAAAATCTTGTGGAACCTACAACATTCTAGTTATTTCTTTACATGTTCAACTAGACTTGTCTCTATAATAAAGCACCCCTAAGTTCCTTAACATCATATGGTATGGTGTAAGTGATAAGTGTAAATTGCACCATGTTTTAGGGCATATTTTTTTAGTTTAGATATTATATTTTTGAGGTACCTTGATGTGTTTGCTAGTGTTTCAGGGTCAATATCGAAGAGCGGAGATATTATATTTTTGAGGTACCTTGATGTGTTTGCTAGTGTTTCAGGGTTAATATCGAAGAGCGGAGGAGTTTCAGAGGGAATCTGGGCCATAACACAGGCCCACGATCGTGACAGAAGCTCTAGGTTTAGCCCACGATTGTGGCCTGCATGCCACGATTGTGACAAATGCTCAGGGTGTAGCCCACGATCGTCGCCTGCATGCCACGATCGTATCAAAAGGCTCATATGTGAGCCACAATCGTGGCTTTTAGGGCCACAGTCGTGGCCTGCATCAGGCAAATGCTCATAAACTTCATGTTTCGAGGGATTTTTTTAACCTTTCGGATCCCAAAAAATCCTAGGATTACCTAAAACCTAAAAGAGTATAAAAAGAAGATAAAAAGGTAGAGAAAAGAGAGCTTCTGTGCAGCCACTGTTGAAAACCCTAAAAAGAGAAAAAGGAAGAGGAAGAGGAAGCGATCTCGACGTGCTTCCCGAATCAGGAGGTTTTCCAACTCTGTTGCCTTCCTAGATCATCCATTCTAAGTGTCAATTTTCTTTTCGTTTCAATTTTGTTTATGTATAAAGTTAAGATGGATTGTATGATGATAAATAGTAGAATGATGATGATATTCTAACTCTCCTTCGGGGTTTTATTTTGATTTAATGATAATCTAATCGATTGTGTTTATTAGATAAATGTCATAATTTTATTACGTTACTACATAGTTTGGTAATAAACTAGAAGGGTGAACTGAATGAAATACAATTAAATCAAATTAATGAAAGTTAGGTGATTTAATAGAAACCGTGATAAATCATATTGGTAATTGTGCAAAGAAAGATCATGTGAGATGTTCCAATAGTTTATTAGAGTGCTTCAGATCTAATTAGGTTTTGGATAGTTTATTAAATGAGAGATTGCAAATTCCATAATTTGATTAGGGTTTACAATTTAGGGTTTAATGGTTATAACTCGAGAGAGAGTGATCAGCACTAGGCTAGTCTAGAACCGACACTCCATTGACAAATAATCGGTTAGATTAGCATTAATGATAAGTAAAATCCCTTTTCTCATAACTTGGTCAACTCTTTGGTTGATTTCCATTGTGCGTGCTTATTGCTCAATTATTAATTCCTTCGTGTTTCGTTTCTGATTTAAGTGGTTGAATTCAATTCTAGTGATTACTTTCCGTTGCATTGTTTATTTTGAGTTTTATATAGTGTTGGCCTTAGATTTTAGGATTAGATTAGTCCCCTTCCTTGTGAGATCGAGACCTCTTATACTACAGTTGCGACCTGTGCGCTTGTAGTATTTGACGGTTTATAAATTTTAAAAGCTCGAACGACCCAATTTGTAAGAACTATAACCCCAAACATGCATATACTTTATGGTAAGCATTCAAACTAAAGTCGGCTCTATGGATAGGATTGGTAAATATTTGCAAATCCCAAATTGGTGTTCCTTGTGCAAAGCTCAAGATGAATCTCATAACCATTTGTTCTTCTCTTAACACTATTCAAATAAAATATGGAAATCCTTAATGGAACATTATGGTATAATAGATCCTCCAATTGTTTGTTTGATATCACAGTATGGAGCACTCAAATCAAGCATATGCATGAAGGAAATAGATGGTTAGTTTTCATGGCTATTACATACATAGTTGGTGGTATTTGGAATAAAAGAAATAGCAGAACTTTCAAATTTATTACAAATTCTCCACAGGACCTTTTAAGGAGCACTATCAACAAACGTCATATGCACTTTCAGTTATATAAAGGAAAACACAAATTTAGCAACAAAATTCTCGTGGAACGGAAACTATCCTGAACTCTTCTGATGACAATTTGAGCGCGACAATTCATTTTCCTATCTGATACCATTTGATCAATCTTTTCCTTGTAATAGCTAATCCCAGTGGTGTTTAACCTGGAGTTCATCTCTTAGCTGCTTTATTATGTCCTTTTGATCCAATTTGTATTTCCATTTATTTCATTTGATGAATTACTTTTATTCAATAAAAATTTAACCCAACTTTCAAACACCACCCTTCTTCATGTTAGGAAACCGTAACTTCACAAAACGTGAAACCATAGCATCTCAAATATTAGAAAAAAAACTCTAACCCCCTTTTTTTCATCTATTGCCTCCTTTAACTTTAGTTAGTTTCACCTATCTTTAACTTTAGTAGCTTCACTGACAAGAGAAGGTGGTGAGATATGGTAATCGTTGCTTTCTTCAAGTTACAACCACCTGTCCTCTTTCATGATATCTTCATGATGCCAATAATAGATGCCTCTTGCCAATCATTTTGTCCAACTTCTCCACCTCCTATCATTGTGCCTCAAAGCAATCTTTGTCACTGGTAGCTTCTTCCTTCTCCGAATAATTCATATAGTTTCCAGTCTTGCTTAGTCACGATTGTCTTCTTTATGCATCTACTACTTCAATAGTCATCATAAAAACCAACTGCATTCAAACCTCTTATAGTTGATAACTCCATCACCAACATTATTTTCTATCTCAACAAACTAGAAGCATAAAAATCAAGCAACAACTCAACACCTTACCATACAACTACCATCATGATCATATAACTTCAATAATATCCCATAATCACAAGCTCCCATTCATAGCCTCAGGCCCTTAAGCATGCCACAACAAGTGCTACAGGGGTTTCATGGTTTTAAGACACAAGCATGGTTGGTGGTTTTAGGGACAGTGACATAGTTGGCTTACCAAAGAAAAAGAGTCATGTCTAATTTTTTCCTACAAAATTATGGTTTGTAGAAGAGATGTTTAAAATTTCCATATTTCATGAACATATTCAGATTATTCTTAATGAAGTTTTAAAGAGTTTCACTACCCCTATTATTCTAAATCTTTTAGAAATTAATCTAATTTTGAACTTATAAAATTTTGATTTCTTAAAATTTTAAATATAATTTAATTTTGTAATTAGGGTTTGCAATAATTTTATATTGAATTACAAAATCCATATAGTAATAATCAAACAACTTTAATCAAGTTATAGATTAAAAGATAGTTATGATACTATTGTTGAGAAATAGGCCAAACCTTAACTACTAATGAAAAGACAAATCATAACTTAAATAAAGATTATAGGTATTAATCAATGACAAAGATTTATAGGTTTTAAATTAATTTTGAGGATTGGGATAACTATGATTATTTATTGCTATTTTTGTTAGGATGATACAAAAGCAAGAATGGAGAGGATAAGATCAAAGGCTTCAGGGAATATATATAGAGTCTTAAGCTTTTGCTTACAAAGATAGGAGATTTTTGGGAACTTTCTACTTTAAACAAATTGGTAGGTCTCAATCATTCTTGGCCAATGATTCTAGGTATCACATACACATATATAAATAGAACATCCTTTTCTAAGTATTACAACTATTAAAAAGCTAAGCATAGGTTAGTGTGGGGCATAATATAAAATGTAAAACTATATATGTATATCATTATGTCATTTAGTATACATCGTAGTTACACATATTTCAAATAAATTCACATACTCAAATCTCTTATATGGGGCCATGAACACATATAATCGTATAAGAGAAAGTTAATTTAATGAGATTGATTTATCATTGAAAACCTCAAACATAGACAAAACTATGGATAACATATGAAAAGAGTCTTTATGGATAACATATGAAAAGTCTCACCTTTGTCTTTAATTTCACCATTCCTTATACACCTATATCCATACTAACAACATTAACAATACAATACTCATAGTTTTTATGTTAAATTTCAACATTTATTTTCTTCTAAGTTATTTATCTTCTTCAATAGACTATGGATGATGCCTAAACAAAATTATCAAGACTAAAAAACTAGAGAACTCACAGAGCCATAAAATCACACTACATCTCACACAAGAAATAAAGCATCTTCCAGGATTTCTTTCTATCCATAAAGTCTACATGATAACCATTAACCCATAAAATCAAATTTTTTAATTCAACGTAGTGAACGAACTTACATTTATTCTTGGACTTATAATGCACAATCTATAATAATTAAAAAGGATAAAGCTTAAACCTAGCAAAAACACAATTCTAGTGTTTTTCATTACATAGTACAAGAAGTTAAGTAGTGATAAATGTAAAAAATCTACCGTTTTACATGATTTTATATAACCAGGTGCAACTAATTGTTAGAAAATGACTTTTACATGATTTACAAATTATGCAAGACGATGGAGTGATATAATATGATCATTTAGCTAATGCTTCACATCATATGGCTAGAGATTTTGAATGGATATCAATATCAAGTAGAGATAACTCACTCAAAAGTATACAGGCCAAGTTACATAAGAGAAAATCAATATGTAATGTGATTAATCACAAATGGAATTAACATAAAAAAATACCAATCCAAACTCTATTCAAACCCTCAATTCAAGAAGCTTTGATGGAGATTATCATACAAAGGAGTAAGCACATCTTGTGGTATAAGTTTGGTGCTTAGAAAACTTTTGTAACAATTGGTATCAAAGTCACACTTCGATATGGTAGGAGGCAGCAATTTGATAGAGCGTGTCAAGAGAGTGGATGCACTCATAGGGCCAATTCCTTAAGGTAAGGAAGAGGTCATTTCCTACAATACTCAGTTCAAGATGTTGGAGGAGCAGAACCAATAGTTGCAACATCAAATAACATATTTCATGAGGGAACTAGAGGAGACTAGGTTCAAGATGACGATTCTAAGGCATTCTATTCTAACGCAAGATGTTGAACATATTGAAAGCATCTTGGTGAAGGTGAGTGAACCGAAGGTTTTCGAAAGTGAGCAAAACACGAAGGAGCTCGTGAGCTTTCTATAGGATATGCAGCAATACTTTGTGGCTACTAAGGTACCTGATGCTAAAATGGTCAATGTGATGGCTATGTACTTCGATGGAGATGCCAAGTTTTGGTGGAGAACGAGGACCTCTACTAAAATCAGTATGGGTAGAGCTCTCATTGATACATAGGATAAGATGAAGAAGGAGTTAAAGGATCAATTTTATTCAATGAATCCTTCTTGGCTCGTGAAGGATGCCTTGAAGAATCTAAAACATTATGGATCACTAAGAAACTAAGTTAAAAAGTTTAGCTATCTAGTGTTGGATATTGATAATATGTTAGACGAGGACTAACTGTTCAACTTTTTTTCCCGGTTACAACCATGGGCACAAATGTAGTTATGGAGGCAAAATGTGAAGGATGTGGTTGGTGCAATCGTAGTTGTTGATACCTTAGTGAATTTTTGAGTGTCAAAGGAAACTAAGGCAAGCTCCTCTACTTCTTCCAAGCGCAAAGGCTAAGCCCAACGGGAGAAAAGTAAGGGAAAAAGAAGAAAGACTCCAATAAAGGAGATTTTAAGGGAAAATGCAAGAAAAATGGTGGCTTCAAAAGTGTGGAGACATCAAAAAAGGCAAACTTGTTTGTTACTTATGCAGTGGTCCACATTTTGCATGAGAATGTCCAATGAATGAGAAGATAAACAACTTTATTATTGAAGAAGAGGAAGAAGATTTGAAAGCGACAATAAATTTGATTGCCTTGTTGAATCCAGTTAAAGGTGAATCCAATCCTTTTGACAAGCTAAGGCACATTATAATACAAGTCAATGGGAATAAGGTAACCACAATTTTGGATATGGATTTTGTTGCAGAAAAGATGGTGCACATGTTGGGGTTTAAGATGTCAAAAACTAAAAGAAATAAAGTGTTGGCCATGAACATCGAGAAAGGATTAAGGAAAGGTATAGAGCCTATCTCGCTACCATATGGGAAATTGATAAAGACTACATGATGGAAATCTCTGGTGTGGTTCCAAGTTTATTGAGGAAGTTTCAGGATGTGATGTCAAAAAAGTTGCCTACTACCCTTCCCACTGGTCGAGAGATTGATCACAGGATCAAGTTGGCTCCTAGAGTTGTCCCACCTGCACATGCCCCATATAGGATGTCCCTGTTGGAGTTTAGGGAACTTCGAAAATAACTTGGTGAATTGTTAAAGGCAAGGTTAGTCCAAACTTCCAAAGCCCCATACGGTGCCCCAGTGTTGTTCTAGAAGAAGTAAGATGAAACACTTTAGATGTGCGTGAACTATTGAGCTTTGAATAAGGTAATAATAAAAAACAAGTATCATGTTCACTTAGTTCAAGATTTGATAGATAGATTGTCAAGGGCTAAGGTTTTCACGAAGTTTGATCTTCAGAGTGCGTATTGGCAAGTACAAATAGTTGATGGGATGAGTAAAACAAAATGTGCAAGACTCAGTATGGATCATACAAATTCTTAGTCATGTCATTTGGATTAACTAATGCCCCTGTAACATTTTGAAACCTAATGAACGACAAGTTGTATGACTTCCTTGACGCGTTCGTTGTGGTGTATCTCGACGACATCATGGTGTATAGCACTAATATGGCAGAACATGTGGTGCACTTGAAGAAAGTGTTCGAGCGATTGAGGCAACACAAGCTCTACGTGAAAATGGAGAATTATGAGTTTGCATAGTTGGAGATCAGATTCTTGGATCACTTGGTGACTAAAGATTAGGTCAGGATGGATATGAAGAAAGTGAAGGCAATAGTTAAGTGGTAGATTCCTATGATAGTACAAGAGTTGTAGAGTTTTCTCAGGCTATCTAACTACTATAGGAGATTTATAGTGGGGTACTCAAAGAAAGCGGCGCCATTGATGGAATTGCTAAAGAAAAAGTAAGAATATTATTGGTCGAACGTATGTGAGGAGGCATTTGAGGAACTTAAAGCTGCTATCTCAGCCGAACCTATGTTAAAGTTGTCTGGGTTTTGATCTTCCATTTGAGGTACATATAGATGCATCGCATAAAGTCACTGGTGGAGTCCTCGTATAGGAGGGTCATTCCGTAACATTTAAGAGTCTAAAGCTTAATAGTGTGAAGCAACAGTTCTTGACACATGAGAAGGAGATGCTTGCAATGGCTCATTTCCTTGAGATATGGCTAGTATACTTGTTCGGGACCAGGTTCGTTGTTCCTACTAACAATGTTGCCAACACATTTTTGAAGCTCAAAAGAAGTTATTCGCGAACCTAGCCCGATGATAAGAGTTTTTTTACCGGATATGACTTTGTGTGGGAGCATAAACTGAGAAGGCATAATAACGTGGTTGATGGCTTGAGACGAAAGGAGGTTTTCACGGGTCTATATTTCATTACTAGGGTGGAGTTTAACATATTAGAGCAAATAAAAGTTACAACTCCATTGGACAATTCATACTATAAGCTAATCTCACAAGTCGAAGAAGGAGTTGAGCGAAGGTTTTGGCTCGATGATAATGGGCTATTGGTGACTAAAAGTATTTAAATGTACGTGTTGAGTTTTGATGGCTTTCAGAAATAGCTATTGAACGAGATGTATGACTCACAGTGGGCTGGTCATCCTAGAGTTTAAAGGATAGTGGCACTCCTTGCTCATTCCTACTATTATCCAAAGATGGAAAATGACATTGAGTTGTATATCAAGACATACCTTGTGTGTCAGTTTGATAAGCCTGAGAGGAAGAAGAAAGTTAGTTTGCTATAACCCCTATCTATTCCTAAAAGATTGTGGATGTCAATTTCGATGGATTTTATTGGTGGGTTTCCAAAGGTGGACAACATGGCTACAATCATGGTGATTGTAGATCGATTCCCTAAAAATGCAATCTTTGTGCCAGCATAAGTAACATGTCCCTCGGATGTTGCAACAAAGTTGTTATGTAAGAACATGTTGAAATGCATCAGAGTCCCTGCGGATATTGAGAGTGACCGAGATGCAAGATTTACAGGCCAATTTTAAATGTCCTTTTTTAATATGATGGGATGCGATTTGAATTTTTCAATGGTAAATCACCAACAGACAGATAGCTAAACAAAGAGGATCAATGATCTATTGGAGAAGTATTTAAGGCATTATATAAATGCAAATCAACGTAACTAATTAAGTTTACTTGATGCTGCACAATTTTGTTATAACTTGCACAATTTTGTTATAGAGAAGAGTCCTTCTGAGATATTCTTAGGATAACTTCTCACTCTAATCGAGATTGCACAACAAAAGACAGGATACAAGTGTCCTGCGGTGTATAAGTTTGCAATGGAGAAACAAGACTTATTGGATGAGATGAGGGTTAGTTTTCAAAAAGCTTCTCGACAGATGAAGAAGCAAGTGGAGTTACAAAGGAAACCGTTAGAGTTCGACGTGGGACTTAAGGCATTGTTGAAACTTACCCCACAGATTTGGAAGATGATCTTAAGTAAGCAAGTATATCATGGATTGGTGTCGAAGTACAATAGATCATTTGAAGTGCTAAGTAAAGTGGGGAACGTTGCATATAGGTTGAAGTTGTCCGAGAGATTGAATATACATTTGATAGGTCCTGATCAGAAGCTGCAAAAATATTTAAGAAGTTTTCTCGTTTGCGCAAGAATCACCACAGATAATATTGCTGAATTCCAAAATCTCCCTTTCATTCATACTTCTGGTAGTTTAAATATAAAAGTTTCCAACTTCTCTTCCTAAAATAAAGGAGCTTAATTTAAATGTTCAAAAAAGAATTTAAACATTTGAAAGGATAAGTGAATTGATAACGTTAGCAAATATAGTGGAGGGGTTGACAGTTTCCTAGCTACACGTTTCTTTTGCAGTTAGGATCTTCAAACCTTATCATTGCCTCCCCCTTTTTTTGGAACCTTGTCTTCAAGGCTTAGGATGTTATTTGCCCATGTAGTTTCATCTTCGTCACCTTCCAGTAATAGTAGTTGGGGTTTGCGGCATCGATGGCCCAAAGTGAACCGCTCATCGTTGTTGAAGCATAATCGTTGTGTTTGACGCTTCTGCATTTCATCCCAGGAGATTCGTTTAGCAGATGCAGTTGGCAAAGTTGTGGGTTGTGACGACAGAGTTGCTAATGCTTGGTGTATGGTTGAGTGATCGCACTTCGTCCGAATTGGTTAGACCAACATTGTCGATTCAATTGATCCTCTCTTATGCGGGCCAATTTAATCGCTTCCTTCAAAATTCTAATTTCGTCTGCTATTTCAGTTTTAAGTCCACCGATAAATGTTCCCACCAAGGCCCTTTGCGTCCACCCTTGAACTCGATTACCAAATCACTCGAATTCTTTTGGTACTCACGCAATGAACCCTTTTGTTTTATTTTAGACAAGGCTTCATCAAAATCTTCACTTTCAGTCGTCCCGAACCAGAGCCAAAGCTCCTCTTCAAACACTACCCAAGTGATTTATTTCTCTTCTTCCTTGCAGACTCGGCGTAGTCATTGCCACAATTGGTTGGCTTCACCTTCTAGGTGATATGACGCCAACACCACCTTTTGATCTATAGTGGTATTTTGGTGTTCAAAAAACTGCTCCATTCCGTTAAACCACTCCGTCGAGTCATTGCTGCTATAGGAAGAAAACTCAAGCTTTGCTAACTTAGATCAAAATGCTTAGCGGTCCCCCTCAGTTCTCTCTACTCCCTCTTCACGGGACGGTCGACCGTAACCAGCCCGACCAGAAGCATTACTGTTGGAACCTTCTAAGTTGGAGGTAATGGTGTCGGTAAGTCGCTTGAGGTTCTCTTCGATGATACGAAGTTTGTCAGCCATCCCAAGCTCCATCCGACTAAAGCTGTCTTGTAACTCGCCAAGGCTTACTTCCAAGTTCTCAATACGTTCTTTGTTGGAGGCCATTTTGATTTAGCTCTGATACCAATTGATAAGTCCCAATCAGAAGCTGCAAAAATATTTAAGAAGTTTTCTCGTTTCGGCGAGAATCATCACAGATAATATTACTGAATTCCAAAATCTCCCTTTCATTCATACTTCTAATAGTTTAAATATAAAAGTTTCCAACTGCTCTTTCTAAAATAAAGGAGCTTAATTTAAATATGCAAAAAAGAATTTAATTTAAACATTTGAAAGGATAAGTGAATGGATAACGTTAGCAAATATAGTGGAGGTGTTGACAGTTTCCTAGCTCCTCCCTAGCTGCACGTTTCTTTTGCAGTTAGGATCTTCAAACGTTATCAACACTATACTTTTCACGTTAGTTTTCTCAAACCTTACTTTGAAGATGCATCAAATCTGAATAAGAGTCAAGTGAAATGAGGTCCATCAGTTGTGAGGAAACAGTTTGAAGATCAAGTGGAGAAGATCTTGAATCATCGAACAATGGGGCAATATAAAAAGAATCGAAGGATCGAAATCTTAATCCAGTGGAAAGGGAAGTCAATCACAAAAGCTACATAGTTGTAGTTCGAGGATCAAATGAACGCTTACATTCAGACTAATTCGACAGAGCATCAAATTCACCTAATAAGGATGGTTTGTTAGCCCTTTAGCACATGAAAGCATTCTACAGCTAGCTAGAAATAAGCCTTGGGTTGAAAGTAAGTTGGATCACACATACGACACTAGCATGCGAAAGCTCGACGTAACTTAGCAGGTTAAATCAAACATGGTGCAAGTTTTCTTAAAGTTTCAAACCTTGTACGAACCTACTTGGCTAAGGTTATGTTCTTAATATATGCTCAAATGAATTGATCATGACTAATAGACTTAACATTAGTAAGCATTTGACCAGACTAGTATGCTATGAAAGGCTTTGCACTTGGATGACTTATCACCAACGGATAAAAATCGTGGAGAAATCTTTGATGATGTGGCTAATAAAATCACAGCTGATAGACATTAGCTCTAAAAGATAAAAATCATGTGAGATGATCATTTGAAGATAGTAGAAATCTTCATAAAAATGGATGTATCAATCCTAAATAAATATAATCTCCTATTTTGCTAATTATAATGTAGATAAATTCCATCATATAGAGCCTATTTTTTTAGCCTATTTAGTTCTTATTCGATAATGTGATATAATCTTATTAAGATAAGATATAATCTGACTAGTCAAATTTCTTCACGGCAAATTGAGAAAGCTATTGTTGTCTTTATTAGTTTAATACTTTCTCATTAATCTTCAAAAATGTTAGAAATAAACACTGAGAGTCATAAAGCTTTCAAAAACAAGTTAATTTATCAACGACAACTAAATTTTACTTAAAAACGAATCTGAGTGAAACTATCGTGCAAAAAGGAAAATACAACTTGCGGTATAAATTTGGTACTTAAAGAGCCTTTGTAAGAACTACTACGGTATGCAGAGTGGCATCAAACCAAGTACAAAATTTAGCCACGTAGAAAAATCACCAAAAGAAAATGACCGTTTCAATCTAAAAGGCCATCAATGCAGCAAAAAGTTAAATAGAAGCGAAGGTTATACTGTATGATGTAAATATTTCTATTAGCCAGGGAACAAAAAATTATATTTTTTTAAATTTTAGGTCAAAAGCACACGACTAAAGAAGATATTCATTAAAATTCGAAACAATTGGTGAATCAGGGCCGTTCTCTACATTCAGACACCTAAGCATAAAATACTCCGTGAAAGCCGGATTTGCAAACGCGGAACTTTTAACCCTGCCTTCTCAACATTTAAGGCACTACACAAGGGCTCCATGCCTTCGAAAGACTTGGGGGAGCATTGCCACTGGAATTGCCTCACACCTGCATGAATTAAATGTCATCAGAACCCGCAAAACAATATAAAGGGAAAAATAATTTCATTTCCACGGAAAAAAAATCCAAGAGTATGAAGATCCACTTGACAATGAAATGAAGTTCGATTACGCAAGAAAATTGGGTATTTCAACAAATCCTAGTTCAACCATTCATGGGAAACTGGCAAATCCATAAGTAAGATAAGAAAAGATTGGGAACTCGGTGATCCTGCCAAACCTATTTACACATTCACAATAGCAGCGTTTTCCAAAACGAGTCCAAAGAACTTCACCATATCTCTTCGTCTGTTATTCGAAAACACTTGTAAGTCCTAAGGCCATTTCAATGTTCAGTTTTCCACGGTAAATTTTCAAAGCTGAAATCATATTCTACAATAGTAACATCTTTAATCAAAACTTTCAATTGGAAAAGAACAGTTCTAGCTTGCAAAAGATGCATGTTGATGGGGTTCTATGGGGTTCATCCCAAACCTCTTCCGAGTATATCCAATTGATCATATATTACATTTACCCTCTACAAACTGATACTACCAAGTAACAATCGAGCTTAAAAAGAGAAATTACAAATCAAAATAAGTGTGCTCCAATCTATATTAAAGGTTGAGTACAATATACGCTTCAAACATCCTCAATTACAGACAGAACGCCTTCCAACTGTAAAAACAGCTTAGGCACTTGATATATCAGGGTAGGAAAACATTGTTAGCAGCACCTAAGAGGAAAGGCAGGTCATAAGAAAAGGAAAAAAAACCTAGTATAAGGAAAGAAAAAAAAACTAGTAAAGACATACTCACCCCCAATGGAAAAAATGTTAGTAACTTGATCCTGACAAAGGTAGCCCGGTGACTTTGCCCACAGCAACTGTTTTACCTGTAATAGGCAGCGTTATGGTACAAGCAACAACATGATTAAAACATGCATCACAATAAAACAGCATCCATCTACACACCTTCAGTGCGAAGAGTGAACCTTCCAAGTTGAGGATAATCTTGGAACTTCTCAATGCATATTAAGCTATTTACCTGGTAGCACATACATAATAAAAAGTATATCAATATAAACAACTTGTGAAATGGAGACCTGACTTGATATATACAGAACCATCTTTCAGGGAAATTGACTTGGGACAAACTAAATTCTCAAATTCTTAAGCATCAAAATGTGAAGTTTGCCTCAGTACCTGAATGCGACAGACAACAACGGCGCCATTTTTCACAAAAAGAACCTTCTTTTTCATAGGTTTCTTCGTCTTTGGATCAATTTGCTGTAGCAGCTCAAGAATTTCACATTCCTCAACTACAGAATGAACGTGCAAGACAGCCTTGTAGCCAGCAGTAAAAATGGCCTGAAGTGGAACCAAAGATGATATGTACTTGAGACAGATCATATGTTAAATCAAACAGTAAGGTACTAAAAACATGATAAAAAAAGTCTGAAAGTAGACCAAAATATTGACACAAGCATACATTATCTAGAAGCTCGAGTATCTGTAACTGCGCAATGAACTCAGTAACTGCAGCTATTGGCTTTGCTACACAAAACAAGAAATAAGCTAAATTAATCTTGTGAAAGAAAAAGACATAAAGGTCCCCAAAAAATGACCTTCAGAAAACTAAAGAATATCTAGTTGAAGCAAAAATCTTGCAATTCAACCAATCAAATATAAATTTGTAAATCATCAAGGACTTCAAAAACAAGACTTTCAACTCACCAAAACTTGACATGGCAATTCAACCAATCAAACATAAATTTGTAAATCATCAAGGACTTCAAAGACAAGACTTTCAACTCACCAACACTTGACAAAACAAAACCAGCCAATATATCCTCATCATCGATCCCAGATAATTTAATTCGTAAATTCTCTCCAGGTCCTGCACGTCTAACCTTGATTTCATCCACATACACAGCAACAACTTTAACCTGAGTCTGCAAATGATAATACCACATTTAGAACCTGGTAACCAGAAAATGAAAAGGAAGAGTAGGAGTCCAGTGGGGTGGCGAGAAATGTGCAGATAGTTACAATCAGATCTCACTCACCTTATTTGGCATGACCAACAATGAATCACCCTCGGTCACACTCCCAGATTCTACTTTGCCCATAACAACTGTTCCCATATCTTTAAATTTGTCAATGATAGGCATCCTACAATTTTTAACAATATAGCTCAACAATAAGTGGAAGCTAAAACCAGTCAAGAATAATCAGTCAAGCTAGAGATCAAAACATGGTATCAGACTTTATGTGCAAAATTAAGTTTCCACTCCATGATCCTTCTAAAGAGATACTATAATATGTTAGCTTAAAATCTCTAGAGCTCACAACTTCATGGATCGCATAAGCTCATCAAAACCTCATTTAAAGTTTGAGGAAACAACAAAACACCATCAGATTCATAAATATGGTCTAGACAAATATAATCATCTTTCTCTATAACATTCATTTAAGAATCTGCTTAAAGGTCAGTTGTGCAATTCCCTCCCCTACTCTAATGTTTCTCCTCAATAAGAAAACAAAAGATAAAATCAACTATGTCTACTAAGAAATGACACAATTGCTTTAAGCCTTTAACTTTTCTGATACCAAGGGAAAAAGCTGATGTTAAGAGTACTAGAATGGATGACAAAGTTTGTCGATTATTTTATGAATCATGGTCATTGAACAATTACCAAAGCCAACCCGCACCAACTTTAAATAAAACTTAATAGGAAAGGAAAATATAAATATTGATTGTCCCAACATAAACATTTACCTAAAAGGTCCCTTTGGATCTCGTGGGGGAACTTCAATTGCATCAAGAACTTCAAAGAGGCAAGGGCCGTCCCACCATGTACATACACTTTTATCCACTCTGGACTTGATGTTGGAACCAAGAAGACCAGATATTGGTAGGAAGATAACATCTGCAAATAGAAAAAGATCGTAGATAAGGACGAAGAAATTTTTAACACAAATATGTGAAATATCTTGAAATCCAATAATTCATAGGAAGTTTTACATTTAACTATGCAAACTATTTTGGGCAGTTTCAACTTGTAATAGATACTAAAATCACAATAGCAATCAAATTAAATCATAAATTAACTTCAAAGATGTGTTTAATGTTCAAATAGCTAATAATGATAGTATCAATTCATGTGTATATTTGTAAAAATACATGCTCCAAGTCCATTTAAACTAAGAATAGCACTCTTTATGGAAATTGTTTCAAATTTTCATTTGCAATTAGAGAAAAAAAGGATGAAATACAACTATTCAGACTTTCTAATAGTCCACACCTTTTACTTAATAATTACTTATCATAAACAGCCTATTTGACCAATAAAGCAAAAGGTTCAAGTGCAGCAAAAAATAATAATAATAACAGTCAAGTTGAATTTACCATTTAGGTTTCAATACTATGCACAAATAGTAAAGAGAATTAAAGGAAAAGAACCAGCAAATACATAACCCAGTAATGAAATGCCAACCTATTCAGTTCCACTCATCAAATCTACCACCTGATTAATCTACAAATAGACATTTGGTAAATTCACTTTGCGGCAGCTTCTAAAATACAGAAAAAAATCAATGTTATAACATTTTCCAGATTTCCTAGTAACTACTAATCTAGCCTTGAAGCAGTTTCCAATAGGAAAGTTAGGTCACGTCTCTAGTCTCCATGGTCAAATAAAAGGTTAGAAGTGAATTCAGCAAAGAATGGAACAACAAACTCAAGTTTAACAATACTAAAACAGACCACAAGATACTAGTTGTAAGTACCTTTTTTAACATTGTAGCCTGATGACCTTAGGAATGGAATCAACTTTGATTCAATTTCATCATACCTAAAAGAGACCTTGATGTTAGGAGATATCAAAATTGAGTGCATCTGGTTCATGCATCACAAAAGAGAAGCAGCCACCACAAATGTCTTGCATTAAGTAACAAAAACAACAGGTGCATGAAAAATCAGAATAAGCACCTCTGTTTTGACCAGTTCACAGTTGGTTCATCCATCTTATTCACAACAACAAGCAGTTTAGTTACACCCAACGTTTTCGCAAGCTGCACATGTTCACGAGTTTGCCCACCTCTCTCATAACCAGTTTCAAACTCTCCTTTTCGAGCAGAAATTACCTTATTGGAAAAAGAGAGAATTCAGTAAAAACTCCAGAAGCAACCTAAGATTAAAACAAAACAAGCAGTTTTTACAGCCTTACAAGTACGCCAATATCTGCCTGAGATGCTCCACTGATCATGTTTGGAACATAGCTCTTGTGACCCTGAGCATCCAAACAAAAAACAAGATGCCATACATCATGAACCACATAACTAAAAGCTGACTAATCAAATTACCTATTCTGACTTGACAATTGATATTGTATCTAGAAGGGAACATCACTATGGTTTGTTCAAACTAAAAGACAGTCTTAGAAGAATTAACAAAAATAATGATAAAAAAATGTGTTTACTCAGAATAATCATTGATGAACACTCAAACTCATTCAGATAACTAATAAACTATACACAAAAACAATCTTTTAAACTAGATCTTCACTTCAAGTTCAGCTCAAGAACCGTTCAAAACTCAACTTGACTCAATGACAAGGAAGCCAACTCACTGCTGAACATTCTATAATAAAAATCCGAGAACACTGTCAAGGAAAAAGGTGTACATAACATCATGAAAAATCTTACTCCAAAACACACACATACACTGCAGCAAAATGCTCAGCAAAATATTACAAGTGTCCCAAAACTCGAGTTCTACATCTAAAAATGCATGACATTGAAATGAGAAAAATTTTATGCCTTACCGGTGCATCTAAAATTGTGAATCTAGATGTCTCTGTTTCAAAACGTGCTCTCCCAACTTCTACTGTTTTGCCCTATGAACAACAGCAAGAATCCAACGTACCAATTATAAGCTTAAAATAACTTGTCAAAATGGCTAAAAGTAATATCATCATAACTCTTATAAAAAAAAATAGGTTACGTTTCTCCAGCCTCACATATAACCAATTCACATAGTAAATGAGGTACTACCTTAACCCTCTCCTCTTCATTAGTGTCCATAATATATGCCATGTACCTAGAACAGAAAAGCAGTCAAGCATAGCAATCAGACAAAGATGAAACATGTCCTGATAAATACAGTATAATATACTTCCCCAACTAATAAGGTAATGCCTTTACCCAGGAACATTAGCTCACATCTCTTTTTACAACTGCATCAGGACAGTTGAAATTTTGATAACAAAGGCTAATTAACTCCCCAAACAGAGTAGCAGAAAGAAGTCCATAAAAAATTTCACCAGATAGGCACGAAAAAGTAATAATTCCCACAAAACCAGAATTCTAGAGAATCAAAGATGACAATACAGAAAATAAAATATAATATCTATGGAAGCATACTAAACATACTTGTTAAATCTCATATCAATTAGGAGATGAGAGAGATTTATATACAAAAATGAGCCTGTAACTTAAAGCCTTAAAAGTTTTGAATTGAATATAGAGTCTCACCTTGTATATAAACAAAATATGAAAAATATGTAAGTTACAAAAATTTAACACAATATCAAAGCCACCCTTAAGGGGGTGTAGCTGAAAATAGCAACCATATGAACTAAACCTTAAGACTTTTACTATCAAATCAACTAGCAGGAAGAATCAAGATTGCTTTATATACAAGAACAGGTCCACAACCTGATGCCTTAAGGCTTTGAGTTAGATGAAATCTTACATCAACTAAGGAAGTGCATTAATTGCGTAAATTTCTCACATCAACTAGGAGTAAAAAATAAGAGTGGTTTACAAACAAGAATGGCCCCCTAACCCAATACCTTAAGGTTTAGATTGAGACATTGATTCCCATCTTGTATACAAACTGCCACTAGTCTGAAATAGGAAAATTACGAAATTTAATATGGTAATAGAGCTAGTACCGATTTGATGATGGGCCTCCCACAAATATCTAACCCTATAGGCGCACATCAACATCCGTCTTACAAAGTGCATGTACCAAATGTTAGTTCTTACGCATGAGAGCAATATGTTAAGTTGTTAAATTCTCATATCAACTATGAATAACAATTAAAAGTAGTTTATATACAATAATCCAATCATAACCTAATGTTTCAAGGTTTTGGGTATAGGTATAGGCTGTCATTGCATTGTATGTGAACCACTTCTCGCCAAAATATGGAATGACAAACCTAATAATACTAAAACTTCGAGAGAACTGAACATAGAAGAATCTCATATAATCAATGGGCCCTGTCACAAAATTCAAGGCTATACCATACTAGGTTTTGAAAATGACATCCATTCTGTTTATGCTACCGTCTTTTAACAGTAGATGATTTGACCCACTAATTCATCATTGGATCCACCAATTCTATAAGAGATCATGCTGTACAATAGATCTAACAAAATTCTGCTTTTTAAATTCTTCAGAATAAGAACTCTAAAATAGGAGGCAGGTTATTAGTTATTTAACATATTAACATTACAGGGGATAATGAAAAGATTACAGAAAGAGAGACTGCTTATTATAAAATCATCTGCCTAGCTTCCACTACAGCAGATTGATTTGTACCATCCAGATTATAAAATACCGCATTGTTTCAAAGGCAATATTACTTTTGATTTACAAAAGAGTTTAGGATGGCAACCAAGAGCATTTTCCTTTTTGTTTCTGCCAGATTTATGTCTCAAACTTGGCAAGTTACAGAAAAACAATATTGTATTATAGATGTTGACAAATTCCAAAGGAGATGCAATATAGTGCTAGCCTAGTAATCTTGATATACCAATGTTGCAGACAAAGAATCAGTGTTAGGCTACCAAATGCATAAAACAACCAACACTTGCCATTCTTACAAGGCTAACTATAGACTGGGAAACAAACTTAAATGCAGCTATGAATAAATATAATAGTGTCGTTTTTATCTCAGTTTTATAAGAATAAACTGCTACTTAGATCAGCTAAAACATATCTCCACGTGTGTCAGCACTGGATTCCTTACCAGCTTTCTCTACTTTTTTCCTTAGCTTCTTTCTCATATTTTTGGATTGTACGTTCATCAACTTGCCCACTAAGGAAAAGTATCTGCCCTCCAGCAGTGGATTTGCCAGCATCTGTGACCAAAAAGGCGAATCATAGATCAAGAAGCAATGATAGCAAACAAATTGAAGCCACAACAATAATATACACAAGCTTACAAATCACAAACAAAAGTATTCTTGATCAAATAAAATATCACAAAAATAAAATCAGTATCACGATTCTGATAAAGACTAGACACTAACAGGGGTAATAATTTGAGATGTTACACCCCAGAGTAATTTAAAATCAAACTATAAGCAACAAAGTGTCAAAGAATGACAAATCATCCCACAATTTTGCCTGAGACAGAGAAAAATACCTTAAGATTGATGCAATGGTATCCAGGATCCTCATTAATTTATTACGTTTTCCCATTTAGTTTAGGTTGCTTTCCATTGAGTCTTATATCAGTGTACAAACAAGATTCAAGGAGGTAGTTTTCAATAAGTACTTAGGAATGGGTTTCCCTAGTTTAAAATGAATTTCTGTAAGACTAGTATAAATTGGGATTTTTGCTTTGCAATAGAACATATTTGTTGTTGCCAAAGTTCTATTCAATGATGTTTGCCATAAAATTAAGTATATTTCTAGTTTTCCAACTACAATCAAGCTTCTTCCAACTCATTTTGATGAAAATGTAATTGCACTAAATCTTTCTCTACATCTGATATTCTTCCAAAAAAAATTTCATGAGGTAGCCTAGCTCCATATCGAACTTCTTGAAAATAGAAAAAAGATAAAAAGAAACAAGATTTACAATCATTGACACCCTAAACACTTCTGATTTTTCATAAATGTTGGGATGTCAAGTATAAGTAGGAATCTCACATTAGAAAGAGATTAAACTAGTAAAGGACATATAAGTGGAAAGGACCCATAAACTTAATGTCTTAAGACTTTGGGTTGAAGTATGATGTCAAAGCCCACGGGTATGTTTCATCACTAGGCCCATGATGTAGATCTCCCATAAAAGTAGGTTTCCCAGATCCAACAAGTGGTATCAAAACCGATGGTCCGGCAAGGGACGAGTATAAAGATGGTAGTCGGATCTTATAGTTGCTTCCCCACGAAGAAGAGCAAAGAGACTCCTGGTGGGCCTAGACTAGTAGAGTAGAAGGGCTCTTAGTGACGCCATATACTCGAGCTGCTAAGCAAAAAGGCTTTCACACAAGAGGGAGTCTAAGCTCAATGTAGAAGTTCACACTTGAGGGGGAGATTGTTGGGATGTTAAGTGTGAGTAAGAATCCCACATTGGAAAGAGATGGCACGAGTGAAGAACATATAAATAAAAAGGACCCATAAACCTATTGCCTTAAGGTTTTAAGTTGAAATGTGGTATCAAAACCCATGAGTATGTTTCATCACTAGGCGCATGATGTAGATCTCCCATGAAGTGGGTTTCCCGGATCCAACAATTTTTACATAATATCAGAGCAAGTTTGGTCTGGATTATTAATTTCCCAATTGTCAGTCCAGATGTCCAGTCCCAGCGGCTCGATCCGTTTACCACTGCGTTTATTTCAAGTGAAAACTGGATGTTCAGTCCCAGTTGCACTTAAGGAGGACTGTTAGAGTATCTCATATTAACTAAACATAAAAATGTTAAAGAGTTTATAAGTGGTAAGGGTCAACTATTCAAATGACTAGTTCTAGTCATTTTAGTAGTAGTTAACCCAAGCCCAATTCTTGTTAATGAGCTCTACACTCTACCAATATTAAAAATTCTAATAATAAACAACCAACAAATTCAAGAACTTGCCTAAATTTTCAAAAAAATATTCAAGAACTTGCCTAGATTAGGAAGTGCTATTCTTCAAGTGCAGTTGTCAAGCAGCTCTAAGGATGTCAAAAAGCTTATGTTAACAATGTAAGTGAACCTATATGTAAGTCCAATGTTTTTAATGTAATTTTGGAAGCATTTCAAAGAATGTTTTGCAAAATATTGACCTTTCTCATGAGGTTAACCAAAAAGAACACAAAAAGAATGACCCAATTATTTGGAACACTACAGTAAGACAAGACAACACAGAAATCAAAAGGGCACAAGCTAACTTGGGCTAAACCATAAAGTATGCTCAACCTACCAACATGCCCAATAAACACCACATTCAAGTGCCTCTTCTTCCGATCTTCCAGATCATCTCGTTCTTCAACCTCTTCTGGAGTGAAAACTTTCATGTCTTTATCCACTATTAGCAGCCAATTGATAGTGTGAGCAGTAGTAAAAACAAAAGCAATTAAATCCCTAGCTTACAAAGCTTAAGACTATATTCTTATCAAAAACATTTCAAATTAGAATGGAATATTTGTAGATACATTTTGAATCAACCTGCTCTTCCTGTGATTTCAAAGAAGAATCTTTTTTTGTCTCTAAAAAAATTCCATGAAAAATTGATGCATTGATATAGAAGTAAATGACCCAGCATATAAGGCTGAAAACTGGAGTGGTAACACAAAGATTACAAATTAGAAACGAATATGCTCAGAGTACCTCTAGAATCAAACTCCTCTTCCCGAGATTGCAAAGCAGGTTCGTCTTTTGGCTCTGAAAAAAGCCCATGAAAAGCATATGAAATGAAGCACTCAATATAAAAGCTTAACAGTCTTCACGTGCTCAAATTGGCATAATACACAACTATAACAAACTTCTAGAACATGAGGAAAATATGAATGACTTTGCTTTGCAATATTTGCTGCCAAAAAGGCCCAGAAAATGCCAAACTTTGCAAAAAAAAGTGAGTAAAGACAATAAAAATATATTCAGGCACAATATAAAACCAACCACAATTTGAAACTTAAAAGGCATGAAAATAATTACAGGTTTATCCACACAAAAGTAAAATAAAACAAAGTAGGTAATGATTCATACGTCAAAATAAACAATTCCCCATGTTCACTTCAAGAGGAAGGCAAGAATGCAAGGATCAGCATGTCAAATAATTAAGAAAACCAAAAGATTAATGAAAAGGTCTGCACTTCTGTCCAGTATTTAGTCACATAGTGGTTAAAGGTAATAAGAGACCTTTAATTAACTCAATCAAGATACCAGATGAGACTAGTGTGGTACAAGGCTCAAGTATAAATGAATCAATTGAAAGGGGAAAAAAAAGTTCCACAATCCACCACATGTCAGAATGCCAAAAGAGCAAATATAGATGTCATGCATAATTAAATTACATTTTATTGAAGGATCAAAAAAAAATTATGTTCAAGAGAGATATTTAATTGATTCTATAGCATCCACTCAAATTTTGATTTTTACTTCATGCATAAACAAATTGGATGGCACTCAAATCTTTGATTTCAGTATGCTACTTGAAATTAAGAATGTTATTAGAAATGATAATTTGAACAAGAATTAAAACATGTAAAAAAAAATCCATGTAAACTTTCACACAAATTAAAAAATGCCCAGTAACAAGTGAAACATGAAGTGTACTAGACTACCAACCTTCCTCCATTCTATCCCAATTCTCCCCTTCGTCAGGCCTGGCACCTTCTGACCTAACCACCCCATGTTTCTCTTCTGCTAAGATTTAGTTTACGCATTCAACAAAACAGTGTTGAAAGAAAACATAATGGCAACCCAAAAAATTGAAGGAAAAGGGTAGAAAAAGGAGCAAATAAAACAGTGAAATATAATCAACTTTTCACAGGCAGTTGAGTCGAATGGTTATAAGTTACCACCTGCCGAATCAAGCTGTAATGAGCGAATCTCCTCCTCGATATCTACAATCAGTAAGAACGTTTAAACGAGTCAAGCTCGTCAATCAGAATATTCACATATAGCTACTAGCTAAGGCAAGTTAGAAGCTAACAGTAACATTGGGTAAATGTAGCCACGCATCACAGCAAGCAACATCGAAATCTTAATAAAGCGTTCACATTCACCGCCTAAACCTGTAGATACCCAATCCACACAAAGCACAAGTACTTATCCAGTTATAACAGTCCTAGGAACTATCGTTACAATTCTTCAAATCTAATAAACCATGAGAAGCTAATGAGGTGAGAACATCCACATCACCAACTAAACCGGTAGATAAATCCCAGTCAACGAAACAAACTGAGAAAGAAGAAGAAATGAAATCACCGCAAAAGAAATCAAACAAAATTATGGAGAGTGATAAAGGTTATAGAACAGAAGTCCAACAATCAAATAAAAAAGAGCTTCAGATGAACATACTACAATCAATCTAAGTAGAAGAGAACGAAATTAGAAAAGTAAATAAGGGAAATTAGGGACGTACCCATGGCAAGGGGTTGTAGAATAAGGAAGCTAGGGTTTTTCGGAGGTAGGGAATTTGTATTTTAATTTATTAACTACTTTAATTGCCGATACTATTTATTAAAACTGCAAGTGTTTAGTCTTGAGTAGCCCATCCAAACGAATGTAGTAATTATTTGCATGCGGACTGCTTACAAGCAGAGTTAGCATTTGATCCGGACCCGGTCCAACCTGCCTGACCCGTTGACTGGTTAGTCTTCAGTAGCCCATCCACGCGGATGTGGTGAATATTTGTAGGTTGGCATTTGGTCCCGGCCCAGTCCAGCCTGTTGATTGGTTAGTCTTGAGTAGCCCATCCGTGCGAATGTGGTGATTATTTGCTCGTGGACTGCTCACAAGTATAGTTGGCATTTGGGCCTAATAAATATGAGTAAAAAAAATATTATTTTGATATTAATATGGTGATTATTTGCTCGAGATGTGCTTGGGATTCGGCTCGCTCTCTGCTGCCTCACAAATCACAACACTATACGAGTTATGATATGATTCTGTGAATACATGGGGGTCTATTTTCAAAGCCTCATGTTTTTTACGATCTATTTATTTTAATTTATTTTCTATTTTCTATTTTCCATTTTCTATATTTGTTTTTAAATTTAATAAAAAAAATTTGTTTAAAATTTTTTGTTTTTTTTTGTTTCTTTCACTTTTTAAAATTTATTAAAACCATAAGAAGAAATTTTTGTTTTCTATTCATACTATCAACTAAATATATACTATTTAATTATTTAATATATTAATTATTAATAAAAATTATAAATAATTTAATATTATAATTCATTAATTTATTTAAATTTATTTAATAATTTATTTAGCTTTTCGTAATTAAATAATTTAATTTAATTTAATATATTCAAATATATTTAAAATATCTTCAAAATATATAAATTCAAATTTTGATTTTATAATTAAAATATATTTAAAATAAATATTTATTTTAATAAAATAATTTTATTGATAATTTATTGGTAAATATTATATAAGAGATTAAAATAAATTTAATTAATTAAAAATAATTTATAGTTAAGTTTTATCTAATATTTCATTATCATTAGTAATAAAAATATAATTATATTAACATTAACATCCAAATACATTTTTATTTTTATTTAAAAGAAAAATAAACTAAAAATAGAAAATTAAAATCTGAATAGAAAAATAAACATAGAACTAAATAACCCCTTAGTTTTTTAACTATGATCTTTTTTTTTTCTTTTTGGTGTGCCTCAATGGAGAGTTGAAAATATAATAGCAATTTTGCATGAGAAAGAGATAACAATAAATATCAATGCAAAAGTTTCCCAGTCCCAAATTGCATTTTGAGAGAGAAACTCTAGCTTCTCTATAACCTCCTTTCCACACACCCAACCCAAACCCTAGATCTGAACTCTTACCATTTGAATACCTTAGCCCTCTATTTTTCTTCTTTCTTCTTCCTTTGATAACCTGCAACATAAAGCAAAACAAAACAGTAACAAATCTGAACTCTTACCATCCTCAATTTGAATACTCTAGCCCTCTGTTCCTTTACAACTTCTTTTTCCTTTGATAACCTACAAAACGAACATCAACAGAGTAAATTAGTTTCCATAACTTAATATGAAGACTGATTTTCCACCATTACCTTCTACCTTTAAAACAACCACTTCCTCGAACCTTTATATTAAACCCTCCTCCCCTTCCCAATCTTCTATAGGCCATCCTTCTTCCCCATCCCTCTCTACAATTACCCCTCCCTCTTCCTCTGCCATTCCTCCCAAACTTTCAATCCCAACCAATGGTGACATTATTAGAGGATCTAGGAAGACATGGAAACAAGTCCTGGGCGATAACTCTGATTCTTTCTTGGTTTTCAGCTCTCCTGTGGAGATTGAAGGAAAGTTAATGGTGATTCTTAGTCTAGACATTCCGCAGGAAGGAACTAGGACTTGGGAAGCTACTCTTGTTGGTTTTTTTTGTAGACAAAAGGTTTGTTTTTCTGGTGATACAAGCATGGACTCACAGAAATTGGAAAGGGAGAGGTTTAATGGGGGTAATGCTTATAGAGGAGGATAACTTAATTTATCACGACCCGGTATGTAGCGCCCCCTTACCGCAGGGTACATATCGGGATGTCCGTAGGTCATTCCGATACATATCCTGAATCAATTATGGGCCCTCAACTATTCTCATACCCTCTTCATCCCATTACAAAGGCGATCGACACTGTCTTCTATATAAGGCCTCATATGGTGCCATCCCGATGCTACTGTGATAATGGTTGTTATAAGCAAATTCAATCAAAACTAGATACTGATCCCATGCTACTTTAAATTCCAATACATAAGCTCGAAGCATATCCTCAATAGTCTTAATTGTCCTCTCACTCTGCCCATCTGTCTGAGGATGAAATGTTGTAAAACAATCCTCAAATGCTCAGCAAGCTCATGTCTACTCCTCGAATACACCAAAATGTCATCAATAAAGACAATCATAAACTGATCAAGGTAGGGCTGAAAGACCTTATTCATCAAGGCCATAAAAGCTGCCGGGGTATTAGTCAACCCAATCGGCATCACTAGGAACTCGAAATGCCCATACCTGCTCCGAAATGCACTCTTAGGCACATCAGCCTCTGCTATCTTTAGCTGATAATACCTTGACCTCAGATCTAGCTTAGTGAATACCTGAGCTCCCTACTTGCGCAGCCTATCATACCTCCTCTCCCGTCTCACGGGAACTCTAGGAGGCAACTCCTCAGATCGAGGCACCGAGGACTCCCTACTGGCTCCGACTGATCCTTGGTCAGTTGGTTAATCAACTTGATCACCTAAGACGGATGACCTATAACAAAACAATGATTTCGATCAATTTCTGCATTTCTCACAATAATTCATGCCTACATATTTGACTAGTCCCAACAGATGCCAAACCATGCTCTGATACCACCTAAATATAGCGCCCCCTTACCGCAGGGTACACATCGGGATGCCCGTAGGTCATTCCGATACATATCCTACGATAAGAGTGAGCTACGAACGATCACTACTGTACTTCACATGGCATCATAATAATAAACATCAATATAAAATCACGAACTTTTTTAAACTAAAATTTTCCTCATTTCATTTCATCAAAATCAGAAATTTATACAACTGTCATTGTTTACTGTCTGTACATCACTCCAAAAGCTTAATACAATATGCTACTAAAATAGGGAAAAACGTCCGCTCTATCTAGGTCATCCCAAAAGTTCCAGCTGACCGACCTGTGAGCCATAACTTCTCTCGCCAAAATGATCTACATGACTCGAAAAGTCCCTTTGGAGCTAGGAGTCTACTCTCGGTCCTGAAAAACATGTTGCAATTTTGGGTGAGTTTGCGAACTCAGTGAGGAACCATCATCGATGGTTCACTCAATTCATGCAGCACTCAAGCATATCACAGGCATTGCATAATTTTACATCAATCAGAAGTATCATAAGGCTAGTTCACATAATTACATAAGTCACAATTTCACATTATCACAGTTAACACATTTATCATATAAGCATAAGGCATTTTACCTTTCCCTCAATCAAACATATTAATCCAAATACATATGAAATGCGCATGTGACACTTTTCCAATTTATTACGGTGTTGTAACCGAGCGTCTGAACTGTCCCAATATGGGCACATTAATCGTTGAGCCTGAGGCTCTGTATCACTGTGGGGCTTGAGGCTCGAATATAATCGTTGAGCTGTTAGCTCTCGGTGGCTGCTCCGGTCACAACTGTCATTATCTGATCATGCAGCCATGAATGAAATGTATATGTGGCAATTAGCAGTGTATATAGCATCATCAACATATGTGTCACAAATCATCACATCACAAGCACGTAGTTTTCAGATTCACAAACAGGTAACACTTCTATGTCGTAGCTCCCAATACATCGGACCTTCTGTCTGGAATCCACAATCATAAGCAATCACAAAACCACCATTATTCACCACAATAAACATATAATAATGGAGAGAACCGTCTAGGTCACTCACCAATAGCTTCCGAGCTAATGCCTAGAAGTCTCGGCAACTTCGGTGGGTTGACGTTCCAAAAGCGCCTCTATAACAATCAAATATATAAACATTACCATATGTACAATCAGGAATATTTAATAATGCACATGTAGTAATTAAAATGTGTACAACGCATGTGCGTGACAATCTTGGCATTATTCCAAAAATTCTCATCACAACAATTTTCCTCTAAATATTAGAAATCCAACGACACTAAAATCACTCAATTCGACCTTTTATAGGTCCAAATATTGAGAAAATATGGACCAGAAAAATAATTACCCAGTCCCCTCACTTTGACCTAACCAATCCACGTCAATTTCATCTCTAAAAATTTCCAATTTCATATAGAAATCATATTAAATATTTCACGAATCCGATGCCTCGATAATCAGGTCAATCAGATGTCGGATGAAAAAGATATAAGCAAAAGAAGAAATAAAAATAAAAATAAAAATAAACATTACACAGAAGCCGGCTCGCGTTGCGATCGCTAATCGCCGAAAAACGGAGCGTCGCGATCGCGAGTCACAGAGACAATCGCGATGCTTCACGGTCGTGAATTCCATGTTCTTCCTTCTGAATTTCCAACTTGCATAACTCTTTACACAATTGTCCAAAAATTACAATTAAGGTCTCATTTGAAAGATAAAAACAAACCCTACAAGTTCCCTCAAAGACTCTTGAACCAATTTCACCCCTAAGGGTGTCAAAATTTCAATAAAAAATTATGCCCAATCTTAATGTTCCAAAATAGTACAACATTTTTCCAAAGAGCATAACTTCCCATTCCCTTTTCCAAAAATTCCAAGTTTCATGTCAAAAGACATATCAAAACATGTTCTACAACTTTCATGAACAAGTTAAAAGCAAATTCGGCCTCTAAATATGTCCAATTCTCAAATAAAGTTTATACCCATATGAGTTACCCTTAACAGTAAGACAATCTTCCAAAAATCATAACTCCCTACCCAAATGTCCAAAAAATCCATATTTTGTATCCATGAAATGATCAGACGACATACTACAATTCTCATGAAGGACTTAGGAGCAAATTCCATCTCTAACTAGATCAAATTCTCCCATTATTGTGGCTGCCCTGTTTAAGAGTGTTAATTCAACATATAACCTAAACCTTAACCATACTTTACAAATTCATAACTTACAATCCCTACATCCAAAATTCACATATTATACCTCATTACAAAGTTAAAACATTCCTCTACAACTTTCCATAAGACCATTTGAGCTAATTAAAATCACAACAGCCCAGAATTGGCCTCAATGTACAATCATCACAAAACCTACACTTAGCATATTTTCCAGCACAAAGCACATCAACATCTGAAAGTCAACAGATCACTATTCTCAACCTAGACATCTAAAAATTTCATACTTAGTGGCGATAGAAAGATGACAAAAAAATCTTTAAGTTTCATGAAGGCCAATTGAGAAGATTCAACTTAGATCAACTTAGGAAAATTCACCAAAGTTTCAGGTCACATTTCTCGGTTACTGTTCATGCTGCACACATAACTCACTTTCCAGGCAAAATTTAAATCCTTTCAAGCCACAATTGGTCAACACTTCCTTCATAACAATTGTATCCAAGCTTCTCTAGGTTAATTCGAGCCAAACCTCATCTCAATAGCATAACCATATCAAAAATTATGACCCAAACATTGAAACATACACACATTCAATTTTCCAGCATCATTTACACCTAAACCAAATCCCATCACTTCCATACCATTTCTAAACCATTTCCCACCCAATTCACTTCACATATCTACCATAACTCACTCACACCCTAT
>JANKOE010000006.1:44365818-44387808 GCA_026284465.1 Erythroxylum citrifolium
ATAATTTTAGGGACAGTATTACCTTATTTTGCCCTCTCTTCTTTGTATAAATATGTATGCACAGCTAGTGTATTAAAGTGATATAACACAGAATCAATAAAACACAACTCATTTCAAATCTCCACACTTTCCAATAGCTGGTTCCATAGAATTGATCAACCATGCAGTAACCATCGAGTTTTCCAAACACCACTGTTGATATCAAGGGTCTTTTGCAGCTGGTAATTCAACCTCACCATTTAAATATTCGAGCTTCCCCTTGACATCAATCACCAAACATACGAACTGGGACCATTCAAGGTAATTTTTTCCATTCAACTTATGAGTGGTGATTTGGAGAGAGTTTTCCCATAGAAATCGGTGCAGGTATGCTACTTCCTCCTCCTGAAGTCACCTCACTACTGTCATTTGAATAAGTCAAACCACAACCCACCATGGCTGCCTTGAAATTCTGATACCATATTGACAGAACTGGATAGGAAAACCAGAACTAAAGTTTTGCAATTTTATTCTTTGATTGATGCATTTTAAATAGGAAAAATACATCCAGTATAGAATCAGTATCCTAATTGAAATATAGCCAGTATATAATCAGTATTTTAACTACTTATCTCTACTAGTCTGCAGCACCTTAACTATTTAGGTGTTGATTTATCATTGGGATCGTTATCTACTAAATATTAGTTTTCCTAATTTACCAACAATTCCTAATTAGGATTCCTAATTAGAGTTGTTGATTTATCCCTTAAGCCTATTTAAAGGCTGCGATGGTTAGTAAAGAGATAAGCAAATTTTTATCAAAACAAACAGTTGCTAGACTAGAAAAACAGTAACAATATGAGATCTTGTCAAGGATAGGTCTTTTCCTTGTGTCGACTTAGGTTTTTCAAAGGAAGAGGAGAACACGACCAGGGAAAAGAGGTGACTTTTCATGTGTCTCGACCTATGACTAAATCCTACGTTAGGGTACATAACAATAGTTAAGAATAGATAGTAATGGTAATTGTACATTTGCAATTCTTAGTTCTAATTTTGATGTCTCAAGAACAGTTTGAAATATGTGGGAAATTCATGCATTAGAAGAAATGTTAGAACTTTTGTGTATTGTTTATGTTTCATTAATGATATTTGATTTAATAATTATTATTGCTTCACCTGTAATGCTAGCTTAAACTAGTTATTATAATTGGTTTTTTGGTAGATATCTCAATGAAATTGCGGATCTTTGCGTTGTTAATTTTAATTTTGTTTCTGTCTTTGTTTAAATTGATTCATTTTTGGGGGGAGGGGGTTTGGAATTAAACATGTGCGCTTGACTAGATACTTTTAATTGAGGGCAGGTGTTGATGTTGGGCATCAATTTTATTCAAGGGCTGAAATGGTTGTAGTTGGCTTTCATAGCCACTGGCTGAATGGGATTGACTATATGGGCCAGGCTTACAAGAGAGGGGTAATGCTATTCTTGTTAATATCACTACTTAAGCTTGGTGCATTTTATTCATTTTTGTTGTTAATGGTGGTGTAATTTACAATAATGTTGCCTTTTACTCTTATGCAATTGTTGGTTTGTAGAGGGTGGCGAAATTGGCTTTGTACTTGTATTAAATCTTTCCTCTGGTATGTTAAAATTTTTGTTATCCTTTTGAAGATTAGTGAATGGAGTACTTTGATTCCAAGATTTACAAAGCGTTATTAACTTACTTTTTAAAGATGAATAGGGTTTCTTTTTTCTTTGATCTATTTATTTGTCACAAGCTTAAGCCTGGGACCTCATTTTTGATATTGCTACACATGCTTTTCATTAGTTTGGTAAAGTGCTTAGTGTGTGATCACCTGTTGTATCATGACTTTTCTTGATGTCTTTGCTTGGATGCACTTAATGTTCAATTTATCAAAATTTGACATGCAATTACAAAGTTGCATGTTAAGCCTTGAAAGCAGTTACATGATATTTTAAGATGTGGGTGAAGGTGTTTCCTTTAATCATTCTAACTTTAACAAATTATTAATTCCAAACCATGCTTGAGATTAGAATCCATTATTGAATCTTTTTCAGGTTGGAGATCAAACTACTATAACAATTCTCAAGTGCTACAATCACTCTTGAAAGCTTTGAAAATTTTTTAATCAAGTCACTTTTGCAAAGTGCATATATATAGCAATCTTAATATAGTTTTCAACTCACAAGAACAGTATTTGAATCAGTCTTTTTGTTGTTGCTTACATTTTTCTTCTTGCTATTTCTAAGTAGAAAGGTTCTATTTATGTTTACATTGGCTCAAGTAGTCATTGGTGGTTTGAGAGTCCTTCCAAGAATGAAAAATTAGATGTTAGTTGGCATGGGTCGTTCAACTGCCTAGGTGGTCGACTGGTAGGATTCTAGGCAAGTCAATAGACCAAATCAGTTGGTTGGTAAGGCATCAGATCAATTGCCCTAGATGGTTGATTGTTCTTGGAGTTGCTTAGGGTCCTTTCCTTTCTTCCATTTCCTTTTTCCAATTGACTAGCTATCCTGGTTGACTGCTCTGATTCTTTAAAAAACTTCTTTACTTTACAAGAGTTGAATTTCTTCACCCAAAGAATCCATAACTATTAAATCTTGCTTTACACTTGAATATTCAATCCTTCCAAGGATATCTTTTTATCATCACATCTTCATTAATCATTATTTCAGTTCTCATTATATTTACGTAACAAGCACATTAGTGATAATTTTTTTTGGTATCTTCAAATTTTGGATTAGAATCTCCTTAGTTCAATACTTAATTTTTTACTGAAATTTTTTATTAGAAACTGTTAGTTGTGAGAATTAAATTTTGTATGCTACGCATGCATCAGCCACATAAGTCAAGAATGTTGGTTTTATATGACATTTCTACTACGAAAAAAAAATTGTCATGTCGCCAAGTAAATGATCCTTATAAAATCTTAAACATCTAGCATATTTAGTTATATCTTATCATGGTACATTTGATTAAACATCACAAAGTTAGTACGATTCCTACGCTGTCTTTTTGTTCTTGTACATATAGATGTTAAGAATTTGAAGATATGGCTTAGTATGTTAAATGAATTATTGTTACTTGAAACTGCAGGAGTATGGTAACTATACATTCCCATTGGCTGTAGCCATTGTCATTTCAGGAATGTACGAGGATGATTTAGATAATTCTGAAGATGTTATTTATACTGGTCAAGGAGGCAATAATTTGACAGGAAATAAGCGTCAAATTCAAGACCAAGTATTGGAACGGGGTAATTTAGCACTGAAGGTGTGTCTTTAATCTATTCCTAGAACTTCCACATTATCTACAATTCGTTTGTCCTGCTACTTATCATTTGTTATCATTTTTCTTCAGTGTAAACTTTTGGTAGGCCTCTCATTATAATGAGCAGCTCATCATCACACGTCATTTTTATTGTGTTGACATGCTCTCCAAGCCTATAATCTTGTTATTGTAAAAGTAGTGTTGCACCTTTAGACTTGTTTGTTGAATATCTGAGGAATGTTTTTACCACGTATAGTAGTTTTTATTGACTTGGAAAAATGCTCGTATTTAAATGTTTGATTTCCAAACTAAGTGATTTTTTTGGTCTCTAACCCTAGTTGACAAATTTTGATATGCACCAATAAGATGCAATTGGACTGACTAGATTTTTCAACTTCGTAAAACTCGATTGTTAAACTGAGATGCAATTAGACTGATTCTTAAGGTTGAGGGAGTAGCCTAGTGGGTGGATTCAAACTCTCCTTTGTTCCTGATTTAGGTTATCTAGAGTTTTTTTTATCTCACTTTTCTTTGCAGTGTGTGAAATATATTTGTATACGCTGTCTTTTGAGGCAATGCCATTAAGTCTTTTAAGTTGCATATATGAATTTATATTAAGGCTTTAATGGTGACATAAAAGTGGGTGCCTAAATTCCTGATGTGATTGTATTATGTTGCAGCCTGCTGTCTGCCATTTTAGTTAGAAAGGTAATGCATTAAGATTTCTTGTTTTGTTATCAGAATTGTGTGGACCATTGTGTGCCTGTACGAGTCATTCGTGGTCATATGTCTACCAGCAGCTACAGTGGCAAAGTCTATACATATGATGGCCTATATAAGGTAAAAATTGAATTCACTTCTATAATGGTTCTGCATATCCCTAGTTCCACACCCTCCTTACCCTGGAGTAGTGCACCATTTTCTCCTTTTCTTCTTCCCTCTGTAAATGATAAAATTGCTACATGAGAGTTGATAAAGCGGGATAGGTTAGATACTGGTGGCTGCCCACAGGGAATATGTAATTATTCACGATTTTGCTGATACATATTCATTGTCACTATTATCTTTGGTGCACATTACTTATTTCTTTAATCAATAATTTGTTATGAATATTATTTTCTTTGTTTTTCTTTGCTTTACTAGTTTGATTGTTGGAGAAAATTGGTTTTATTTTACAGGTTGTTCAGTATTGGGCAGAGAAAGGTATCTCAGGATTTAATGTGTTTAAATATCGACTGAGGCGGTTGGAGGGGCAGCCATTGTTGACCACCAATCAGGTTTAGTTTGATTCTCTAGATGTTATATCAGAAGTTAAACTTATCCTTCATCAAAGCAGCCTATATGTAGCAGTAATTCTTGTGATCAAGCAAAAAATCCAAATATTATCCTTTGGTGCAAACCCTCTAGTAATAGTGAGGAAATGGATTAATTTCTAAGGTAAGCATCATGTTTAGAGGTCATAGTATTATGAAATTGGCATTATTTAATTATTTGGGATGCTAAAAATCTGCATATAAAAATTAATAGAAATATAAAAGAGTTCAGTAAAATTTATCAAAGTAATTGTTTTGTAATCTCTATTACTTGTCAAGAGCTCAATCTCTTTTCTTTTTTTCCTGATTGAATTTGGACCATACATTTCCTCACTTTAATGGCAGGTTTTCTTCACTTATGGACGAGTTCCCCAATCTGTTTCTGAAATACGAGGGTATGATCGTAATATAGAATTAAAGCACATAACTTACGCATCGTTCTTCCTAATGCATAAAATTTGCTGTTTGTTCCATTCGGTAAGGTTGGTCTGCGAGGACATAAGTGGGGGTCAAGAGGATGTTCCAATCCCAGCTACTAATTTGGTTGATGATCCACCAGTTGCTCCAACAGGCTAGTCTTTTAAATTTGATGACATACTGCTGCTACTGATCCTTATATGATGTAAAATGCTTCTCTTCATATATGGCATTTAATTTTCATGTTTTTTTTTCATTCTTATCTATCATGAAATCTGAAAAGTGAATAGGTCGCCATAGGTAAATAGCTCCCTGGTTTGTTACAGGAAATTTTTTTAGGCCTAGTGGACCTATATAAAATAAAATGGACTTGTTTATCAACTACAATTAGATAGGTTGGATAGGGTATTGTCGTATGGTATTACCTGTATATAGTGTTGGCTATGAGTTGTAGCAGTTTTTCCCCAAAACAACCAGGCAAATGTAGGGCGGAGTTCTATGAGATTTTCTTCCGATTGTGATAATCAGTATCCTCATTGTTTCCCTTCCATTTAGTGTTCAATAGTTTTCTCCCATTGCTTTAGAATCAACTTGAGGACGACATACTTTGCTACTGCAAACATCTCCACTGGAGCTATGTATTTTGATGTTTGGTCCTTGAAATATTCAGGTTACAAGTATTGCAAGTCTATTCAAGTTGCTAAAGATGTGAAGATACCTATGAATTCCAGTGGATGTAATTGTAAAGGCAGTTGCGTGGATTCCAAGATTTGTGCCTGTGCAAAGCTTAATGGCTCTGATTTCCCATATGTGCATCGTGATGGTGGCAGGTGAGCTAAAACAAGAGCTCGGGTATTAAACATTAGATTATGGAAGTTCTATATGGATAAAACAAATGATACGGTTCCTCTTCCTCTGTATGATTATTACATATTAGAATTTAGGGTTTTAAGATATTTCTTTATTGATATTTAATAGGATATATATACATAAAGAGTACAACATAGATTAGGAAACTAATCTCCTAATCCCACTAAACTAGGAAGCTAGCCTTGTCTGAGGATCCCTTATCTTTAGGGATCCTAATAATACATATCCTATATCTGATATTTATAGTAAAGTCTCATAGGAACATCCCACTTAATCTTTAAGTCTTTTAGAATGATTTTCACCCAAAGCAATTCACAAATACCTTGTGCCATAGCACGAAATTCTGCCTCTGCGCTAGATTGTGCTACTACCCCCTGTTTCTTACTTCTCCATGTGATTAGATTCCCTCCAAGAAAGGTACTGTACCCTGATATAGATCTTCTATCCACTACCGATGCTGTTCAAGTGTCGTACCTCCATTTCTTTTAAACAAAATCCCTCTTCCTGGAGTTCCCTTAAGGTATTGCAAAATTCTATGTGCTGCTTGTAAGTGAACTTCTTCAAGACTATGCATAAACTAACGAATACCCTACAACGATGCAATAGGTTGATCTTGATCTTCCTCACTAATTTGTACTTCAGTTTCAGTTTGCAAAGTAGGGAAATCATAAATTGTTATCTCATTTGAGGAATCTGGTTCAGATTCTTGTACATGCATAGATTCCGAATTGACCTCTTTCCGCCTTGAGTATACCAGATTTTTGCCAATTCGCATGTCTCCAGAAGCAGATTTAGGTTCAAGAAGGGGTTTGGTTTCAGGAGATTTTGGTTCTAGTGGTTGAGCTGAAGGTATTTGACTGGGTTTAGATAGAAGTAAGGGATCATTAGATTCTCCCCCTAAAGATAAGGTTGGACGAAATAGGCTTCTTGTTCATTGAAGGTGACATCTTGGGACATATGAAATTTCTTAGGAGGAGGATGATAGCACTTATTCCCTTTTTGAGTTGATGAATACCTACAGCGATGCACTTCAGTGCTCTAAGATCCAATTTGCCACAGTCTTGGCTGTGAACATGAACAAAGGACACACACCCAAAAATGCGAGGTACAAGATTGTAGTAGATATATTTGGGTAGAATGAAGAGAGTATCTCCATTGGACTTTTGAATCCTAGGACTCCAGAGGGTAGTCTATTAATGAGATGAGTAGCTGTTAGGACCGCTTCCCCCCAAAAATATTTTGGTACATTTTTCTGAAATAACAATGCTCGTGTTTGGTCTAAAAGGTGTCATTTTTCCTTTTAGCCTCACTATTTTGTTTGGGTGTTTTGACACGAAGACTTATGAAGTATTTTTTTTTTTTTGACAATAGAGAGTAAGAGTTTGGTTGAAGTAGTCTTTGGCATTGTCAGATCTAAGTTTCTTGATGTTTACACCAAACTGGTTTTTTTTTTACCTTAGAGATGAAATGTGGAAGTACAAAACTCACTTCAGACTTGTATTTGAGCAAGAAAACCTAGGTAACTCTAGTGCAGTCATCAATAAAAGTTACAAACCACCATGACCCTGACACATTTGAAACAGTTGAGGGACCCTAGATATCAGTACGAATAAGACAAAAGGGAAAAGTGCTTCTTTTCTTGCTAATAGGAAAAGGTATATGCTTGTGTTTAGCAAGTTCACACACCTCACAATGAAGACTCTCAAAAGCAGGAAACAAAGACTTAATAATCCTAAACGATGGATGACCTAACCTACGATGGTGTAAGAATATTTTTCTTTATTTGACCACTGATTCAGATATGAATGAATAGGGTGATCTGCTCTTGGATATGTTTGACCCATTTGCTTCCTCAAGATAGCAGAGGCCATCCCGTTCTCTAGCACTTGCAATCATCTTCCCCGAATTCCCCTCATGAAATAAACAATGGCTTGAGTGAAATGTACCATTACAAAGTAAATCAAGTGTGAGTTTTTGCACAGATATTAGATTTATGGATAGCTTAGGGACAAGAACATTTCTCAATGTTATGTATGGGTTTATTTTGACATCTCCTATGCCAGCTACAGTTGCTAAGGATCCATCTGTTGTGGTTATCTTCTTATTGCTTGGGCAAGGGGAATAGGTGGTAAAGTGTTTGGATGAATAAGTCATGTGGTCGGTGGCTCCTGAATCCATAATCCAAGATTGTTGAAAAACCTTATATGAGACATTTAATCCAACTGAAATTTAACACATACTTGAATGCACAAAGGTACATGTACCTGCAGATTTCTCTGTGTTGCTAACGAATGCTCTCATCTTTTCTACTTCATCTTGGTTAAAGCCCTTTGAGTCTTGCTTGTCTTCCTGTTGGGATGTACTTGTAGCAACCTACGCTTGTCCATTACCCCTAGGTTGATATCTTTTTTGTCCCCACTCATAGCTAGGAGTCTTTCCATGCAACTTCCAGCTTTGCTCCTTCGTATGACGTGGCTTTTTGCAATAGCTACACCACAGGTCATCACAGTTTTGAGGCTTGGTTTGACCCCCTTTTCCAGTTTATGCATCAAATCTTTTTCCAACCTTCTTTTCACTCCTAGCTACCATAGTTGAACCACCAGAAGGTTGAGAATTAAGCATTACATTTCTCCTACTTTCTTCACTCCGAATAATGGCCACTACCTCACTAAAGCATGGAACTTTTTGCTTTTCGAGTATTTGGATCCTTATTTGATCAAACTCGGAATTCAATCCCACAAGAAAGTCATAAACTTTATCCTATTCAATGAACTCCTTTAGTATAGCAGCATCATCAAGACACTTGGTCTGAATCACTCGATAATGATCAAGTTCTTGCCATAATGACTTTAGCTGGTTGGCATATTCTGTCACAGATTTGTTCTCTAGTCTTGACTTTCACTTCAGACACTTGAGCCACATCCCTAGCTTTTGAGTATGTCTGTTGAATCGCATCCCAAATGTCTTTGGCTGTAGCCATGAACATTATCGTATCACTTATTTCAGGCATCATTGAATTCCAAAGCCATGCCATGATCAATGAGTCCTCCTCATCCCATGCTTCAAAACCTGGATCTTCTGGCTTTGGTCCAGTTCCTAACAAGTAACTGATCTTTCCCTTGCCTTTCAAAATAGTTCGAACAAGTTGTGACCACTTGAGGTAATTTTTTCCATCCAATTTGTAGGCAGTTTGAATGATCTGTAACTCCATCGAAGATTGATCTTGGTTACTTCATCTGATGAAGTCACAATTATTAATCCACTCTCCTTGGTTTCTGTCATTGTCCTTCACTTTTATGTGCAGTCAACTATTTATCGAGACTAATCAGCAATGAAGGCTGACTCAAGGACAAAGGAAAAAGATTCTCGAAAGAAGAAGAGAACAACAATGAAGGCTCAATCCCCCCTCTTTATTTTTTCCCAGAAAAATTTGAGCCTAAAGCTCTAATACCATATTAGAATTTAGGTTTTTAAGATATGTCTTTATTGATACTTAATAGGATATATATGCACAAAGAGTACAACGTAGATTATGAAACTAATCTCCTAATCCCACTAAAATAGGAAGCCAACCTTATCTGAGGATCCCTTATCTTTAGGGCTCCTAATAATACATATCCTATATCTAATATTTACCTAATACAATATCTATATCTATTAGTACGGATTCTTACATTACATCCCTTTGGTTATATCTTTAAGGTTAATTGAAGCCAAGGATGTCGTGTTCGAATGTGGTCCAAACTGCAAATGTGGGCCTGGTTGTGTTAATCGGACGTCTCAAAGAGGGATCAAATATCGTCTTGAGGTTTGGTTTTTTTTCCTCTCATCATGAATGCCAATTTTGCTTATATTGTTCTATACAATATGCTTCATAATGCTTACTCATAGTATTCGATTTGGTTAATGTCACCAGGTTTTTCGTACTCCGAAGAAAGGTTGGGCAGTAAGATCTTGGGATTTCATACCTTCTGGGGCACCTGTTTGTGAGTACATAGGGGTGCTGATAAGAACAGAAGACTTGGATAATGTTGCTGATAACAATTATATATTTGAAATTGACTGTTTGCAGACAATGAATGGCCTTGGTGGAAGAGAGGTGCTGTGATATCTTTGATAGGTTTATCGCTTGAAGCAAATGCTTTTTTCCCTTATGGCTTCAATCCATATGGCTATTAAGTTGATCAATTTGAAGCATGTTGGTTGAGATTTTGCATGTTCTTTGCATTACATTTGTGCTTATTGTCCTTTCTGTTAATTTTGCATGTTTCTCTTATTCATTTCTTTATCAGTGGTTCCTGTGTTCCCCTGGTATATCTTTTTAGCTTATTTTTTAAATTTCCAACAGAAACGATCACGAGATGTGTCGATACCAAAAATTGAAGGCATAGATAAAACTGATGATCAGAAGTTTGAAATTGTGCCAGAATTTGGCATTGATGCTGGTTCTGTTGGGAATATTGCAAGGTTCATCAACCATAGTTGTGAGCCTAATCTCTTTGTCCAGTGTGTACTGAGCTCGCATCATGATGTGAAACTTGCTCGAGTTATGCTTTTTGCAGCAGATAATATACCTCCCCTGCAGGTTAGCAACTGTTTCTATTGTTTTGTTATTGTGCTTTAGTTGTTTTTGTCCTTTCATAAATAGCTTGAAGATCTAAGACTCGAGTAAACATAATGATGCAAAAGAGTTTAAAGTCTATAGAAGAAATAGAAGAGTAAAAAATAGTCATTAAAAAAGCCTTAATTTGGCTGGATGGAGGATTCTTTATTATGTAGGAAGTAGTAGTATTATATTATCTTACTTTAGATATGATATCCTAGTTGTTTAGGACTTATTAAATTTCTAGTATAATAGGATTTCAATTAGAAATCCTTTTCTTACTAGAATAAGAATTCTAAGAACTCTTTATATATTTACTCAACCTTTCAATAATAACAAGCAATATCGAATTTTTTTACAAACTTGAGTTTTCAACTAGGTGTGATGCTTTCTTCTAAGAGTGATTCCATTCCTTGTGTTCTTCATTAAATTCCAACAACCTTAACCTGAATTCCAGCCCACTCAAACCTAAATTTTAGCCTTATTAAATCTGGAAATCTTAAGCCTGAATTTCCAGCAATCAAACCTTAAATTCCTATCTTTATAAAATTTGGAAAATTTGCATTGTACACTAAAATTTAACCTTGAAACCTGATATTCCGTCAGCCTAATATCAGCCATACTTCCTAATTTTGTGTTTTTAGCTACTAGTTAATAATTCTTCTATTTGTCTTACATCAATTTGGTATCAGAGCTTTGGTTCACAATGGCAACTCGTAGTGGACGGATGTATGGAAGAATATTTAGTGACTTGGAGTGAGATGTGCGGAAATATTGAATAGTTGTATTTCTTTTCTATTATTCACCAGTACACAATTACATGTATATATAGAAATAGAGCTAGCTAATTTAGGAAACTAGTATCTGTACATAATCTTCTAATATCTATACATAATCTCCTAATATTTGTACACAATATCAGATCTGATACATGTTATCTGATCTGATTTATTGACTTTTAGGAGTCAATAATATCTTAGGAAATATTCAGCTGAATTATCTTATTCATTGCAATTGCAGACAGAAATATTGCACTTTGGTTAGTTGAAGTAAACAAGAGACGTGTATTTTAGCTTTTTTCCATTTTTCATCTTTGTTCAACATCAATTATTTGCTAAAATTTGTGGAACGACATTGCTGAATCTGGGTTGATGTTAGTAAACCAGGGGCAAATACCCAAAATGGCCATAATGAGAAGGGCAATTTAGGCTTAATCTTAAGTAAAGAACAAATGAAAATATCCCAGTTTAATTTAATTGATTTTTCAACATAATAACAATGCTTATGAGAAGTAACTTAAAGATGTTCATCCTGCGTGGTAAAAGAACATGACTACTTAAAGGGAGTTAGGGACCATTTTGACCATCCATCTGATATAACTACTCAGATGCTATATAAAATTCATAACAAAATGAATATGTTGGGGCCTTGGAGCCCAGGGGTAGATAACAAGATTCAAAAGAAGAAATACACTTAGATTCATGCTGTTTTCTAGAAGAACAGCCACGCCTGAAGAATGAAATCTCAATTTACTGAGGTACACAGCGAAAGAAAAATTATGTAACATGAAATGTGAATATTATATACATATGAGGCAGTAATATTCCCCTTTACCTAAATAGAACTAATGCATACACCCAGATGATAATAGGAAGAAAGAATGAAGGTTTTCTCAGCAATCTTTTATACACACACAGAAAGAAGATATAAATAGAATATACCATGATTTTGGAATAAAAATAAATACCTGGACAACATTGCTTCTAACTGTTGATTGTTTTGAATCCACACATCGGGACCATATTTTGACATCAGATCTAAGTTTTCTAGCCTGCAAGCATCCACAGCATTTATCATCAGTGCTACATAAAGTTATTCTACACTGTGCATAAGAGAAGTTCATAAGGAGGGAAATATATCTACTTCTGATAATCAAGACATAAATTTGCAATGCTCACAAGTAAGATGATTCATAAGGAATATTAGATATAAGAAAGGATAAAAAAGGCCCATTTAACAATTTTCAACTCCCACAATCTTACCGTCTGACCAGAAAAGAACTCACCAAGAAAAATTGGCTTGTTTCAACAGAATTCTTTGACTTCCAGCATTATTATCCCAATGGCAGAAGTTTAAAATTTTCCAAGAATTAGTCAATGAATGAAAATGTAATCACAGACCTGATTACTTGATGTTGTAACAAGCGTTGAGCTCTCTGAAGAGCTTGCTTCCAAGCAGTTTCGTCATTCATCTTATTTGCAGGTGGCAAATCTAAGTGAGAGTACCTAGAGAAATCAAGAGAGATTGGAGGTTTCCCGGCACGCACTCGGTCATACTCTTTAGCAAGCATTGGGTAATTCTGTAATTAAGGTTTCACATCAATGGTTCATTCTTTTACCAATCATGATTTTGTTCACACGGTGAAATCAGAAATGCATTTTGGACTACATATCCAAAGCAAAACTTGTAGTACTCTTGAATAACTAGTCATCACAAAAGCCTCAAATTGATATATAGCCCCTTTCAACAAAAGTTTCATACAATTATATGTCAAAAATCAACCAAAGAATGCATGATAAATTAAAAAAAAACAAAATTTGAATCTCAGCACTTGGTTTCTTATTTTATTACTAGTCAGCAAACAAAGAGAACACAAAACACACTCAAACAATGAGGAAAATCCTCCCAATTCAAGGAATTGAAACAAACTTACGCCTTTTTCAAGTATTTCTCGAGCAGTAGAACCGTAATGAATAAAAAAATGAAAAACAGTGAAAACAAAAGAAAACCTAATTTCAAAAGGCAAACCTCAAAATTGAAATTGGAGAGAGGAGGCAGGTCCTTCAAGAAATCGGCGGGCTTCTTGTGACTTCTACGCATCTCCTCCTCCACAAGTCGGTCCACCTCCGCCTTCACGGAAGGATGGCCGTAATCGTCGTCGATGTAGGGCAACGCGTCAATCACTTCGGCGTTGGAGGAGACCGACCAGGGTCTAGAAGGCTCCGGCGCTGCCTCCAGCATTAGTACATCGCTGTTTCCTTTTCCTGCGGCCATCTCCGGCAAGCACTGTATCTCTCCCGCTCTTTTGAAGCTCAATTACTGTAAGATGACAAGCTCTGGGCTGAACGTAATTCCATTGTAATCCGTATCTGAATATTAATGTCAGACTATTTGGTAACATGATTCTAATAATTCTTCTTTTTTAATAATAATAATTATTGTTATACAGAGTTACTGTTAAATTGTTTTCTTTATAAAAAAAGAAGTAATACAACACAAGTGTTAAATAATTTATCATTTATGCATTTTAAAAAATCAAACACAGTTTTAATTATTAAGAATTAATGTTAAAATAAAATCAAATGTCTAAATAATGCCTCTAAAACTTGGAATTAATGAATGGATTGATTGAAAACAAATGTTGATTAAAAAGAAGTGGTGTAGTCTATGATATTATTTATTACAGGTTTTACAAAAGAGTCCAACTAACTCAAAAGATAGGAGAGCTTATAAGCCTATAAGCTCCACGTCAATCCCTTATTTGACCGATGTGGGACTATATAAGGCTTAGTAGAGTCTAGAACACCGAACACCCAGGCAGACCCAGACCCAGATCCAGTCAAGTTGACTAGATACTAAGTGAAGCTCATTCTCTGAGGCAGCAAAGCAAATGGCAAATGCATAACAAGAATAATGAAGCTCCTTATTTCATCACTCCTATCATATATGGTTAATAAAGAATTACAACAAATTGGCATATTCTCCCCCAACCTAGTGCCTTACAAACCAAACCAAAATGTTAATGAAGATACATTCAATGTTCACTACTACTTGTCCTTGAGGTTGGCATATTTGAATAAAGGAGAGTTAAGAACAGTTCTACTTCTGCTGCACTCTGGATCATTTTCATAAACCTGTTCTCACTTGGTTTTTCAAACAATGATGGACCCATCTGTGCAACTCTTGGCACCAGTCTCGCAAGCACAATGCCGCTTGTCAAACTGCCCCCAGTAACCTCAGCCCCTATTTCATCCACCACTAGTTGCAAACAAGTATCCATGATTCTACTGAACTCCAAGCTGCAGGTGAAGATGAAGATTTTTAACGTTGAACAAACAACATAATTTCTTTTGAATGATATATAGCTTTAAAGTTGATGCTGAGACCAAGTGCTGTTAACGTTTCATTTACAGGGATACTAGCATGTTTTACCACAATCAAATAGAGATAAGGGAAAGGCTTTTCCCACTTTCTTATGCCTAGACTAGTAAGCACGAATCTTTTGCGCATCCAGTAGAAAAGAAGACTGCAGAGAGATTGACAAAAGACTAATGTTTATTCCAGTTATGCATCTACCCTCCAATGATCACCATGCGTTTACCTAAAGAATACAGTGTTCTCAATTACAAGCAGTTCTATGCACAAACCAATGGAAGAAACAGCCGTGATGTATGAATAAACCTTGACATACAGTGATCATGCCTCTGGCAGCATACAACAGGCATTTTACCGTCTTGATTAAAGGCCAACAAGACAACTTATAAATTGTTGCAACTCAAACATAATAAGCACAGCCCTTTTTGCCAAAGCCAATAAGACAAGCATACCTCAACAATACAGACCGTACTTCAATCATAAGCTGATCAAACTTTGTAGTTCCCAAGAGAATAGCCTCATCACTACCTGAGGCTGTAGCTTGTTTCTTGCCATCTTTAGGCATCACACAGTCCACCCACTGGTGGGAACTTCCTGTGCTCATAAACACATGCAGTATCTGCATGACTGTTTCACAAAGCATTTTGGTATTGAAGAGATCTCCAAGCTGTTTCCTAAAGAGATTAACCGGAAAAAAAAAGCAAGTAAAACCTTCAAGAGTTACTCTCTAGTCTCAAACAATCAGCAAAAAGTGCTAGACAGATTAGTGTAAGCACAGTAAAGAAACCTTTAATGATTAATCTTCTTAATAAGGAATTGCTAAGAGACTATGGAGTTAACCTTAGTGACATAATCAATGAGTGTAAGGAGAATCCTGACAGACTATCTTATGTAAAATCACTATAAGTATATACATCTCATGAACCGAATCTCCATCTTGTATATAGTTATTGCTTGTGTAGTTATTTAAATTCTAGTAAATTCCAGTAACTCGACTATTAAATAGAGTATGAGATGCTTATTATGAATGCCTGGATTTTTGTAACAGAAGAAAATTACCCCTTGAGGCATTCAGTTACTGCTGCCTGCATATTGGAAATTAAAATTGGCAAGCCATCGCTGGCGAGAAAATCTGCACTGGCTAGAAATTTTTGTTCATCATTTCGGTCAATAAGGTCAAGATCTTCCTGTAATATGGAAGCATCTCTTGTAAAATATGAGGAACAAGTAATTGGTTGCAGAACAATGATTGGTCAATCAGAAGAAGCAAGCAAAGAAACAAGAAGAATACAAACACATACTGACATCCATTTCTACACTTCATACAACTAACTGGTATCAAGAGTGAATTGCAAATGACAATATGCAATGTGTGGGGCTTAGTTCATTAAGCCAATATAAAAAGTGGTTGTATTACAATATTCACAACTTATGTTTCATATCCAAGGTTCTGGGAGAAAAAGTAGCTGCTTGTGCTTGTTAGAGTCCATGCAAACAATGAAAATTTGTTCATGCTCATTTCATGAAGTTAGATAGTACTAGGGAGCATCTTATTCTGTTTAGTACTGCATTAATTGATTGTAGACTACAAAAGAATGACAACTTCTATGTCTACTGTTTTCCAATCTCGTGAAAAAAGATGCTGCAGATACATATGTTAAGAGCAATAATCTACAGACATGAATGCATGCTATAACCAACTTCAGTTTCAATAGAATGAAAACAATTGTAGCATGTGACGGAGTGGGAATGATGCGCATCCTAAAATAAAAAGTATTCTATAGCATACAAGTGAGAGTGATGCCAAATTTGGACATCCATTTGGGCAAATATTTTCCATACCAAACAGCAAAATCATTTAATCTAAAAGTGAAGAGATAAGGTAAAGGAATAAGTGTAGCATGAGACTCTCGCTATTAGAATTTGGATGACAACAAAACCTAAGAAGTTCCAGGTTTAAAAGGAAAAAAAAGGAATTATCATGGAATATTTAAGGGTCTAGAAACCGATGTCAATCGTTGATCAGAGGGGGCAAGCGAACTAGAATCTGCGATGCCAAAGTAATTCATGATTTGCTTAAAGTGTTAGCAAACCACAGGATATAAAATCATGAATACAATCTGAAAGGAAAAAGAAACTGACACAATTCATATCGAAAACTGTGAGGTAAACCAGCATGATTATAGCTAGCAGACGCTACTCTCAATAGTCCATCATACATGAATTGTTGTTACCATCTTGAACCACACCCCACCTTGATCCATTATGGAATTAAAACAAACTGTATGATAATAGTTTTCTAACTCTTCCAATCCTCTAATTCTTTTTTTCCCTTTTCGCAATTTTGCGTGAGTTCAGGTCTTCTAAAAATAAACTTCCATATAACTGTCCTCCAACGCATTTCACCCTAGCAGCCTTATAGCCTATGCAAGCTGTCCATGGAATTGATACTTAGCTTGTTTCTCCTCTAACTGTAACTAATGTAGATCACAAAATATGTCCATGATGTTCTTAAGAATGGGAAGTAATTAGCAACAATTATTGACCTAGGCAAGCCATGGTATGGTCATCCCAATTAATATTTCTAGAGGTCAGAAGAAGGCACAGATTGTAGACAAGGGGTTTGATTTGTTCACAACTAAACTCCTTCCATCAGTATCAGTAAATGCAATCATGTGTCAAATCTTCACAATTTAAATACTAAAAAATAAAAAATGGCACATTGAATTTAACTTAAACAGTAAATTGTAGCACAGCTTTGGATACACAATCATCCGGATAGCATAAGCAATCAGAGAACCCTATATAACTACTGCCATCCAGCACACGTATGACCATCACCAAAAACAGATGCATACCACATCCTTCTTAACTTTCAACTTGTGCCACACCTTAATCAAAATCCATATGCAGCCTCACCTTTTAAAGTACACATAAAATCTCTTCTCAATTCTTTCTCGACTATCATTCCAAATACTTAATAATAAAGTCAAGAACAACTTATATACTTCATTCATCTGGTAATTGACATATCACTCTACAAGTAATCAGAAGTAGGAATGGTTCTGATCATCGTCAAATTATTTCCAAGTGCTCAATCAAGTTCCAAGCATCCTTTTGGATCATCAATCCTCCAGCTTGAACTATTGTCAACTCTACATTAAGGCTACCATATTTCGAAACATCTCATAATTACAAACATTTTAAACTAAAGAAAACTACTCCATGCACCGCGGACAGAACTGCATGCCTTCAGCTTCTAAGTTATTCTTTTGTACTAATATCAACATATTGGATTAATCAGATAGAAATATAGCCAATTTTAGTATAAATGGACGTGAAAACAAAGTTTCAGACAATTTGCTGGGAAAACAATAAAAGATAATGGCACTTACAGTAACAGGAGATGTTTCAAGAGAACGTGCTGTATCAACATACAAATGTCTACCCAGGACATTAACTTGAACTCTGATGTATAAAGTAAGAATTGTTGTTGCCCACAGCGACACCACCATTCTTGTGAAACCTGAAGAACACGATGGTATCCATAACACCTACAACCTATAGAAACACAGTAAAATGATAGGAAAATAGCAACTTGCAGCGCTGCTTACTTAAGATTGTGAGTCTATCCCAAAGCTCAACTTTATGTAAAGGTGTCATAGTACTAGGCTGAAGCTTCCCTTTCCTTAGCCTCTCAGTGAGGTCTGAAAGGTCCAAGTCTTCTGCTATCCGGTCACTCAAATATTGAATCACATGAGGCAAAGTTGTTGTATCTGCTATTCTTTGAATGTTCTCGAAATGCGTTTGCATTCTATCAAATTTCAAAATAAAAAAAACACATAAGAATAAGAAAACAAAGAAGGCCTTCTCCCATAAAAGAAATGCAATAAGAGGTCACTCAACTGGGCCTTAATGAGGTCTTCATGTTCTCGTTCACGAGCAAGGTTTCTCTCCAGATCAGCGAGGCTTCTTTTGTGTGCATTGCACAGGTTGTACAATAAATACCCACCTCCTAAAAAGCCTGCTGATATAAGAATCTTCCTCCTATGTCTTCTCCAAAAATGGCTACGTAGGTCAAAAGTATACAAGTGAACGACAATTACATAATGTGCAAAATGCACAATGGGCAAACATTGTAACTACCAGCACAAATGCAAAGGAACTAGGAGTGAACAAGCAATAGGTAGCTATTTCCATTAACAATCAAGTATGTAGAAGGAAACGCAACAGACAAGAAAAAGGAAATCTTCCAGACAACAGCATAACAACCACAACCCATGTGGAGAAAGGACAGTGAAAGGCATAACAAAAACTGGGAAAACGGAAGACAAAAAAAGAAGAATGAAAGAAGCTAAAGTAACACAAACCTTAGATAAAGCATTTTCAATGTTGAGGGAACAACCTAAGCCCTGTAAAGAAAAGGGAAAGCATCGGGGTAGTAGTGGAGAACGTGGGTCGAAGTCTTGGATTTATAGAGAGAAATCACTAATCTAAGGGATGGGAAAAAAGAGAACAAAGGGCAACCCAAAACAGAGAAAGCTGATTAAGCTCTTCCTTATCTAATCTGACGTTGATTGATATGCATATGCTGCATATATCTCTTGTAGTTGAAGTAGACGCGAGGCAGAATGGAGGAGGAGGAGGAGGGGGAGGAGATCCGGGGGACGAGGGTGACTAGGAAGGAGAAGTGAAAATCAATGACTATTGATTGACTGGTAAATGACTAATACATGATATTAGGATTTTTATTATCATTTCATTTGGGCTAAGACAACAGTAAGACAGACACTTGATTCTTATTCTAGTTCTCCTCCTCTGCAACTTTATTAAGTCCATAATTGTTGATGTTATTCCAAAAATACATAACTTAACATAACATGGTCTGCTAATTTGATGTTATAGTTTATAACCCAAAGCACAGATAAAGACTCAAAAACGCCGAGGAGCTGGAAATAGGGCTGTATAGTGTAACACTCTACACAATTTCTATTTTCTTCAATACAAGGCCCAACCTTCCAAAACCCTAGTTCAGGTCTTACTATATATATAAACCAAAATTTTACACATTACCCTCCGCTCTCTCTCTCTCTCTCTCTCTCTAAAGGCTAAACAGAATCAAAGTTGAAAGTCCTCTTACAATGGCAGAGGGACTTGTACTTAGGGGCACCATGAGGGCCCACACCGATCAGGTCACGGCCATAGCCACCCCAATTGATAACTCCGACATGATCGTCAGCTCCTCCCGCGACAAGTCCATCATCCTCTGGCAACTCACCAAGGAGGACAAGACCTTCGGTGTCCCCCGTCGCCGCCTCACCGGCCACTCCCACTTCGTCCAGGACGTCGTCCTCTCCTCCGACGGCCAGTTCGCTCTCTCTGGCGCCTGGGACGGTGAGCTCCGCCTCTGGGACCTCGCCACCGGCGTGTCCGCCCGCCGCTTCGTTGGCCACTCCAAGGACGTCCTATCCGTTGCGTTCTCCATCGACAACCGTCAAATCGTTTCCGCCTCCCGGGACCGCAGCATCAAGCTCTGGAACACTCTAGGCGAGTGCAAGTACACCATCCAGGATGGGGACGCTCACTCCGACTGGGTCAGTTGTGTCCGTTTCAGCCCCAACACTCTTCAACCCACCATTGTCTCCGCATCATGGGATCGGACTGTCAAAGTTTGGAACTTGACCAATTGCAAGCTCCGGTTCACCTTGACGGGCCACGGTGGCTATGTGAACACGGTGGCCGTGTCGCCGGATGGCTCGCTTTGCGCCAGTGGAGGCAAAGACGGGGTGATTCTGCTCTGGGATTTGGCTGAAGGGAAGAAGCTCTATAGTTTGGATGCTGGAGCTGTGATTCACGCTCTTTGTTTTAGTCCCAATAGGTATTGGCTGTGTGCTGCTACCGAGCAAAGTATAAAGATATGGGATCTTGAGAGCAAGAGCATTGTGGAGGACTTGAAGGTTGATCTTAAGGCTGAGGCTGAGAAATCTGAGGGTACTGCTGCTACCACGGGTGCTAGGATGAAGGTATTGTTATTTGACTTTAAAAGTGTTGTCTTTTCATAAATTTAACAGCTTTATTATTTTCCTTGTTACTTTCTGATCATGTCCATTTGCGGATGTTCTATGCAGAATTCTTTTTAGGTTAACATTATTTTGTTTGCGACCAAATGCTTGATTCGTTGTATATTGTTCTTTCTTTTCTTGTGTTGAATGGTTGCTGGAACTTAATTTGTTTTTAGCTATTGCCATCGAATGACCTTTTTGCTGTTAAATTGGAGAATACTGGGCTCTTCTGTTAGTAAAGTTGCTAGTTGGATTCAAATTATGGACGTTTTCTATCCCCGGTTTTAGGGTGCATCTCAAATTTCACTTTATTTGTGATAGGGTTCTTGTTTTCTTGAAGAGCTTGTTTTATTGAATCATTTTGTTTTCTATTACTATCCTCATTGGTGCACTTCCAAGTTGGATTATGGATGACGATGGAAATCCTTGTCTGTTGTTTAAGGTTTGTAGTTTGCAAATCAGAAGATAGCGTCTGATGTTGTGTTGACTTGCTATTGTTTACAGAACATCTACTGCACGAGCTTGAACTGGAGCGCGGACGGAAGCACCTTGTTTAGTGGTTATACAGATGGTGTAATTAGAGTCTGGGGTATTGGTCGCTACTAAGGATCCTTGAGTAGTTGGCAATTGCTTCCTTCTTTTTCCAATTAGCAAAACAGATGCTGTTCTTTATAGTATTGTGAGATGTAAAATCAAGACTTTCTGGAATTGTTGGGTCTTTTGATTTTGGATTTAAGATTTGACTTTGAGGCCTACGTCTTTTTTTGCTTTGGTCGGACATATTTAGATGTTTTGGTTTTGGATATATTGATAAACATCCAAATTCGATTGTTATAATTAGCATTGCATTGTCTCCTTTTTTTTTTAATGCATTTTGGCAACATACTGAAGGCCTATTATAGATTTATCAATCATGGTCAGTATGAAAATTTTACTGGGAATCGATTTGATTCTTTTGAGTGATCAACATTGAGCTCGGCAGCTTGTGTTGGGGAATATGAAGGTTTTATGTGTAAAAATCCTTTTATCAAAAGGCTTTCTCCCATGGTTTTTGTTTACGCAGGCGGAAACTTTCCATGCTACTCGCAAATTTTGGGTGCAAGGCAATGTTATGAATACCTGACAGGGTTCGGTATCGGATTGAGTTCTGGAATAGAACTGTACTGATATCGGTTGGTACCGGGTATCATTTTGGAAAAATTTTTAAATTTATGAAATAGTCCTTAAAATTTTTAAAAATTACAAAATAGTCCATATTGGTATATTATACAGTTGTACTGTATACTTTACTAGTTTACTGT
>JANKOE010000006.1:44508463-44529362 GCA_026284465.1 Erythroxylum citrifolium
AAATACATATATTGATGAAAATAAAGAAATTAGAAGGTAAAAGTACACTTAAATATTTCAAGACTATTTATAAGCATGAGGACTACAACGTTAACTTATAAGTTATAACGTTAAAATTATTTAAAGCCAACGTTAAAATCATTTAAAACCAAGCCAACGTTAAAACATCACCAGCGTAGGACATACTATACAATATCTAGAAAAAAATTCAGAACCACCTTTATCGGATTAGCAGAGGAGGCTGTTGGAGTAAGAATTAAGGGGGGCCCCTCTCATAGTGGGCCCTAGGCAAGGGCCAGCACTCATTATAAGGCTATATTAAGTTAGACATAAGGTTTTTAATGGGATAACATGATTTATAATATAATATAATATAAATGGATGTAATATTAAAAAAAATTGTTTGAGATGAATAGAAAGATTCATAATATAATATACTAAAATATTATTTGAAGAATAGTTTATAATATAATAAAGTGAAAAGTTTTTTATTATTTTATATTTTATCTTAAACCCACCAAATCAAAAGTTTATTATTTTTACTATTTATGATGGAATGAGATGTAACAATTCCTTCATCTTCCATCTCATTTCATTTCATTTTATTATAGACCTTCCTCCGAATCAATTGAATAATATTACGTTTCATTAGTAAACCTTCACTCAAAAATAGCCCAAATATTATCAATTACTTCAACGTTTATAAGAAGAGGCACAGTTATATGGAATTTACATATTATGAGCAATTATTGAAAAATTTCTATGGAAAATCTTTTATAGCGATGGGGCTTGGAGCTGGTGGCAACGAAGCTAGAGCGTAAGACGACCTGGCAGGAGCTAAAGACGACGACAGAGTTGGAGGCTTGGAGCGTGAGCTGGCAATGGAGAACAAATCTTGACGAACTGGCAACAGTCGGAGCGTTGACATGGCGTGGCAGACACCATAATGGCGATGGATTTATGTTGTGACCTGCGTTTGTGAGAGAGAACGAGGTTAAGCGGAGAGAGTGAGTAAAAAAGAGGGGAAAGGAGGGTCATCTGCTAGGGTTCTTTTTTCAAGTTGGTCCTATAATTTTCAAAATTTATAATTCGGTCCAATACTAGAAAGATATTTTAAATACTCTGATACGATACTATAGATTATGGTACCATTTCCCAGACATTATAGTATAGTAATCTATATCATCAAAGCCATTATAGTATAGTAATCTATACGTCAGCTCCTACACCTATCATCAAATTTATGAGTGAAATAATTAACTACTTGTTTCTTAATCCAGGAACAATACAAAAACTCCTTCACAAAGAAACATTAAGGACAAAATTTTCAAGTTTTTGACCAAAAAAGCAGTTATATTATCACTGTTAGTTCATACCCTTTTTAATCTTGTATTCAATTCACCAAAAAAGCAGATCAAAGCCTCACTCTAAGTTCGTACCCCTTTTAATCGCGCATTCAACTCACTCAAATGACCAAAAAAGCATATCAAAGTTACCCCGTAAGTTCATACTCCTTTTAATCTTGTATTCAATTCATTCAAACATGAATATCTCTTCTAATCTTATAGTCAGTTCACTCCAACAATGTCCTTTCTAATCTAGAGGAAAAAGTTTGCAAGTATAAAGATACCTTTTCATTTGGGTTCTCAAAAAGTGCGATCTTTTGCCTTCGTAAGACAGAAATAGAATGGTAGCAAAAGGAAAAGATTAGGCAGCTACAACTCGATTGCCTATTGCAAAATAGTTTGCAACAGAAAGGGGGGTGAGGAAGATATAATTTTTAAAAATTATCACAAAAAGAAAGAAGAAAAACAGAAACAGAGGAGAAAAGATCACAAAAAGATCAGAATGAAAGAACGAGAGAAAAGACTGAAAAATGAAAGAAAAAGAAGAAAAGAAAAAAGGAAACGCATAATTTTATATGTTAATAACCTTTATTTAGACATTATAGGAAAAAAAAAGAACAATGAACTGATTTTTTATAAAGAGAATTAGAGATCCCTATTTAAAATTATCCTTTTTTTAGTATTTTAACGGCCTTATTTAGACATTATAGAAAGAAAAAAAAACAATGAACACAAAAATAATTGATTTTTTATAATGAGAAATAGAGATCCCTATTTAAAATTATCGCCTTTTTTCAGTAATTTCTTTTTTAGATAAGATTCTACAGTAACTAACATACTCTGTTTAAGAGTTGAGACTTAACAAAAAAAAAGACTGCTTAAGCAATAACTATACCAACAATCTACGCAAGGTTACAAGGTCACATCTTGCACCCAAGTTTTATATCCACATCCTCTCGATTGTAACACTAATCACATACTCAAGGTCTCAGCTTCCTCATGCGGTGATAAAAGTAATCGAATCATCCCCCCGAGTTCATCATCTGCTTCATAAACACGTTCTGGATCAATGTCATACATAGGTTTGTTCAATACTGGTGGCAAAAACGAGAATGAATGCCTTTTGTATCTCAAAGGTACCTTCTGCTGTATGTGTCAAATGAGTCAAATTACCAAATCCCTTTAAGAGATGTTAAATAGGCATGTTTGCTTCATTCATCCAGTCAATGTTCCCCTGGCTCAATTTGCCACCGATGATACTTTTGCGAGCAATCTGAATAACTTGACTCCGATCTTACAAAATCAAAATGTGTACCTGTAAGTGTAAGAATCAGTGTCATATACGGAGTGATTCTAATACTGATAATATAACAAAAATGTACTCGTTCAATTTATCAAAAAACAAAAAAATGTACTCATTCACCATTTAAGATCAACTTGCTCATCAACGCTAACTTCTCATCTTTGTTACTCATAGGCAGCTGCCGTCCATCCATTGTTAGATCTCTGTGGTGAAACCTGTCACTTCATTCCATCATTAAGTATGCTTCAACATTAGACTGCAAATCCCAATTAGATGCTAGATGGAGAGCAAGTCTCGTCAATATTTGGCCAACGTCATCACTTTCTTTTACTTTACATCGAAGCCAGGGGCTGCAGAATCATCTTACTCTGTTTTCAACAGAATTCTTTGCTCCTGGATTGCAAACTGGGAACAAATGCAACAAATTAATCTGTCTTTACCGGATGGTTCTAGGTTCCCTTCTCTCACAATTCTTGAGAAACTTGATTTGCTTATTTGATGCACTACCACGTGGAGTCGATTTCTCTTCTGCTGGTACATGTCTTCTTTCCCCTCTGGAATACTTCTTGTCCTCCTTGCTTTGTCTTTTCAAAGTAATTCCATCAGAAGAATTCTCCATCATTTCAGCATTTATCCTTTCCAAAAACATCTCCTTTATTATGCGCATCTTAGATGTCTTCTTTTTGCTGGACGCATTGGGATGACAAGGAATGTCTCTTGCATCGCCACTTGTTATTGCTAATAAACTTGAATCAACATTATCATGAACATGTTCAGAATTGTCACAAATAGTTCCAGATGGGCTGTTACGCACTTCCTGACATGATTTATGCTTTCTACCAAGACATTGATCAGGAGATTCCCTGACAGTTTCAGGGGTATCGTTCCTGGCTAAACTCAGTGAACCATCATTATTTGTTACATCCAATTCCAGTCTTTCCGGCGATAGCAAAAGAAGACTCTTACAGTTCCCATTAGTTCTCAAGCGCTTATTTCTCTTTGATGACAAGATGGGAACCTTTTTCCTCTTTCTTGTATTATCCTCTACACAATTTCCTGTTGCCACTGGCTCAGGAATATTACTCCCATCTAATTTCTCAAACGCAGAACCATTGCTAAGCCCCACAGCTTCTTCAAGTGAACCAAATACCCCTTTCCTAGTTCTTTTGGGTGTACTCTTGTTTGGGGCTCTGTGGAATTTGAAAAAGCAAGTAAAAAAGTAAGAAGCATCATAAGGAGCAAGCCCTAAGAATGTATATATTCCTAGAACAACAATGTTATTGTTAAAAAGGTTTAATTAATAAATCACAAATCAAAAAGGGACAAGAGATAAAGCGTAAAAAATGATCCATAACCTAACGCCTGTTTTGGGTTAAGATAAGGACCTTCATATACATAGACCACTCCTCTTTCTAAATAAGAAAAGTTGCAAAATTTCACATGAAATTAGATTGTGTTATAGAAGCCTAATATCACAAAAAAGATACTTGTTGAAGAAGAAGCTTAACAATAATTTTGATTGGTGTCAAACAAAGAGTTCAATTGGAAATGTACCCGAAGTAAGAATGGATTGTTGAGTAAATAAACTCAATCGTAAAAATTGAATTAACATGTTGAATGGCTTCAAAAAGTGAGGGGGGAAAGATTGTCTGACCTGGAAGGGAAGTGTAAACAATGTTTATTGATCCCACATTGGAAAGGGACAAAAGATAAGAGTGATTTATATACAAAAATGATCCATAACCTATTGAATTAAAGTTTTAAGATATGGACCTCCATACATAACAGAGCACTCCTCTCCCTAAATAAGAAAAGTTGCAGAATTTCACAGTTATAAATGAAGATACTTGAATAAGCTTTGGAACAAGGAACAGGAACAGCTAACAAGACAACAAAGAAACTGACCGCTGTGGACGTGTTTATAGGACAAAAAGACAGCCGCAAATTACGTTAATTAGGTTGCAAGTTTTATTTAAATTGCTTAAAAGGTTTTAGGTTTATTATTGGAAACATATTACTAGTTTCCTTATTACTCTAGGAAATCATATTAATTAGGGTTTTCGTATTTCCTTTTCCTACGTGAACACTGCCTATATAAGGGCTATTTCATGAATAAAGAAAGTCATATTTTATCAAAACAGAGGTTTGGAGCTCTCTCTAACGAGGTCCAAGGTTTCGGTCTCCCTTAGAGCCAAATTTCTTTTCTTCTTCCAAAATAGGCAGAAAGAAGAATACTAACAAGAACAGGGATATAACAGAGTTGCAAGATTACTCTGTACATCGTCCTGTGACTCAATCAATGACCAAGGGTCCTAACACTGACCACATAAAGTTTTGTTTCTTCTCCAGAATTTGAATCTCCTATGCACAAATGAATTGCAAGAAATCTATTATAGAGCGCTGATAAACCACTGCAAAAATTATAAGTCAATATACCTTGATTTCTGTTTATGCTTCCCAGGTTTCAGATTCTCAGGTTCTGATGCTGGTCCTATTGTTGGTAATGGAAGAAAATCATCAGCACTAAGTGCTGGCCGCTCCAACTCTCGGTCTACAAAGTTGCCAATAAAAGCAGCCTTTTTTGTTCTATAAGCTTCTTGCATTTTTGGCACTTCATGTGGAGCTAACAAGCGCCATCTCCTGGTATATACAGATGCAACCAAACTTTGATCCATCAAAAATTGAGATAACAAGGCATATAATGCATCATGGAAGTATAGAAATCATAAAATTCCAAATTGTAATACCTACGACAACAACTATCGGTTCGGCCTGGGAAATGCTTAGCGATCTCAGCCCAGCCATAGCCACATTCTTCAATTATTGCCTTCAATCTTAAATCCTCTTCTTCGGTCCATTCACCCATATTCAAAGAAGGATCCAAAGCATTAAACCACCTGTTGACGTGAAGTCAGTTAAATAATCATCAAATAAGAAAAGATGTATTGACAGTGTTATAGTTCTACACAAATACCTCTCTCTACATTGTACTTGTGTTCGGCCTGGCACAAATTGAGCAATTTTATTCCAATTCTTTGGACCAAAAAACTTCACAGCTACTTTGAGGCATTTGTCTTCATCTAAAGTCCATGTCCCTTTCCTTTGCCTATATGGGTTTAGAGATTTCCTCCACCTGTGTATTTTGGAATATTGTGATATAACTAGTCATTTTGACCAAATATTTTTGTCAATTTTGAAGGATGTCAGAACAAAAATGGTCATGAGGGAACATATCTTATTACTCCAAAGATATTTCAGAAATTTCAGAAGGAAAGTGAATCATATTGCCTTTTATATACTTAAAGAGCAACTATAAAACACAACGGTCCTACCGTTGCCCTGAGAACTATCCTCTTTCAAATACAAAACAGATGCTCAAAATGAGCAATAAGAGATTCAGAAACTCATGGTATAAATAGCCAAAGTTGCTTAAGTTGAGCAACCCTTCTTTCCTTTTGAAGGAAAAACCTCACTAGTTATGACAAGAAAGACATATGACACAAAAAACAATCAATGTCATCAAAATCTGAAGTACGAACTCTATGCACAATAAGCCAAAAACCTTCATTAAACATCCACAAAAATTCACTTCTGACCATAAAGACTGACCTATTAGAACATTGTGCACCAGTTCTTCCTTCCAAACAGGAAGCTACATCCTGCCAATTATAGCCATAAACTTTTACTGCAGCATTAAGTTGTGCATCCTCATCCTTGGTCCACTCCTTCTTTAGTATGCGAGCATTTAAACTCCGTTGGAAACGTAACAAGCATCCAAACGGCGTCCTCTTTTTCTCCAATGATGCTGCAATATCAAACCAATTACTGATTCCTCTTTCCTGGACAACTAACAAAAGATTTTTATCATCTCGGGCTTCCCATGGACTTGAATCAATTAATGGATCTTCAAAATTCAACCACCTGCAGGATCAACATTACATCAATAAGAAGACAAAAAGTGAGTAATTAAAATGTTGCAGATGTACTTGGTGGGAAATCAGCAATGAAGACATCAACATATAGAGCCCTGAGGCAAATCAAACAAGAATTCAACTCTCAGGACTCCATTATATGAATATCGATTCCATTAATAAAAGAAGGGAACTTAATGAGCCCATATTACTAAACTGGGAAGGCAAATCAAACAAGAATTCAACTCTCAGGACTCCATTATATAAAAATCAAATCCATTAATAAAAGAAAGGAGCTTAATGAGCCATATTACTAAACTAAAAGGAAGGATCTTATCAACATCCAGGGATTGGCAACTTATCCATTCAGTGACTTGGATAATCTTTAGAATAATCTAAATATACTTAATAATTCATATGTACTATTTATAGTGTTAAGTATGTGTAGATAGATTTAGTAATTTTGAGGTATTTGTGCTTCTCAGCATGTGACTTATATCAAGACTCTTTGGCCAGGCATAGTAGTAGGTAACTTCTGTTCACCAAAATGTTAGATACAATTCTTAACACTATGTGATTGGATCCAACTTAAAAGATCGGATAAAACAGGGGGTATTTCCTGGGTGGACTGCACTTCAAATAGCTGAACTAAACTTCACGAAATATTGAATTACAAAAGCACAGATGATCAAGGCATTAAAAAACAATTCAAAAAGAAAGCCATCTAAAACTCTTTTAAACCCTTACAATGTATTTAACAGCAAGATAATGCTAGGTATTATTGACAAAAAAAGTCACGGTGAAGCATGAGAAATAGGGCCCTATGCAGGATTGATGGCAATGCAATAATTCAAAATCAATAGATCAATTATCAGCCTGCTCTTCGAGGTTTGTTGATATGCGAAGAAATGTATTCAAAAACAAATGAGGTGAATGAATCCTTACAGCTAAGGAATTTAAAAACATAAAATTAATCAATTAATTCCATGGAGTAGAAGACATTTTCAAAGGGCTTACCAACCCAACACATAAAGGAAATATGTGAGACGATTATGCATGAAAAGGTTAAGGTAAAATGGCATGGGGTTTTCTAAAGAATTCCCAGAATCTCCAAATCCTTTTTCTTGTTTGGTATATGGCTGAAAACATCAATTATACAGATCAAGGTCAAAACAACTTTTTCATGTGTACAAGATTCTTGAGATATTTTGCTAGCATTTAGTATATTTGTTATTATCCTGAAAGGAGATCTGATCTCACACAAAATGCTAACCTTGCTGCACATTCTGCACCAGAATGACCAGTGACATACAAGGAAGCCAATTGATCCCAGTTAACCTTTGGAAGAAACTCTCTCATCAACTCCGGGGTGATTTCCAGATCTCTGATTGAAGCAAGAAGGCTATCCAAATTACTGTGATCTCCAAAATAACCTTCAGAACCACTTCAAGTTAAAATGTGTTAGAAAAGGAAATTTGTAAATTAAAATGGAACTTGCAGTCTTGAAAAGAAGAAATACAATAGGCATAACTCCAGAAGCCTCAAAGGCTTAAAAGACAACAAACACAACAAATTAAAATTTGCAAACTGCATGTCAAAGGCATCAATTTCTATCAGTTTAAGCTTCTTAACATGTATGTGACATTCATTTCATAGTATAAACACCTCAATCAATTTCTGAGTATTCTATGACTCTTAATATCTAATCAGACCATTACTAGAAGCTTTCTTAGAGGCACGCATCTGCAGTTGAGCTTTGTGCTTAGCCTCTAATAACCCTCAACACTGAGTACGACTGAACTCCAGCAACAGTATCACATACTGATATCCAAGAGTCAGACTTGACAAAGGAAAGATTTTTGCTCTGAATACTACGCTTATCTGTTACTGTAGATCAGATCCTGAGATCACAAGTTGAATGGTTCTAAGGACAAAAAATGTTCTCTAGTTTCTTGATTCATAGAAACTTCATCTTTTCTGGAGAAAAAGAGAAACAGTAACTCTTCCAACCCATGACAAAATCTACATGCATGAATTCACAAAGTTGAACAAATTTTACACTCATACTCACAAATGCATAAGTAGACATAATGAAAATCACTAATAAAATTTAAATAGGATCATTGTATCATACAATCATTTAATTAATTGGTAATCAAGTATTTGTAGCCTTCTTATTTTTGTTAGATATGCAATGTCCTTTAAAAAAAGCCACTGATTATTAAGGAAAATGCTCAAAAGCTAAAAGCCAACCGATGCACAAACTATTTCAACAAGAAACAAATCTGCTCATACCTGAATTGATCCACCGATAGGTGAAGCACCATTTCTTGGAATTGTTGTCTAATTCCCATCCCAAGGTTTTTGCTTTCTGTCTTTGTCCATTTTTTTCGGTGCACTGTAAGTGGAAAATTTTTCAATGCTTTTCTATAGTTAGCAACATGAGAATTTTCTAGTGGCCCACCACGTATAGTAGAGACCCTTTTATCATTAATCTGCAATGACAGAAAAAAACAATGCTTGGTGAAGACGACTTCTCAATAGTCAAACAACCAATCAGCAATTTGAGCAAGTAAATGGAAGCCCACTGACAACATTTAGGTATGAAGCACGATGAAAGCTTATCCTTCCTAATAGTAAGGTACTTACTGAAAACTAAAAGCACATGTTCTAAACCTAAAAACTGATACACATGCAAGCACCGTGCCCAAGAAAACAATGACCACAATTTAAGAGAAACGGCATTCTAACTTGAAGTACCCCGTCCAGTGAGAGATAAAAATTAATAGTACATATAAGAAACTAATGAACAGGAGTTAGTTAGGACAGGTAAGACTTTTCCAGGCATTATTGCTGTATATCACAACTGAAATCCTGCTTACAACTACCCAGGGAAGGGTTCATAAGACGCGAACGACTAATTCAAATTTTGTAGTGCAAAGTGAAATTAGCCTGTCACAACTAAACTATCACCCTCACACGAAAGAAAAGTAAGATAAAAATTGAAGACAGTCATGACAGAGAGAAGGAACTACTTGGAGACATGCAAGCATATTAATTAAGAAAGTTACCTCAGAGTCCTCAGAAGTTGGTGCCTTTCGCGCTGATATTAATTGGATGAGTGGATCCTTTCTCTGGGACAATGCCTTCCCAGTCATTTTTTTGCATGAAACCTGAAAATTTTTCAATATTTGAACACGCTCCCTCAGTTTCTTATTCTCCTCCATTCTTGCTTCAATTTCAGTCAATTTGCTTCGAAGCAACTTCTGACAGGATCTATTCTTCCTAATTGCATCAACAAACAACTGAGCTGATTTTGGAAAGCTAGAATGGCGTAACACCAACTCAGAACCATTTGATTGAAGCTGGGACAAGCGTCTGAAAGGCAGTAATTCCATGCTACAATTCAATGCATTTGTGCTGTCACCGGCCTCATCGGAAGGTGGCAAATTATACTCTGTGATTCCATCCACCGAGAAGTTTGATTTTTCTGTTTCTGAGACAACATCGGATATATGAAACTGGTCCACTTTTCTCTTGGAATCCCCTGTGACATTATCTGAGCATATTACATAAACATGAGCATACTTGTTAGGGGAACAAAAGCAAAAGTGAACATAGTAACTACTTCCACTATTTGAAACTCACAATCGGTGTCACTATCTTTGGACATGTTTGAGATATATAGATAGCTTCGTTGATAAATGAACAATATTTAATTTGTCTCTCAAAACGTTAAGCGACTCATAAGTTTCAAAAGTTAGTAAATTATAGCTTGGCTGAAAATCCGTACATGCAACAAGCCTTCTCCTAACCAACGCGAATATTTCGTTATGCATTATTAGTTTTATATCAAATGGCATGCGACCTACAATCTGATAAAACACAAATTCAAGCATTTCCCACAAACATGGAAAAAAGGGTTTACCAGTGTCATCATAAGCAGCAAAACGGCGTCGAATTGCCGCAAGAGTTGCAAAATCATCCTCGTCGTCGTTATCAGAAGTTGGTGGTAGAGTCGCCAGAGGCTTCAGAGAGAGAGATTCAGAAAAAGCAGCCGATATCGAGAAGCGGTTCTGTATGCTCCGAAGCACTTCAAGATCATCCTCACTGTCCTCTTTATCGGATTCACCGGAAGCGTCGCCTGTGGCGGGCAAGGAGGGAAACGGACGTTGAATGGAGTTGTTGAGATCGTAGGGATTTGCGCCGGTGAGCATGCAGGCCTGCCTCAGGGCCTCCATGTCCTCGTCGAGGACATCGTCGTTATCCTCTCCGGAGGAGAAGTCTCCATCGTCGGGGTCATTAAAAGACATGTTGATTAGAGAAGTTTAGGGCATTGGGTTTATTAGGGTTTAGAGCTTAAAAAGTGCACGCGCAGATAAACGTAATACAGAGAAGGGGAGGCCGCGAAATTGTTTCGTGCAATACGCACGCGGCCGCCGGGGAACAATGCTGCTCTATTCTATTTATACCGTAAGTCGGTGTCAGTCTCTTTTTGTTTTTTTTCTCCCTTTTCTGTTAAGCCTTCTTAATTGAATTTATCAATTTTTGTGTTTATTAGGTATCTTCTTTTGCTTTAGCTTCAATAACTTTTTTTTTGTCCACGGTGTTCACCTAGTTTAAATATTATTATTTATAAATAGATTTCTTATTTATTCCACATTAAGAACTCATGTTCAATTGTCCTTTACATTTCTGTATTTTTTTATTAGGTATCCCAGCTTAGTCGGATTAATCCTAGGCCCCTAAGACCCCACCCCAAGAGCCCTAAAAGAGGTAAATCTAGAAACCCAAGATCCCTTAGGTTCCTACGTAGCCTGTACACTTCTGCGCACAAAGAATCGTCACATATTTGATTGGTCGACTGTTGATTGATCACTGGCCCCTCTGTTCAGCATCAGGTTCCCAACAGCCTTCGAGTTCCCTAGTAGCTTCAACTCCTACACTATCGCTGGAAGCAAGGCGCCTGTAATTAATCCGATCAAGAAGCTTTGCCCAGAGAACTAGTGGATCATCAATTAGGAAAATATCTCATTTCCCTTCCTTTGACGTGATTCGAACTCAAAGCCTCCTGTAAAGGAGAGCCTTAAGTGAGGAGTGTATACCAGTTAGGCCACTCCTCGTTGTCTTCTATTTCTGTTTCTGTTTTCTAGTTTTGCTTGTTGTTGTTACTTCCTTCTTCCTGGTTATAGTCACATTGTGGATAATAAGATAACCTTTTTGGTTTCCATTAATTTCCACAACTGCTTCTTCTATTTCATGTTATCAGACTTTTCTCCCATTGTTTTAGTCAATTATGTAAATTATTTTGGATTTTAATTATTAACACTCTCAATTCCTAATCCAATTCCGAATTATTATAACACATTTAAAAGCATAACTTTTATTTTCACCTAAGTAGGCAGATGGAAACAAACTTTATCTCCTTTTTTTCTTTATATATATGCATAAAAGGAAATATAAAGAAATAAAGCGATTGGGGCCCCTTCCACATGAAAAGGACATGTAGCATGTTGGACTTGGGCATCCTAGTTCTAGGGTTGTTTTCGTAACTTGAGTTCCATTTGGTAAGATCATGTCAAATATCAATCTTCTTTTGAGCCCAATTTTGTAATTAGGTTCGAATTTGTTATGTCAACAATTTAAAAATTGGACAAGGGTAATGAATCGGTTATGGTGACATATTTATAAAATTGTGGTTTTATCATCACAAAAACTTGTATGAAACCCGAGATTAAGCATAATCTTCATATCTTGCAAAAAAAAATATTATACACAATAATTATAGTAATACTATTCATCTGATGTGTAAGTGCATTTTGAGATCATTTACAATAGCAAATACAAATTTTTGATTAGCCATCTAACATTTTGCAATTAGTTACAAACATAAATATATAAGTAACCAAGAGCAAAATGCAAGACGTAGGTGATCAAAATAATATAGAATTAAAGTGTAAACGTAAATGGTGAGTGTCAAATCATTTAAATATAATTAACCTACTCAGAATATTAACGTAGCACAGTGGTGTTTCCCCACCTGCTGCATCTATAGACTGTTGCATACTTTGGATCAACCCATTGTAAAATGTTTGGATTTGCATCCATTATGGTAGATCATGACGTATGCATCATCTTAGCTTCTCTTTGAATCTCTCCCATGTATCGTTTAAAGATTCTACTTCGACTTAGGAGTGTAAGGAGATGTCATTCCTTAGTTTAGCAGCCTTTACTGATGGAGAATACTTCAACAGGAACTTCTCCGCCACTTATTCCCATGTATTAAGTGAAGATTGTGGCCTTGAATTCAACCATTTCTTGGCCTTCTCTCTTAAAAACGGGAATAAACACAATTAGATGGCTTCATTATTAGCTCTGTCGATTTTAGAAGTATCGCAAATCTCAATAAAATTAAAGATGTGTTCATTCGAGTCTTCGTCCTTGAGTCCATCAAATTAGATTGACTGTTGCATCATCTAGATGATGCTCAGCTTTATCTCCAAGTTATTAACATTAACAATCGGTTTCATGATGTTGGAATCTACTCCGATCAAGTCTGATTGATTGAGCCTAAGGTATCTTATAAATTGGCTGCATTTTTCATAATTATTAATGTACTTTTCGACTCCTAATTGGCGATTTTTTGTGCTTAAACTGGTTCCTTATAGTGAGCTCATATGATTTGCAATTTGTTAGTAAAATTGTTGCAAATTGATATTAATTGCATTATAATTTTTTCTAAGGATAATTGATACTGCAAATTGCTATTCTATCTTGTAGAAAAACAAGGGAGTCAACTCATTAGAAAGTCAACAGAACGTGAGCCTTCAAGCACGTCGCGGCGCATCCAGAAGGAGACACGTCGCAACGTATGCCAATTTCTACGTCGCGGCGCATAAACAGATAACGGCACGTCACGATATCAAATAATCCACACGCCGAGCTGAGAAAGTAAGAGCAACACTTCGCGACGTCAATTAATTCACTTGTCGCCACGTGCAGATGGATACCCGGACTCCAAATAGAAATCTCTCTCACTGTACTGACCCAACCCGACCCGACTCATTTACTTTAAAAAATTTCCAAATTAGGTCATAAGGGTCGGCCACGCATAAGAGATACACAAACATATCAACTTCGAGAGCCAGAGACCGAACACTATCATCCTACCACCACCATCATTTTTCCATCTTGATCATCACCGACTATCGCCGGACATTTCATCATCATCCCCACCGTCAGTCTCTGTAACCATGAGTAACGTCGGGACTTCAGCAGTGATGGAGATCCTTGGAGTTATGCGCGGCTAAAGGCTTCCGTCCTCTTGAAGATGTAGCAATGGCTTGAGTTCACCGGGGCTTCAAAGGGGAATTATCTACATTGTCAACATTTAATTATATTATTGTAAATCGCTGAGTTAGGGTTTACGGTAGTATGGTTAGAGTTTAATAATGTGTTGAACAATGTTTTGTGATTTGGATCTTGTCATGTGTAGAACTTTGGTGCTTGAATATATGAAGTCTCATATATGTCTTTTGGTGATTGCATTAATCCTCATTATCTGCCTAGTTGTGCTTGATATAGATGATCATGCTTAATCCGATTGACCACTTGCATTAACTTGTCCATTTCACACACTAAGATGTTTTAACGAGGTTTTAATAAATGGAGTTCATTAATTAAAACCTTGGACCTAAAGAGTCCTTTAGGGTTGATCTTTTGAAAACTTAGTGGATTTCATCTTCGAAAATTTGATTTGAACAGTGATAGCCTAAACTCATTCTCATACAATTTTCTTTGATTTTAGTTATTATACTCAATTTTGATCAACTTGCAAACCCCCCTTCTTTTATCAACTTTAATTACATTTTTGACTTATAGGCTAGCTTTAAACCTTTTTCGTCGGTTCCTATTTAGAGAGACGACCAGAGGTTACAACTATACTACAATCTTGGAATTTATTATTTTTGATCGGTTTCCAAGGATCGATTTTAGGATCGAACGACGAGCCACAATCAAATATCCCTTTCCTTAATCCTTCATGATCATGGAATTGATTTGCTTTTAGCATTCTTAAACAAACTGTGGCTCTTTGCAAATGAAACAAGTAATTTTTTATTTTGAATGTTTCTCTAACTTATAATGAGAATATTCACCTTCCTTCTCCTGTAAGCCATTCCAAGTTATACTTTTTCTCTTATCCTCTCTGTTGATTCGAATTGGTGGTAGTATTTGGAGATCTATCAAGGCATCTACTGTCGCAATTGCATTAGGAAGAACTTTTACATTTTTCCTTTGAAGTTCAACCTACCCCTAACCCTGCAAGTTGTTTATGAAATTGAATAAATTCCTCTTACATGTTTTACATGTAGAACATCAAAGATGTGAAATAATTTACATCTTCCCTCACCAAGCCATCTTTCCTCAACTGTTTCAAAACTTCCCTCACGAGTCCAAAAGTTTTGCTCGATTGTAACTTGTCTATTAGCTCCAAATCATACACCTTTATCGTTGTAATGTATTCCTTCATATCTAACAATTGTTAGCTCTTTGGCACTTACCTTCATCAAATTTCTCTTTGATTGAACTCTCAATTCATACCTAGTCATAGAATGTTTGAGTATTAATAAATTGCAGCTCATCTCCTCATAAACTTTCAAGTATTTCTTGAGTGCTTTCTTTGTCTCTTAAAAATCCAATATCAAAGCTTCAAAACATTCCAACAATGGAATTGTATTCTCATCCATTAAGGCTAGAGGGCTAATGATTGCCTTTAATTTTACAACTCTTTTTATAAAATGCTTCCATAAAAAATTGTAAATAAGCAATGTAAGAATTCCTTTACTAAGCTTTGATATTATTTGTCATAAAATTGTCAAATTCCTTGCGCAACAATCAAGTTTATGTCCGTAAAGGCCTAACTTAGCCTTCTTTTGAGATTGCTAACTAATAAGTTTGGCTATTTTTGAACGCCTCACATCATTTGTGTTTAAGTGCTTTAGCCACTCTCAACATAGTAGTGTTTTAAAAATAGTAAGTAAGAGATGAATAAGAGAGACACGACAAAAGCCAATATTTTATTGATCTATTCACAAATAAAAAACATAAAGGACTTGAGTTCCTTCTTTAGATAAAGGTTTTCCTTTTGAAAAGATTAATTTTTCTTTATATCCTACACTACATTGGGCTATGCGAGGTTTAAAGGGGATCGGGATAGATCGAGCATAGGCATTTTTTATTTGATTAACTATAATCCAATGGCCATAAGGAGTTTTGAAATGTATTTGTTGTTTAGTAGTATTAAATAATATTTTATGAAATAGTTAGAGAAAGTTATTTCCAAGAGGAATATTAGTTATGGTATCATAAAAATAAAAGAATGGACATTTTATTACAAATGATTCTAATAGGATTTGGCGTTGACAAATACTTTAGATAAATGTATCTTATTGTAAAAATATCTAATCCTATCATATTTACTAAGGTTTCATGATATTGTAAAGAAAAACAACTTGCTTTATATAAACAAGGACCAACACCACTTACTATATAGGCAGCAAATTATTCGACTCTATAATCTTTATAAGTTATTCGTATTAGAATATAAATACTAGTGGGATTAGTTATTATCTAAGAATATATATTATATTATTGTTATAGGATAATTGTATTCCATATTTAGTTATCTTATAAGGTTGAACTTGTTTGAGAAAACTAGTTCCTACCATTATTTCTAAATTGAATCCTTAATTTTCAATTAATAATATTACAGGTATTTTACTATCTCTAATCTTAATAGTGGTATCTATTTGATGTATTTCGCCATTGAAATTTATATATTGCTAAGGTTCATTTAGTTGGAAAATTAGAAAATTATGTATTAGATTATGATTAATATAACTTCCATTAGCTCGATTATCGATTAAGATGTTATAGGGAACATATTTTGTATCATCAAAATATTTTTCTTTAATTTTATAATTAGATATTATCTTTCTATCAACCTTTTCCAAAGTATTAGCATATCATTTACTACTTGAAACACTAGTTTTTGAGTAAGATAATCTAGGTAATAATTTATTGTGAGAAGTTAGTAAGGGTTTTTGTTGTAAATCTAATGAAAAATCATCTTTAAGGTTTTCTAAATTTGTGATATAAGGAGGATATATTCTTTCAACTTTATAAAATAATTTTGGAAAGTCAATAATATCTTTGTCTGTAAAGCATTCAGTATGATGAGTATTTGATAAGGCATAAGATATCATATATGTAATAGAATATGGTATATTTCTATCTTTAATTAAATATTTTCTTTTAAAGTCTTGGATTAAAGAGAGTGTTCTATCAAAATATTTTTCTTGTATATTATAAGACATCTTAGGATAAATATTAAACAAAAGTTTTTTATGTCAAGATTGCCTCTCAAAATTCCCATACATGCCTCTTTTTTATTATGAATTTGATCATCTAATATTGCTAACTTTATAGGACTATCTATTCCTTCTCTTAAAGTAGATCTAATTATCATCTGTATGGATCTGATATGCACCCATCCTATTTTGTCCCTAATTTCTTTAGGAATGAGATTAAGTTTTCAGGGAATATCTCTTTTAGATAGTACATGAATCATTAGTTTATTAGAAGTTCAACTAATATTTAGGGTTTTTTTTCTTCTTTAAGATTAATAATATAGAACATATTATATTTTTTTGTTTTTAATTATTTCTAGAAATTTCATATTAATCCTAGTATAAGAATTTATAGAAAATATAATTTTATGAATCTTTTGAAGCATTTTTCTAACAATAAGAGCTTTTTGATTGTAATCTCCCTGTTTTTCAAATGTTGTTACTATATTATGTATTGTTGGCTTATCAACTTGAGCGTTAGAAGATTCTCCTATTTTACTCATTTATTTCAAAATTTGAGGTTTCTTTGTATTCCGTATCCGTGATTGTAAAATGCTTTCTTCAGAAGAGCATTCTTTAAAAGTATTAATTCTAATAAAATCTTCATTTTCTAGCGTTTTGTTATTTTGTCATCTATTTTAATTTTCTTTTTATGAAATCTTTTAGGGAGTTTATTAGCATGGTGTCCTTTTTTTAAAAAACAATAATAGCACCAACATTCAGTTATCATTTTATTTATTCTAAACATAGATTTTCTAGGTTTATATCTTTCTTTTTTCTTGTAATATTTTCCTTTACATTTCTTAAAAATATTTCTTCCTTTATATTTCTTTTTTATCTTATTATAATAATAAGGACTATCACGCCTTATCATAATAGGCATTTTAAAATTATAACAACAAATGGAAGATTTTTTCTTTATTTCTTTACTTTTATTTAGTAATATATCATCATCACATGATTCACTTAATCTATCCTTAAAAAAAAGATTCTTTTTCCTAAGGTATCTACAAGTCAAGGATTATAAGTCACCTCTAATTTACTTCCCCAAGGATTAGAGATCTTTACGTAAAACATTTTTAAATGTCACTTCTAATTTGATTTCCCAAGGATCAAAGATCTTTGAGTAAAACAATTTTAAATAAAGTTACGTACTATCTATTTGATTATAAATATGGTAATAATAATCTAAAAAATACAAATGTATCAATTGATTTCACATATATCACATAATTGCAATCTTTGTAATGATATATCATATTTTTCTATGGTAGTTGCATCTTTTAAAACATTTCCTTCTCCAACAAATGTTAATCAAAAAGTTTCAACTGCTCAAGTTATTAAAATTGCTATATCATTATCTAGATTAAATATAGATGAATTTGTTTGAATTTTCTTCTAATTTTTTTAGAATTTGAGGGAGTTATTGATTAAATTTTTTTTCTAAATTTTGTTTCGTTGTTCCATAATCTATTTTATTAATAGCGAAAACTACTCATAGAGCAGTTTCTCATTTATCTATTGTTTTTTCTATATTTTAGACGCAATCAATATTTAAATATATTTCAAAAGGATTTATAACTTTCGTTCTTATTTTATCTATGCAAGTAAAACCATCTTTATCTTTAGTTATTATATGAGTTCCAACATATCCTAAATTAGGTATGTTAAAACTTTGTGTAGAAGAGGTGGATTTCTAAAAGTACTAGGTATATCACTAATATTAGGATTCCAGTGAACTTCTTGTTTAACTAAATTGGGTTTTATATATGCTAGAGTTTCTAGGTTTAAATTTTCTATTTGTTTTAACTCTTCAATTTTTGAATTAGAAGTGGGTATAAAATTTTCCTTTTTATCTTTAATTAGGAGGTATTTTTCATTTTAAAGATTAGATCAAATATCTAATTTTCATATGATTTTTATTGGGTTTATTTTCTATTTCTAGTTTATTCATTTCTATCATATCTTGCATATCCATGATTTGTTTTTGAAGACTTTCTATATAGAAAAGAATTTTATTTCCATATTATTCTATCTTATTTTGAATTTATGCCAAATCAATTTCTATTTTTAATCTTTCAAGTTTTAATTTTAAGCATTTATCTTCTGCTACGTAGATGATAATCTTCATGATGTCTAGTTGTTTCTAAATGAGCTTCTATATATAGTTTTTTTACATCTCGAATATATTTTATCTGATTTTTCTATCATTGCTTCAACAACTTTTATAGTATGTTAGGAGAAGAATAAGAAGATGGCTAGTATGAGAAGCTCCGTCTTCTCTTTACCTCTTTCAAGTTTGGTTTAAGGTCTCGGTTGATCCATATTCTCTCTAACTCTTTCTTCATATCCCTTATGTTTCCTAACTTGTTTTATTCCTATTTTCCTCAGTTTCCATACTCTCATTTGTTCTTCCTTGCATTCTCCTCCCTAGTTTATTTCTCTGGCTGCTTCTTTCATTCTAGAGTATCTTAGGCCATTTTAGACTTTTTTCACCCTTTAATTTTTTCTCTTGCTTGATCTTGTTACCTTTTCTAGTTTCTATTTCTTCCTATCAACTGTTAAAAAGTTGTTTCCTTTCCTTTTTTGTTTAACTTGGGTTCACCTCTGTCATGTAAACTCCTATTGCCTCAGAGGGAGGTGAATTTCCTCCCTTGACACGTTGAGCTTTATCCTCTGGCAAGCAGATTTCTTCTGCAACTGGTCCTCCCTTGTTCCAACCTTTTAAAAAAGTTGGAAGTAGGTTGTTGGAGATCAACATGCCTCATCCCTTTTATTTAAACCGCTTAAGATCTAGATGGTAAACTGATATTGTGTCCTAACATGGAAGTCTTAGAAGAAGGGGCTCAAAGTTGAGAAGCTTCTTTAATCAGTTTCTCCTTTGATCACAAACCTCCATTCCATTCCATTCATAAATGGGCTTATAAATTTTGGAAAAATAGGGGGTTGGTGGATGTTCTCCTATCAAAAGAGAATATAATCATGTTTATTTTCTCATCCATCTTTGAATCTCATAAGATTTTGGAAGAAGGTCCTTGCATATTGACAATTATCCAATATTCTTGTAACCTGGTAGCCAAGTCTAAAATTTGAAATTGTTAAAATCCAGAGCTTTCCACTATGGATCAACTTCCATAATGTTCCTTTTGAGTATTGGATTACTCAATGATTGAGTTCATTGGCTAGTTTCATAGGGAAACCTCTTTATATTGATGAACGAACTGTAAAGAAAAGGAGAATTGGATATGTCCGCATTTATATAAGCATTGATATGTCTAAAGAGCTCCCTAATGAAATTCCTATTATGACATTAGGTGAGGGTCATAAGCTTTAAAAGGAAAGAGTTATTATCTTTTATGATTGGATGTTGATCGCGGCTCGCCGTTCGATCCTAAAATTGATCCTTGGAAACTGGTTAAAAATAATAAATTCCAAGATTTCAGTATAAGCTGTAACCTCGGGTCGTCTCACTTCTTGGAACCGACGAAATAGGTTAAAGCTAGCCTAAAAATAAAAAATGCAAGTAAAGTTGATGAAAGAACGGGGGTTTTGTAAATTGATCAAAATTGAGTAAAATAACTAAATTAAAGAAAATTGTATAAAAAGTATCTTTTTGGATTTTGGGAATTTTAAAGCAAACAAAGTTCAAACGATAATCAAATTGGATAAAGTCCTCTTGAAAATGAGCTTAGGCTATCACGGTTCAAAATTAATTTGCGGGGATAGAATCCACTAAGTTTCTGAAGAATCAACCTTAAAGGACCCTTTAAGTCCAATGATTGAATTAAATAACCCATTAATTAAACCCTTGTTAAAAACCTTAGTGTGTGAAATGGACATGCTCATGCAATTAGTCAATCGGATCAAACATAATCATTTATATCAAACACAACCAGGCAGATAATCATGATTAATGCAATCACCAAAGAC
>JANKOE010000006.1:44552838-44575241 GCA_026284465.1 Erythroxylum citrifolium
TCTAACAATCTAACGGTACTGTACACGCACAAGTCGACTTACATGGGTATACAAGTCGACTTGTTAGTACCGAACTGAAATAAGGCGACTTACATCTCTATACAAGTCGACTTATCCCTACACATCTTTCGCGAGCAGGAGGGGTCCAACTTATTACCTCGGTTCTTAATTCTCTCAACATCTACTGGGCTGCCCATTTGTCTTTTCCAGGATCCATTTTGAAAGTTATAGACAGAATATTCAACAATTTCTTATGAACAGGAAGCAAGGAGAAAAGTCACAAGACTATAGTGAAATGGAAAGAAATTTGCACCCCTAGAAATCGAGGTGGTTTGGGGATTTATTCCCTCAAACTTATGAACTTTACTCTACTCACCAAAAGGCTATGTAGACTTATGGACAACAAATGATCCCTATGGTGCAGATGGATACTTAGCTATTTAATTAAGAACTGAAGCTTATGGTCTATCGATTGTTACACACATTCCCTCCACCACACTTAAGGCCATCCTAAAGTTGAGGGACAAGCAAAAAACAAACTTCATTGCGCTTATAGGCAATGGGAATTCAACGAACTTATGGTATGATAACTGGCTTTCTATGGGACCTTTGATTAATTACAATGGTGTTGATTCACTAAAGATTTCAATTCCCTTAGATGTGACGGTTGCTACAGCCTCACAAAGTAAAGATATATTGAGGAGATCATCAATTCCCACCTCCTTACTTGATAAAATTTGAGGCCCTTATTGCAAAATTGAACTAGATAAATATCTTTGGAGACATACGACTGATGGTAGATTTTCAAACTCCTTTTATAAGGAATTATTCTTCAAGCAATTTCCCAAACTGGTATGGACTAAGTACATATGGTCCAATCATCTTTAACCTCAAGCATCATTCACCTTGTGGCTTGCGATGAATGGCAGATTAAAAACAGTTGATAATTAGCCAAATACACAAAACTCACTAATCGGTGTTGTTTATATAGAAAAGCAGAAGAAACATGCAAACACTTATTCTTCAAATGTTATTACATATAGCAACATATAGAGGGAGCTTTACAACAAATGCCTGCCAAATGATGTAATTGACAACCTAGATTACGTCCACACCCTACAGATGACTTATAGAAACAACACAACGCATAAGTATTTTTGGATAGCTTTATCCTCGATAACCACTGTTATATGGGATGGGAGAAATCTCATAATATTTCAAGACAAAACCACCACTTAAGGGCAGTTTTACAACCAGTTGTTACATTACATCATATCGGGCTCCAAATATGTTTACAAAAACAGAAGCTTTAGCATGGACCCTATCTACTTAGATACTAGAATGTGTGAAATTTTTTAAGCAGCAGTGACTTCGATAACCATTAAATGCATATGTTGTAGGCAGTTTTTCGTAGGTGTGTTACTTATGTGTCAACTTCTACTCTTATAGTGCAATAGTATTAGCTCAGTTACGCTTTACATTATTGGCCAACAGGTTTAGTTGCTTATGGATTAACTAATGGTGGTTTGTAGTTGAGCAAACAAGGCATGGTTGAGAGCTTTTTGGCTGCTGGATTTTCAATCACAATTGATCTTCGATAGCATTTCAGATGTAGTGAAATTCTCTATTTTGCATTATTAAGTTGTATTGTAAGACATTTTTTATTTGCCTTCAAGGCTTAATACATTCAAGTTTTTCCAAAATAAGAGGTCTACTAGTAAAACAATTTAGTAGCAAAATCATCATGCAAATCAGATGATACATGAACTTACACAAGTCCATACTCCTTAATGAAGATTACTGCAATATAATGAGGAATGTATAAGCCTATTAACTTCTATAATATATAAGAACTTGTTACTTCGCATTTAAGCATGAAGTATCCGAAATTAAAAGAGAGGGAAGATCGAATAGCCGGATAGGTTCTGCATAAGTTTTCGAGAGGTTCTGAATATTTAAATGCAATTCCTTAAACGCAACTCTGATTAGACAAGAAACTCTTGATTAATGAAGTTCGATAATTTTTGGACAGATAGCAAAGAGTCTATGGCAGTCCATATAATCTTATCAAAAGAATTAACAGAAGAAATTAAAATTAAAACCAATGCTTCAATATTTTTGTGGGGTGTAGATCTTCTGAAACATTGCAAAGCCTCGATGCAAAACAAATTGCTTCAGAATTACGTATTCACCATCAACCCGTACTCTTTTAGAGAAGCAACAAGAACAGTAGTGAATTCCTGAACAGAAATATATCACAAGCAACATAGCACACTGACGTGCTTTTCATGATCACCCTGTAAATCATCAACATAACAAACGAGCTACAGTAAGAGTTTGTTTACTTTTTTAAGGAATAATGAATGGAAGTTTCAGCATAATTCTAGTTGAGATGATTTTTGGGTACGTGATTCTAGTTGATATTATTGTTGATATCGAGATTTATCCAAACCATTTGTCAGAAAACACGCATGCATTCTGCAATTAATAGCTCTTTTATCATTTTCAGATACGTGCATAATACTGCCAGTATCTTCCGCACCGCACACACTACACGAAAATAGTCTAATAGCAACGGAAAAATACCGATCAACATAGCACACTACCAGTATCTTCCGCACCGCACAGCAAGCACCTTACGTGCCCTAAAACTATATCCCTTTCCTTCTTTGAATTTAATATCAAATTCAAATATTAGTAATCCTCAACCGATCTTACGGGAAAGGATTGTTGTTCTATGCTTAATAAATTACTAGTAAGATAGAAGGTGGGACGGGGAACCAACAGATCCCATTGTTTACTGAAGTGGCATTGCTGTAACTACGCATTCATTGCTTATTAATGTGGGCAGAAATGTGTAGGTATATGTTGCTCTCAACTTGTGTATGCCCATATGCGAAAGTCAGAACATTAATACCTTTTAGTAATTTGCTTAATATATACAAGCTGGCAACATAGTTGCTTTTGGGATGGAGATGAATGGGCAATATTTCCCCTTCTGACTTCTGATAATCATTAGCCAACGTTGCCTCTGCTGAGCCAATTTATGAAGGAGGGGTCTCGTTACCTCCTAATTCATCAAATATATATTGCACTTGAAACTCCATATAGACTCCCAATTCTATATAATATTGCGATTTCGTAAAGGATAACCCATAATGGTCCCAATGCAAGTTCGAAATATGCTGACATAATGCGAAGTTACATAAATGATATTCTATGAGATGTAGATATAATATCAATGAGGAGTTACATGACTAAGATTGAAAATTTTCGACGTTTTGAAAGAGTTTTCCGGACTTCCTTGCCAAGCCAACCCATTTTAAACGGACATCTAAGGCTCACATTGCAATTAAGGGGTCATTGGCACCAGTACTATGGTTTTTAGACAAACTGGTCCTGTAGTGTAGATTCTGCCCTTATGCCAGCACTTATTCATTAAAGACAAAAGTAGGCCGGATTTAATAGTTTACTACACCAATTTTATAGATTAAGAACATGAATTATGAACTCATCATTACAATATTTTTCTACTAATTAGTATTATTAAACATAATTGGTTGAAGTTGACTAAAGTTTTATTATTAATGGAATGTAATCATCCTTACTTTAAAATTAGATTCTTATAGCTTAGGTGAAAACAAATTAATTTCTAAAGTTGGTAATACAAGTTGAATCAGCATATATAGAGGATTTTTTGAACGATGAGCTAGGGGGAGCAAACGTTGGATGGGATTCAATCAAACCAGACTCACTGCATCATTTATTTCTTTTCATTTTTGGTGAAAACATTGGTGCTGGAACTTAACTTATTACTCACAAGTCTAAAGACGGTAACTTAACCCTTCGATCTAGTGTTAATTCAGCCTTCATAGCCGAATATAGTGTACCAAAGTAAGCACTGATATGGTTATTTCTTCTCTATTTCCAGACTTGCAAAATCTTAACATTTCATTTCATGATTTTGCTGAAAAGAGAAGTCTATTACTCTTCCACCTACAAAAGAGAATCATACTTTTAGTTGAAACAGTGACAAAATGTATAAGATGTATCTATATTATACACACTTGCATTTACAATGCATGATACTTTTATTTATGTATGTCGAATAACTAAATATATAATTTTAATATTATGTTATTGATAGATATTTGATATGTACAAATTTTAAAATCATTAAAAAAGAATTAATAAAAATTATCTTGCAAATTATTAAGGTAAATTTTTATTATTAATATAATAAAATAATTTTAACAACTTGAGTTATTTTTACCAAATTTTATTACAAGCTAGGTCATCTTTATTTAAAAAATATATGTGTTTTGTAAAGTAATATCTAATATTTCAAATTTTAAAATGATTAAAGTACTTTCAAGAATTAATAATGTTTTGTTATATGTAAAATTTATATTCACATATAATACATATAGATATGTATACACATTATTTTTACATAATATTTTAAAGTATATATTTTAATTATTAAATTTTTGTACAATGATAATGTGCAAAATTTCAAAATGATTAAAATTTTCTCTTCAAGATAAAATATAACAAGATTCTATATAGTTTAAATACTTCTTTTATACTTCTGTTAAAAACAACGAAGAAGTTCTCGTGGCATGAACAACATACTTCGATTGATCCAATATTATTGATTTGACAATTCAATTCAATTTTTAAATCTAATTCAAATTAATAAGCTTCACTTAGACTAATAAGTTGAGATAATTATAATAAATTATTGATTTGAGAGAGATTTAATTAGTTCGAGCAAGTTTTTAAGAGATAGGTCTAGTCATCATGTTAACAATATTTGATTATTCTACAAGTAATATTCATGTCACGTGTATTTTTTTTCTTTTTTAAAAAAATTCTAAAAAACATTTTTAAAAAAGGTATAAAAATTTGAAAAATATTTAAATCATTTTAAACTACAAGCGAATCTTGTATCTTTTACCTTTTCCTTTAAACTTTAAATTGCATTTGTGGGTTTAATTGCACAAATTAAACATACCGTTTAAATTCTAATAAACTCACCTAAAAATTATGCAATTTTTCTCATTAATGTTTAAGGCGTAAATGGTATATATAATCATAACTTACAAATTTAACTTTTATTTAATTAAAATTAAAGTTTAAGGTCTTAGTGTATTTTTAATAAAAGTTCAAATATTAAATTGAGTCCCTTTTCAAAATATATAATTAATAAACATTAGATACTTATTTCAATGTGAATATTAATGTAGAGCCATTGGTACAATATCATATAGATATACATAAAGAAAATTAAATTGTGTATGTAAGAATCCTTATAAAGGCTTTTGTAACTTTATTAGAAAAAATACCAAAACCAAATCATTAATGGCGTAGCTCAGAAACGTAGTACTCTAATCTAAAAGTATAGAAAACGCTGATCTAATCCAAGATCAACGAAGAACTCAAAAGGTTGACGAAAACTTTAAGAGAAATAGAGTATTTTGATTGAAAAATAGGCAAAGGTTCTTCCACAATACAATAAAGAAGTATTTATATAAGTTATAATGACCTAGAACCTACTAACAAGAATAAAAATGTCCTTGTAGTCCTAATAAAAATAAAACACAATAAATAAATAAATAAATAGATTTTCTAATATAAAGCTTCGCATCAGTTCCCTCCATTTGTAAAAAAACTCAACCTTGAGTTATGCTCTGGATAACCTAATTTGCACTAAGGTAAGTAGGGTAAATATCTGCAACATTAAAGGTTGGGTTGATATTACCCATCCATGAAGGCAACTAAATGACATATGCATTGTCATTAATTTTCTTCACGATCTTGAATGGACCATACTTCTTGGCCTTCAATTTGTGGTGATGTTCAATAATTATTACGCTTCTTGTTCATAAACACCATTACTTTATCTCCCACCTCAAACACTTGATTCTTTCTATATGGGTCCACATTAGCCTTATATTTCGCATTAGCTTTTTCAAGTCGTTCCTTCACCTCGACTTGTATATCTTGGGTTTTTTTTGCAAACTTGGCTGCACTCGCATGGATGTTCACATTTTTAGGTAATTGCATAAGGTCTAGTGCATGATTTGGTACCTTAGTGTAAACCACGGAGAATGGAGATCGATCGATAAAGTTATGGATAGCATTGTTGTAGGCAAACTCAGCTTATAGGATAAGAAAATCCTAATTCTTCATATTATCACGACAAATACATCGCACTAAATTACCCAAAGTTCTATTCACCACTTCAGTCTGTCCATCGATCTATAGGTGAGCTATGCTACTATACTTCAAGGATGAATCAAACATACCCCACAAAGTTCTCCAAAAATGACTTAGAAACATAGTGTCTCTATCAGAAGTAATTGATTTTGGAACCCCATAGAGCCTCACCACCTCTCAGAAGAACAGTTTAGCAATGATTGTCGCATTTGTTGTCTTCTTACATGGTAAAATTGCGCCATCTTAGAGAATCTGTTGACCACCATGAAAACTGAATCCATTCCCCTTTGCGTTCTTTGTAAACCCAGTACAAAGTTCATGGAAAGGTCTTCCCAAATATTGTCAGGCATAGGTAATGGCATGTATAAACCCGCGTTTGATGCATGACCTTTATAAGTTTGGCAAGTTTAGCACCTAGAAACAATAGAAACGTCTCTCCTCAATTTAGGTCAAAAATACCTTTTACATACCTTGTCAAGTGTTTTGTCTCTACCCAAATGTCCAGCTAACCCTCCTTCGTGCAAATCTTTAATTACCTTCTCCCTCATTGATGTATACGGGAGGCATAGCTGGTTACCTCTCATAAGGAGTCTTTATACGGCTTCTCTCCTTGACAAGTTTGCCATATTCCTTTGAAGTCTTCATCGTCAAGATATAAGTCTTTCAAGTATTCGAAACCTTCAATCTCAACTATTAGTATTATGATCATGGCTACTCGTCAACTCAACACATCTGTCATTATATTGTTTCTCCCAGCTTTATAGACAAGTTTATAAAGGAACTTATCAATAGAAGCTGACCATCTAGCATGCATCTTAGTCCTCAACTGCTTCTGACTTCCCAAATGCTTCAATGCTTGGTAATTGGTACAAAGAATAAACTCCTTTCCAATTAAGTAGTGCTCTCATGTCTTCAAACCCCTCATAATGGCGTAGAACTCCTTATCATAGGTAGCCCATTTTTGCCTTGTCTCACTTAGTTTTTCACTGAAGTATGTCATAGGCCTTTTCTTTTGGGATAATACTGCCCCGATACCTATCCCACTTGCATTACACTCCACTTCAAATAACTTTTCAAAGTCTGGTAAGGCTAGGACCGATGTTGTATACAGTTTCTCCTTGATAAGGGCGAAGCTTTGTTCTTGCCCTTCTTCCCATCTAAACTTCCCTTTCTTCAGACAATCCGTAATAGAAGCTACAATGCTATTGAAATTCTCAATAAACCTCCTATAAAATATTACCAAACCATGAAAACTCCTCACATCTCCAACGGTTCTCGGTGTAGGCCAATTTTTAATGGGTTTTATCTTATCTTCATCCACTCGGATGCCATCTTTTCCCACAACATTTCAAGTAATAGCAAATTCTCTAACATAAATAGGCATTTCTTTAAGTTGTCATATAATTAATTTTCTCTTAAGGCCTCGAATACATGCCGTAAATGTCCCACATGCCCTTCAATAGATCTACTATAGATAAGAATATCATCAAAATAAATAACCACAAACTTACCATTGAAAGGTCGCAACACCTGGTTCATAAGACGCATAAAAGTGCTAAGTGAGTTAGATAATCTGAAAGGCATGACCAACCACTTTTAAGTCATCCCTTGTCTTGAAGGTTGTCTTCCACTCATCTCCAGGCCTTATTCTTATCTGATGGTATCCACTTTGAAGATCAATTTTAGATAAAATAATAGCTCCACTCAGCTGATCGAACATATCATCAAGTCTCAAAATGGAAAATTTATAGCCAATAATGATTTTGTTTATCGTTCTACTATCAACACACATCTCCAACTCCCATCCTTCTTTGGCATAAGTAATGCTGGCATTACACATGGACTCATACTCTTTCGAATATGGTCTTTACTTATCAACTCCTTCACTTTCTCCCGTAGAATCTTATTCTCTTTTAGGCTCATCCTGTAATAAGGCAGATTAGGCAAGCTGGCTCCTAGAACCATGTCAATATAATGCTGGATATCGCGTAGAGGCGGTAATCCCTCTAGTAAGTCCTCTAGAGTCACATCTACAAACTCTTCTAATATAGATTGCACTTCTTGAGGTACCACAAACTCGGGCTTGCTTCCTACTAACTCTTCCCCTTTAACCATTAACAGATGCACCTCTTTTGTTTCCTTCATCTCACTAATAAGTTTGCCTCGATTATTCTCTACTTATAACAAAAGGCTTCTGGATCTTTCCTTATAGCCAATGCCTCGATTATTCTCTTCTAATAGGTATTAAAGTATACTTTACGTCATCTTTTAAAAAATGGTATGTATTTTTTCTTCCCGAATGCATCACATCTACATCAAACTGTTAATGTCTTCCCAACAGGATCTAACATGCATCCATCTATACTACATCACAGTAGTGCTCATCCTGATCCTTTCCAATAGAGAAAGTGACTTTACACCGTTCTTTAACCAGAATCTATCCAACCTCCTTGATCCACCCAATGCTATAAGGATCTGGATGTGGCTCGGTAGTCAACTTTAACTTCTTCACAATAGATGCACTTATAATATTTTCCTTACTCTCTTCATCAATGATCAACTCACGTAAATTTCCTAGGACCAAATACCTCGTACGAAAGAGCTTAAGTCTTTGCAAATCACCATGCTCCTTGTGGGATATCATCAGTCTTCTAATGACACACACATACGTCTCCTCATCTTCTTCTCCCCATTGTTCCCAACTATCACCTTCAGGTCCACACACTTCCTCTTCATCTTCTTTTTCTTGTTGTTCCACTATATTTATTGCTCTCCTTTTTGGACATTCATTAGATTTGTGTCCTGGCTTGCCGCACCTGTAACACTTTGATGGAACTGGTTTAGTATACAAATTGGCAGGTTTGAAAGTTATTAGAGCTACTTTGTTTGAGCTTCCTCCATTAGTGCTTCCTTTGCCAACACTACTCCTTGTAAGGGTTGCAGTTACCACCTCCTTTCCTATATTTCCTAGACTCTTCTCACCTGTGTAACGTTTAAATTCTCGTTGCTTCTCATTCAGTATAGGTTCAGCTTTCATAGCTAAATTTCTTGCATCTTACACTATAAGCACCATGTGGATTCCTACCTTTTCCTTATTAGACCCTCTTAAGTAGCGTGAGACTTGTTGAGGTTGAGATTCTGCCAACCTTAAAAACTCTGTTGTATATTCATGGACATTACGACTGCCTTGATGACACTGCTGATACGTGTCAAAATATACTACTCATAATATAGCGGTAAGAATCTCCCTCTAAACAACTGCTTCATCCTCCTCTACGAAGAAAATGGATTCCACCCTTCTTTCCTTCTCGACTCCCACAACTACTCCCACCATACGGAAGCTCCCTCTTTAGACGATAGGCCACCAACTTCACTTTCCTATCCTCTAGAATCTCCATATAATTAGATAATCTCTCTACGTCTGCTAACCAATCAATAAAGCCTTCAATATCTAGATCTCCGCTAAAAGATGAGATTTCTACCTTAAGTTTATATTCATAGTCTCTTCTTGGTCTTGGCTGGATGACTTCTTCTTCATCACTGGAACTATTTTCATGATTCTATGACATGAGATTTTGAATCTGGGGATGTCTCGCAGGGTCACCTTCCCTAACAACTGGTTCCTCAATTCTTTTTATGTTGTCTTTTGACAACAACGTTTGCAACTGATCCTGAATCAACGCCAGCTGTCGTTCCATATTACGAATTGACTCCCAAGCTTCAGGTAAGCCACAAACGTCGTCGTTGGTGTTGGCCATTGTCAGACGAACAAACCTTAGGTTTTCAAGGCTTTGATACCACCTAACGCAACGCAAAAATGCAGCATTCTAATCTAAGAAGCACAAAAAACTCAGATCTAATCCGAGATCTACAAAGAACTCAAAAGGTAGACGAAAACCTTAAGAGAAATAGAGTATTTTGATTGAAAAATATGCAAAGGTTCTTCCGCAATACAATAAAGAAGTATTTATATGAGTTATAATGACCTAGAACCTAATAACAAGATAAAAATGTTCTTGTAGTTTTAATAAAAGTAAAACACAATAGATTAACAAGTAGATTTTCTAATCTAAAGCTCTGCATCAATTAACCTCAAAATATTCATATGTACTCTTTGATGATTTATTGAAAAACATTTTTTACCACTATGATCATTACGTATAATAGTAAAAGGAAGATTGACAAGAAAAAAAGAGCATCGATATCAAAAGTAAGTTTATGTTCACATGTTTTTATATAATGTTTAATCTTTTAATTAACAAAAGAGATAAATAAAAAGATGATGCTTCTTCCTTTTTGATTATCAAACACTAAAATTGAGTAAAAATTTTACTGTCAAAATATTTATAATAGAACTTATATTGATCATTTATAGTGTAAATAGAATATATAGAATTATTTGGTATTTAAATACGAGTAGAATGTACCTTTTTTCTCCCTAAAAACTCAAGTGGCAACAAGGTTTTTAATTTTTAAAACTAAATAACCTTTATACCTTATTTATTTATTGATGTAGACTACCCTTGAGTTATTTATCAATGAAAATTTTTCTTTTTCTATTATTGAAAAGTCCTATTTTAATATAAGTTAATGATAAAATTAGAACTCAAATCCTATTGGAAATTAAGAGTGTCAATTTCATCTCATACATAATATCATGGATTCTTACTGTATATTCTAAGTGCATACTACTTTTTAATTATGTCTTAATTATTATAATAATTAAGGTGTTTGAAGTTTATTTCACTTTCTATATTGTAGAAGACTCTTAATAATGAAGTTATAGGATACATAATCATGTAGTAAAACAGAAGTCAGCAGAACAAGTTAGAAGTGAAATAATTAAATATTTAATCAATTCGTAGACTATCCAAAATTAAATTTTCCGCACGATTAAATCAACAATGACAAAAGTAAAATACCAATGACGCCGACGTTTGGTAACGCAGTTCGGCACACTTTGCCTACGTCTGCGGGGCCCTCACCCAGATTAAATTCTTTCACTGTAGTTCACAAAAATTACAATAGATTGATCTACCCTGAAAGACCCAATCTATGTAACCGACCCACAATCTAACTACCTGTGAAAGATCTTCACGCCCAATAACACGGCCGACTCGTGTTAACCTCGTTAGAGGATTTTTCTCACTATTTCTACTCAAGAACAAAGATAAATAAACCAAGGAACAACAATTTTCCAGATCTATAATATTCAACAATATGACCTAATTGCTCCACCAAACAATTCACGCAGCTTTCAACAATAATCCTCTTTTGTGCAGCAACTAACAAACACCTTCAAGAGCCCAGAAAAATCTCCAACTTCGCATGCAACATCTAATTCTTGTTAGAGATAAATCACTGAAAAACACTGCTTAAGGTTACCCACACAATTAGCTCACGAAATAGAGGATCAAAGGAAGAATAGAACAGCAGCAAATTAATTCCAGAAAAACCACAACTCTGTTTACCAAAAATTAGAACATATATGCAGCCACCAAACTCAGCACTCACGTTTCATATAAGCTGCACACAATACCAAATCAGCACACACCTATTGCTAGAGAAAAACGCTGATCAACAGATGCACTACCCACATGTTCCACGTAAGCCAAAGAGCAATACCCAATACCATTTGCCCACGCCACCTTCCTCAATTTTCTGTTTTAGAATCCTTTTCAAATAGGGACAGTATTGGATAAGCAATCAATCCAAAGATCATGCTTATTAGGATTATCTTTCCAAATCAAATCTTAAGTACCCCCAAAACACAACCACCAATTTAGGCATATCTTCAACAATTATTAGGAAATTCCCATGTCTAATTAAAATGCCAAAAATAAAAATAGGATATATTAAAAATAAATTCTAACATAAAGTTTTTGAGTAAATTAACAAGGTTTGCTCTCTCAATATTCAAGATTCGTCTTCTCGATTTATGGATCTTTCCGCCCATGTTAATTTATATTGAAACCTTGCATATTTCATGATATAAAAACTTTAATATATCAGGTCAATTAAAGGGGAAGCTATTGTTGATGCTAGAAAAGAAAAGAATCTACCGTAACCAAAGTGAAATAGTCTCTCTTTTTAAAAGATGCAAACTCTTCTTGTTATGTTTGCTACGGAGCCGAAGCTAATCCTAATATTCCCCTCAGAATGGTCCAATATTTCGTACTGAACATTAAAATGAACAACTACTGCATCAATGGGTTCCACTTTATTAACTTGTCTCACCAAAATATCACAAATGTCACTTTCCGGTAAATACTATTTTTAAGTTCGTTGAAGAAGTGTAATCTTATGTGCCGTTATAATTACATGTAAGTGATACATTTAATTATACGTTTTTAAGAGCATGTAACATTTGAAACATCTATAAGATGACACTTGATCAGTTATAATAATTGAGTAACTCAGAACATGAAGAGATAATAATTAAATATAGCAGTAAAATAAAAGTATGAATCACTTAGACATAATGTTTATGATGTTAGAGAATCAATTTCTATCAACCCAACATGTGTATATGATATTAGTTTGATAAGAACTGAATATATATCTTGAACAAAACCCCCTGTGAAAACTGAAATCAGCACCTACCTACCATTAATACAGAGTCCAGGTTTGATCGACTGTGTTCCTGAAGTGGTGTTACAGACTGCCAGTAGACACCAAGAACATTAATTTGGCCAACAGTATGGAGCATTTAATATAAGGATGGAATTGCTATCATACGAAATACACAAAGTCTCCAGCTTTCTCATTCTTGAAATTTTTTTTTCCCCCTCTGATAACAGCTCATGTTCCAGATCATGGGTCTCAATTACACGTATTAACTGAAAAAATGGTTGCATCATTCCCTATAAAAAGCAGGAAAAGGTTTCTTGGGATTTCTCATTACTAAAAAGCATCAATAAGACAAAAGCATGGCATTTTCAGCTCTGTTTTCCCTCTCATTCGTCCATCCTCAATTAGGACATTTAGTTGCCAAAATGTCTCTCCTTGACACATTACTGTTCTATGTAAGATCCTGTCTCTCTTTCACGCACACTTGTGTTCCCATTTTTGATCATCTTTGTCTCTTCAATATAATACTAATGTGTTTTGGTACCATATATGTGCAGGTTATACATTTCCTGGACAAGCTGGGGTTATGGCACAGATTGCCAGTGTTTGGTGGACTTGCTTATCTGGGTATTCGAAGACACTTGCACCAGCGCTATAATCTAGTGCATGTTGGAGAAACCAACGGCAAGAAGTATGACACTGAAGAATTCAGTTATCGAACAGCTGATGGCAAATGCAACCACCCCATTGACGATGCTGTTGGGAGTTATGGCACATTCTTTGGACGCAACATGCCTCCTGCAACTTCAACATATAAGGTGAGTATTAGCTTGTTATTTAGTTTCCCTCTCATTCTATCGACATCAACGTGGTGAATCTGTCAACTTGGATCTGTAAATCGGACATGTTCATCAAAGAGAAAGCGCATTAAATTTGTTGGAGTCAACTAATTTTGTTAAGTTTCTAGCTTCCAGCACATCTGCCAAATGAAGTTGGTCTATGCAGTTACTAGAATGTGGCAAACGCCAAAAGTATCTAATTGATGGTTGTTTTTTGTGTACATGACATACAATTATTCTTTTTACTAGTTTCATATAAACCAAGAAGCCAAATCTGCTCTCTAGACGGAAGATAGCTCATCTTTTATGACTAAAGCCATTGAAAGAGTTTTCTACGCAAAATTCAAACGTCATGCCCAAGTTATGTTACATAAATATACATTCATTCCTTTCCCTTCAAACATGTAAATTTTTGCGTTTTGATTTGGGGATCCAAATGTTGCCATGCACCAAAAGACAATCATAGGTTCAGGAGTCCAGATCTTCTGTCTAATATTACTCTATCTTATTATGTCTCATGGAATCTCAGCCATTTATTTTGCGGGTCCCACGCGGGCCCTACATAAATAAATGACTAAGATTTATTGGACACAATAAGACACCAGAATATTTGACAGAAAATCTGGACTCGAAGTTCAGAGCTAGGAATTCGTTCTTTTACATGATGTATATTTTATCATAATACTTTTTTACAATTAAATATAGCTAATTAGGAAGCATTTGCCAGGCCATGCTCCTGCCAAAGTATCTCAGTTTGGCCAATATATTAAAAAAACATAAGCATGTTAAAAACATATCCTTTTAGTGCATCAAAAGGATTACTGGATTAGGATACTTGGTGAACTTTGCCCATTTTCTTTTTTATTTAAATCTAATAAATGATTTTATCTTGGATTCTGATTGTTTTTAATTTTTATTTTTGGGTAAGTTAATCTTTGACAAAACTGAAAAATTGTGGCCCATTTAGGAACGAGTGGCCCAAGGTCTGCACTCTTGTTTAGTTAAATTTGATCCAATAAATTTTCAATAAACGGAAAGAGAAAAAAAAAAAGAAAGGTCATTATATCTCTAGTAAATTATATGGGATGATGATGACTGAAATGCAGTTAATGGATCCTCACCCAACATTGGTGGCCAATAAACTTTTGAGAAGGAAGAAATTCATAGACAATGGAAAGCAATTCAACATGATAGCTTGCTCTTGGATTCAATTCATGATCCATGACTGGATTGACCATATGGAGGATACCCAACAGGTACTTTTCCAAAACTTGCCTCATATTTTAAACCATCAATTATCATGACTAATGGTTTAATGACTCAACTCAACCTCAGCAGTCCCTTTGGTCTGTTGCTTTTGAGTCTATAAACACTTCCTTTTTGTTTCTATGACATGTGAGTGTGTAACGAGGTACACTAAAGTTAATATCCATTTCCATGTACATAGTAGTGAAACTGATGCTTGCAATCATTTTGTGAAAGGTGGAAATTAAAGCACCTGAAGAGTTGGGAGAAGGGTGTCCACTAAAGTCGTTCAAGTTTTTTAAGTCAAAGAAAGTTTCCACAGGTTCACCTCATCTAAAGACAGGATTTCTGAATACCAGGACTCCTTGGTTGTAAGTGTTGTATACACTACTACAATTTCTTTAACATGTTCTGTTGCTTGGGTCTAAAAGTTGTGTTTTCTCTCAATTGATATCTTAAATGGCGTCAAATTCAAATTTTTTAACAATTTGGAGAACTGAGTTTGGTAAGGCCTTGAATAAACTGTCGAAATTTACTTTCAATCACAAAACAATCTTTAGGTCCTTTTTCTTTAAAAGAAAAAGAAAAATGGAACATACAACATTATACACCTTGTCCCATTCGCAAGAATGATCAGGACCAGTTATCAAATATGACTCTGTTTGGTTTACATATTTGGAACTTGAATTCTGACAATATAAACAGGGATGGTAGTGTCATTTATGGAAATAATGAGGACGGCATGACAAGGGTGAGGACTTTCAAAGATGGAAAGCTGAAGATTGCGGAGGACGGTCTGCTTGAGCATGACGAGAAAGGGATTCCTATCTCTGGCGATGTTAGGAATTGTTGGGCAGGCTTTTCCCTATTGCAGGCCTTATTTGTCAAAGAACACAATGCTGTATGTGATATGCTCAAAGTAAGTGTGGACTTTACTCTTTTTGTCATGTTTAAAGTTAAGAAACTGCAGAATTTTGAAAACAAATCTGTGCTCTTTAGTTTAACTTGTTACTACTACCTCTGAAATGGCGTCTAACAGAAGCAGAAATCCTTTGACTTGTGACAATTTTGTGGACTTTCATTTTTCTTGTAGGAAAATTACCCTGATCTTGATGACGAGAAGCTCTACCGACATGCAAGATTGGTAACTTCTGCTGTCATTGCTAAAATTCACACCATTGACTGGACTGTGGAACTCTTGAAGACTGATACTCTCCTTGCAGGGATGAGGATCAACTGGTAAGACTTTAAGTAATCAGGAAATACTGAAACTTGCTGACAACATCACATTGCATGAATTTGAAAGCTTGGTTGTTCCAACAGAAAAGGCAAAGGGAGCTAAATAAGGAAAAAGGATATGATGTCGATTACACAAAATTGCAATGATTGTCAATTCGGTGGATTGTTTTTGCAGGTACGGATTTCTTGGGAAGAAATTTAAGGATTTATTTGGACACTTCGCTGGACCAATACTTAGTGGATTGGTTGGTCTCAGGAAGCCAAGAGATCATGGAGTTCCATACTCACTGACTGAAGAGTTCGTAAGCGTCTATAGAATGCACTCACTTCTACCTGATAATCTCATCCTAAGGGACATCAATTCCACGACTTCAGAATACGAGTGCCCTCCAGTAGTACAAGAGTACTGTGACTCTCTCCATCACTTAACATGCTTATATAGGCCAAATAATGGAACCTCATCCTGCTTCATTCTAATAGCATAATGTTAATACCTATTTGTTTTACCTTATTTCCCAAGCATTACTCTTGCAATACTTGAAATGGATTTCTTTAGGATGCTAATGGGAAACTACTACTCTCTGGTTTTCTAGGGTGCCTATGAAAGAAATGGCAGGAAAAGAGGGTGAAAGAAGACTGTCAACGATTGGAATGGAGCAGATGCTTGTATCAATGGGCCATCAAGGATGTGGAGCTCTGACATTATGGAACTATCCATCATGGATGAGAAACCTTGTGGCACACGATGTAAACGGAGAAGATAGATCTGATCCCGTTGATATGGCCGCCATGGAAAGTAATGTACTTAGCCGTCAACCCATAATGTTACACTCCGTGTGTTTTCAGTTATAAGCATTTCATTATCTTTTAGATACAAATTTAAGCATTGTTTTTATCAGTTTACAGAGATAGGGAGAGAGGAGTCGCTCGATACAATGAGTTCCGGAGAAATTTACTGATGATTCCTATTAACAGTTGGGAAGATCTGACAGACGATGAAGAGGTTATACAAGCCCTTTATGTTGTATATGGAAATGATGTTGAGAAATTGGATTTGCTTGTAGGCCTACATGCAGAAAAGAAAATCGAAGGTTTTGCCATAAGTGAGACTGCTTTCTTCATCTTTTTGCTTATTGCTTCAAGGTAACTAATGCTAGATTCTCTACAGAACAAAGAATATTTCACTGTTGTTTGTTAACTATGCTAAGCAAAAGGATTAAATCTTCAGGAGGCTAGAAGCTGATCGTTTCTTCACTGCCAACTTTAACTCCAAATCATACACAGAAAAAGGCCTGGAGTGGGTTAACAAGACTGAGACCCTGAAAGATGTGATAGATCGCCATTTCCATGGTTTGACAAAGAAATGGATGAGGTGTTCAGGTGCATTCTCAGTTTGGGATTCAGAGCCTAATCAAACAAACTATATTCCACTGTATCTGAGACCAGCCCCATGAATTTCTTCGCTTGACCAATACAAGAGTCTCCATGGAGCTAGTTGATAAGACAATTTTTATGTAAAGAATCGACTTTTGATATATAGTTATATGAACCTTTCGCCTGTAACACACAATGGCATGTTCATATGATCGAATAATGGAATTGCGCAAGTTTGTCATTCTTAGACAGCAGGGAACGCAATTTTGTTTGTTGTACAATGTGCTTGTCAAGAATAGTAGAGCATCCAGTTGAAGTTTGAATTTCCGGAAATTCATTGCTTTTCTTGGTGGACATGCGCGTGATACTTACAAAGAGATGGCTTAACACCAACACGTTTCATTTTCTAAATAAAAACGTTTTTCAGAGAGTGATTAGTAGATGTTTACGTTCCCTCCTTACCTACAACATGTAATTCTACAAGATTAGCTAGTTGATAGAGGACAAAATAAATGCTATTGATAGATTTTAAAAAATTGTGCTAAATTCAGTTGAGTGTTATACCCCTGAGATGTGTAAAGTTGATATCCAAAGACTTCCCAAATAGATGTGGGCTAATGCGGAGTCCCAAGTTTACAACCGCTTGTTTGGTTCCTAAAAATAGTTTGGAAAAGAACAATGACTTTGGACATTATGCTAAATGTAACTCAACTGAATCTTTCACAAAAAGTAAACCTATAAAGAAATTCAAGAGAAAATGGCTCTAAAGGTTTACTTTGTTCTCATACTTTTAGCTTAGAATATCAGTTATATAAATTGGCCAAAAAAAAAAGGAGATTATGGATAGTTATCATCTATCTAAAAAGTTTGGTTTGATATAACTTCTGGAGATTAAAACCAAGAATTAAAAAAATTTAATCCAATAAATAGTAATAAATGGTTATTTTGAAAGATTTGTATTGTTTTTTCGAATCATCAATCACATTATAATACGAGAATCATTGTGGCTTACAATCTGGATAAAGTGTGTATGTGTATATATATATGTCAGGTTAATAATCTTTGATCAATTTATTCATATGATGATCAATATGGACTAGGATCTCAATGCTTTTAGGGTAACCTTTTGTGTACATTGTGAATAATGAATTCCAATGGAATTCACTTTAGGGGGAGTTGTTTAATCTTAGCTCCACCGTGAATTGCCCTTAGTTGGTATTGTGGGATTTTAGCATTACTCTATTCTTTAAAGAGGCTAAATGTGACATACTTAATTATAAAATAAAAATTAAAGTTTCAAAGATAGCATCACTGTATTACAATTAATATGCTTAAGACATGATGGAGCTTATTATACTTAGAAGTTAGAACAATAAACAAGAAGGAAGATGGTTTATTTGAAAGAAACTTGATCGATCTCTGGTTAACTTCCTATGGCTCCCTAAATTTACCAAAAATATGACACATGTCCATAATGACCTATGCTCAGATCATTGTCCAATTAAGGTTAGGTTAGGCATAAAATCAAGTAAAAACAATCATCCATTTAGATTTAATAACTTTATTGAAAATATGGAGGGTTTTGAAAAAAAGATGTTATATGAGGTTTGATTTGCCACATAAAGGGATTTTAATTTTATAAGTGGGTGAGGAAACTTAAGGTAATGAATTATGAATTGAAAAGGCTTTATAATGATAAGTCTCAAAATTTCTAATTTAGCCATCACAAGAGCTAGAGAAGATCTTTGCAATATTTAGAGGAGTGTGAACCTTAAAACCAATGATGCAGCAATGAGACAAAAAGAAAATGAAGCTCTTAAGATCTATTACCAGGCACTAGAAAACTATTATTCTTTGTTGAAACAAAGCGCTAAAGTTAACTGGATGAAGGCAGGAGATAAGATCACTAGATTTTTCCTTAATGACATTCTCAATAGAAAGAACTCGAAGAAGATATGTTTTCAAATGAATGAAAATGGAGAAAACATTTGGGATCAAGATGAGCTTAAAGAGTTACACATAATCACTTTTAGGAATTACTTATGCATTTTCCATATTACTTGCTTAGATCTTTATGAATTAAGGGATTATACTGTAGAAGTGCTATCTCATTAGCTTAATAAGGATATGATTATACCATTCTCTTTGATAAATATTAAAGAAACCTTCTTCAGTATGAACCTTGAAAAGTATCTAGGGCTAGATGGATTTAACGCATATTTCTTTCAAAAAATATGGGACTTGATAGTTGTTTTGGTGATTAAGATTGTCATGAAGTTCTTCACAAATGGAATATTGTTAAGTAAGTTGAACAATAATCATGTTATTTATTTCCTAAAATTCCTAGTGTAAGTTCCCTCGATGATTTCATGCTTATCTCATATTGTAGTATAATTTGTAAGATCTTTTTAAGCTACTTACTTTAAGGTTAAGAGTAGTCTTAAAGAGTTCTGTTAATACAAGTCAAAGAGGAGAAGTGTTGGGGACAATCTTTTGCTAGCCCTACAATTATTCAAGGGCTATAAGAATAAGAGACCAACAATGAGTTATTTTTTAAAGATTGAATTTCATAAGACATTAGATTCAGTTAGTTACATATTTATTTTAGATTTGCTAACTACATTTGGATTTCCATCTAAGTTCATCCATCTGATTGAAATTTATATATGTTCTCCCTCATTTACAATACTTATCAATGGTGAAGCAACCAAATCTTTCAAGGGGATAAGGTAGAGGGATCTTATATCCCTATACCTAATTATTATTTGAACTAAGGTCCTCACTTGTTTGATTTCTCATTAGATTAAGTAAAGGAATATATTTAAAATTTATTATAAATGCAAGAGGGTATGACTAATCAACATCTTATTTGCAGATGATCTATTGCTTCTTTATAAGGTAGAAAATGGCTTCATAAGTTTATTAATGAACTTACTAAATATGTTCAATAGATTTTCTAATCTTGTAATTAATAAGAATAAGAGTTAAATATTTATTTCCTCTTATTAGATGAACCTCTTTAGCTCACTCACCACAAGTTTAGGATTGAGACATTAAGAATGTCTTTTAAACATCTTAGAATTCTAATTTCAAATAAAAAATTATCCTATCAATATTGACAATAACTCTTTGAATTTACTAATAAGAGAATAAATAATTGGGGTACCTGTGCTGGAAGGTTGCAACTTATATCAACTATCCTGAATAGCCTTCACACTACTAGTGCTACCATTTGTTCATACCTCAAAAACTAATTAAAGATATTACGAAACTAATGAAGAAATTTCTACGAATTTGTTCAATTATAAATCTTCATAGGGCTAAAGTTAAATCGACAAAGATTTGTACCCTAAAGAATAAAGGTGGCATAGGAATTAAGCTAATAAGAAGTACAAGTAAGATGTTTTTAGCCAAATGGATTTGGAAACTATTTAAAAATCATAATTAATTTGGTTACATGGATGCATGCCTATATATTAAAGGATCAAAGTGTTTAGAATATCGAATGCAAACAAACTTATTCTTGGAATTGTAATATAATTATGAACTTGACAAGAAAATGTTACAAGAAATCTAGAACATTGTAAGCAACAGAGAAATAACGTAGTTTTGGTAAGATAATTGGAGTAGTGTGGATCCATATACACCATTCTAGAACTGAAGGAACTAAAACTTCAACTCTATATAAAGGCTATAGTTAGCTTAATCATTACTTATGGTGTACAACATTCTAATTCAAGGGATTCCCCTTAATCTAGGAGTAGACCTAGTTATAGTCCTTATATGGAGGCAATGGATAAGCTTATTTGGAGAGTTTATAGCTCTAGTAAGTTTTTCCAAAAAATCATGCTTGAACATGTTTAGAACTCTAGCTTAAAAATTCTTATGGTAAAGGTTAGTATGGTTTCCTTACATATGTCCCAAGGCCTCCTTTATTTTATACCTGGAAATCAAATAAGGTTTGAAAATAATGAATAAATTAAAAGGATTTCTTGTCATTAACAATCTCTACAAACTCTGTAATCTAATTCAAGAAACCTAAATCACTTATTATCTAAGTGTAGTTTCTCTGCTACATTTTGGAGCTAAACTTATAACTACGGGTATTAAAATTCTTTAGAAGAAATTGGCTCCAATTCATCAATTGGGCTAAGAAAATTTTTCCTAGTCAATGAGATCAATTTGTTCTTAAATTATGAATCAGTTGTGGTGTCTACTCATATTGGAAGGATAGAAGCATGAAATAGTTTTAAAATGTTCAATAAACATTCTAGTTGTTTATTCATAATACATGAATTAGATTAGGTTATTGATCTTGGCTCAAAACATTCAATTGAAGATGAGTGATGTACTAACTTACAAATGGAATGTTAATAAGTTATGATCCCCTTAGTGTTGCTATTAACAAAGGGTCTTAAACGGATGTCCATTAATCTTAGGCTAAACAACATGGTGAGTTTTAATTTCTACTTTAATTAGCCTTTTTACCCTAGTTTTGGTTACTTGATAGTTTCTCTCTGGTTGTTCTCACCAAATGTAATCCTTTTTTTATTTTAATACACTTATATTTTTTTTAAGGAAATGTTTCCTAACCCTGAAGTTAAAAGTTTACTCTTGTCATTAATAATGGAAAATATTCACTATTTATCTACACATCACATCATGTTCAAATCAATCAAACGAACTACAAAAATAATACAAAAAAATAAATGATTGTACCATAGAATTTGAATAAAATAGAACATAAAGCTTGACATTTACTCATTGGTAAGTGTTAGCCCCGAATTTTTTTTATATTATTAATTAAGCATGATTAAGGAAATTCAAGCATAATTAGTATTAATTAAGTTGGTATCATATGTCATTCAATTAATTAGATAGCATTTAGTATGTTAGTTGATATGAATTAATGAC
>JANKOE010000006.1:44611113-44622417 GCA_026284465.1 Erythroxylum citrifolium
AGAACCCAGGGGTTTTGTTGCGTTGAGACGCACGCCTCATACCACTGAGCTAACGCACAAATCTTGAACTTCTCCCCAGGGGACAATACCTTGGCGGTCCCTGAGCGGCACACCGCCAAACCAGTACCTTATTCGATTTTCTTCTTGAAATTCTTTTGAAACTTTTTTGATGTGTCAATCAGGAGTTGTTCACGCGTCCAACTTCTAATAGTATCCACAGAGCGGTTTTCTATTCTTGAGATAAATTAAGCAGGAATGCTAGCTCCCTTATACTTATTCCTATTTATAGAAAAAATATCAGGGTTTTTAAGTTTCTATTAAAATGAAATACCTCAATTATAATTAAAGTTAAACTGTAATTAAAATTAATTTAACTTTAATAAAATCAAATATTTCATATTTGATCCCTAAAATTTCTCAAACTTTATAATTAAGTTCAACTTAATTAAAATTGATTATTCCTTTTTAAACTATTCTGTGCAACCCATTATGTTCCTGATATATTAGTAATGATTATAAATTATAGTTTTAATTCATAATTAGAATTAGATAAATTAAAATTCTTTTTAATTTATCTTTAATTTTCTAATTAAATAATTTATAATCATATATCTAGATTAACGTCTAACAATATGTCATTACCACTCAAATACTAGGAATGTCAAAGTGATTTGGCTTAACCTATCTATGTATAGTTGTGATGTATAATTTAATAATTTTATCATCCAATATTCTAATTGGACAGAGTACGAATATAATGTCAACTTTTTTGTATCCAATCATGTTCGTTCTACCCAGATAATTTTATAAATCACTATTAATCAAGAACAGTAGAATATTATCTCTAATTATTTTAGAGTAACAAATTTTTTATTGACTTACTAAACTATCTCCATATGATCTATATTGTATCTAAGTACTACCGATTTAATTATCCTAGGACAATTTATAATTAGCATCAAAATATATTAATTCCCAAATTAGATACCTTAGTAATTTCAAATCTAAGGATCAATTATACAACCATCATTATGAAAAAATCCACATACACATAAGTAATATTTCATTTGGGATTCTCATAGTCAGGTCAATTTAGTGACTTATTTTCTAATAAACACCTACATATTAGTTTAAGCATCTTTATATTTTAATTTATGAGTTTACTTAAACATAATGTATGCTAGTTATAGGATTTCATCAATTTTATGTCTCGATGAAATTACAACTATGAACATTTAAGAATAATACATCAATGTAAATTAAATTTTATAATTATAATTTCATCATAATTTTAATTACACAGTAATTATTATGACGATTTTACCTTTAGTGTTAAAACATCACATGTAATTAACTTGATACTTAAAGATAAAGAATATATTTATTAATTAAATAATAATGTCATACATCAAATTGCAACCAATCGATTAGCTGCTGTATAGACTAATAGCATCATCTCTACACTCCAATAAAGCATCAAATTAGCACTTAAGACGACTCGCCAACCCCAAACGCAAAGCACAATTTGGTGGTTTAGATCTTCAACACTTGGACCAAATTCCTCGTGGCTAATGTCTTTATGAGACAGAACTAAATGATTTCTTTGATCACAACCAGGACGTGGAGAGCTGTGGCAAGATGATCTATAGGTCCGTCTCAAATTAAGGATAATCTATAGGTCGGGTCCCCTTCATGCAATTGGGCATTTGAGCATGGTGTATTCGACGATGACGTTTCTTGTAAAGTGTACTTGTACGAATTGTTAGTGCTATTTTAATACAACTTGCATGGTAGAGTTCTACTTCTACATCCTGCTAGCCAAAGCCTAGAATAGACGGTGAAGATGTCTTCCTATATCCAAGTTAAACCCATTTGGTTATCACAAAAAGGGAAGAAAAAAAAAAAGAGGTTATGTAGTTTAGCCATTATTTTGATGGCGTTTATGGTTATCAAAGCTAACGTTCCATTACGAGAGTTGGGCTCTCACTATGTATTAGGATTTAGGAGTAGTCTTTCCGATTCTACTCTTTCTAGAAAGCCCAAACGTTTCCAAGAACTTTTGTGATTTTGGAGTTCATTTACTGTTTCCCTCCCGGCACTGCAGGTGCAGTCCTAATAATTAACTTTGCATCCGTCCTTAGCACGGCGTTGTTTTCACATCTACACTCTTTCTTAGACATTTGATACATTGACAGCGACCATAACCTAATGGTCAAAACTCGGCACATTCCCCGTCTTGGATGAAAATCAAAATGGATTTCGTCGATCTTTAGGGAATTTAGGTCCCTACTTTTCTTGAATAATCTGAATATATCACTGGATTAATAATTAATAATTTGAAACAAGTTTTTTTTAGAAATTTGAAGGATATAAAATTTCATAACTTCGTTAATCTGATATTATTTTTAATAAAATTTTTCATTATATGTAGGATAATTGAATTCCGAATAATAAGCACTTTCTTTTATTATTGTTATTGCTAACTTACATATGATTTATGCTAAATACAGTATTATTAGTTAAAAACAATGAATCCTAAATAATTGACATGACATATATATATATATGTGTGTGTGTGTGTGTGTCATGTGATCAATGTTCAAGCTTTAAATGGAAGTTAAATGTACTAATTAAGGCCACTTATTGAGTAACTAAGAAAAACTTTTTAACTAGAGATAAAGGTATAATTAATTAACAAAATGTGACGTCCAACCTAAAAATTGTCGGACTTGATAAGAAAGTTTGATCTACAAGGAGCTCAATTTAATTGACTCAGTTGCTCTACCGAGTAGTTTATGCTTTGGTTAGAAAATTCGAAGCCAATGCGGATTTACAATCCAAATCCCTAGTCTCAACCCCTAGTAGGTTTGTTTGACCCCCTCGATAGTGGTGGTCCCTTGTACATCTAATCCTTAATTATAATATGGGCTAAGATTATTTTTCCTAACACATCGAATGGCCTAAAATTTCTTGCCGGTGACACATTAACAACCGATTAATCGACTCCTTACCTTGGATTTTTTTTTCCTTTCATGCGAAAGTAAGTTAGCTTCTATCGGCAATACAATGTTAGGACATGGTGTCACGAGTTCCGTTTTAATTTCCATACCCTCACATGCATGGAATGGTTAAGTTCCAGTTTATGCAAATCATGACATCGATGGTGGTCCTGAAGACCTTTCAAACAAGCTTTCCAATGCTATTGCTAACGGCCCCACGTCCCAAATAATCGTGAAGACCAGACGTACAACACATAAGAAAACATAAACACAAATTATATAATAATGAATGTTTTGACACCTAAAATAGCGAGGTCCAAAGCACGACCAATGATACTCCGATAAAGAACATATTTTGCGACAATTAATAGACGATGCAAATTTCATGATCCAATTGCAGATAATGGTATGAAAAACTGTGGAATTAACGTACCATGGTCGGCTGGTTGAGGGCAAAGCAGCTAGCAACTAACGCACACGCCCACACCAGACCCACTATCCAGTTTTTGTCATTCCCAACCACGCGAATCATGCTCAAACAACCAGTCCAAGTCCCAAGTGCTGGTGCTGGTACAATCCTCGTGATCAGAAACTATTGCTGTTCTAGGCCCTTTTACTTTATGCATCTTTCTTGGCCTTTAAATTCGGTACTACCCTTCATATATTTCTCCATTGTTATATAGGGTACTAATCCCATGAAGAAGCCTTGCTGTGATAAGAAGGAGACAAACAGAGGAGCTTGGTCTCAGGAAGAAGATCAGAAGCTTATCGATTACATCAACAAACATGGTGAAGGCGGCTGGCGCTTTCTTCCTCGGGCAGCTGGTACTTTTTTGGATGGGAAAGGAAAATTAAATAGCTTTCATTGTACTTGTGTGTGGTGCGGACAATGGAAACGAATGATATTTTAATCTTAGAGGAAGAAAATTGACAAACCTTAGAATTCCTTCTCTGATGATTCTTTGATGTTTTTAGATTGGTTTAGTGATAAATAAACTTTTCTAGCTGTTGTTGATGTGTTTAGGGTTGATTCGCTGTGGAAAAAGTTGCAGGCTGAGATGGATAAATTACCTGAGGCCAAACCTGAAGAGGGGAAGCTTTGGAGAGGATGAAGAGGATTTGATCATTAGGCTTCATGCACTTCTTGGAAATCGGTAGTTAATGAGATGAATGTTTGCTATATGCCATATGCTTTTTTAATTTACCCTTCAGTACGTAATCTCGATTACATGGCAGTTAACACCTTCTTTCAAAAGCCAAAAGGATAATACGCGAGAATATAGCACACAGAAGGACGCCTTCATCCGTAGTTGGATACCAACATCAGTCGCTTTAAGTTGTACACACTCACACTTTTTTGTACACACTCAATTATGGTATCAAGTGAAGAATCAACGTTGATTCTTCATTTGATACTATAAGTGAGTGTGTATGAGTGTCACCATGCATGATTCTTCATTTGATACCATAAGTGAGTTCCAAGAAGTGAGGGACGGAAACGTTGTATTTTTGTACTTAATTATTTGGCTTAACAACGGAAATATTCCAAAACGAACTGCAGATAACATTCTTTATTTATTTGTACGGATTTTGAGTGATCAAAAGCAATATAGTACAATGAATTAGGAGTTACAGTAGGCTATTAGAAATACAAAAAACATAATTGAAAAAAATAAAGTCGGCTCTTCTTGACCTAATCCTAACCATTTTGTTTTTGTTCAACTTCTCTATTCTGAATCTAACTTATGGTTGGAATTGTTAACGAAAAAGGTAAGGTCTTGTATTGGTTTAGGTGGTCGTTGATAGCCGGAAGATTGCCAGGACGTACAGACAATGAGGTGAAGAATTACTGGAATTCTCATATAAAGAAAAAGCTTTCACAGAAGGGCATCGATGCTAATAAACCAAGTCATCTTCGTAGAGGCACTAAATTCGACGCCGGAGAGTCGACTAGGTCTCAAAACCAGGAAGTTTATCCCACCAACCTCTATAACTTTGATTCTGCTGGTGGCAATGGGCAGAACAACAGTTTGTTTGACTTAAATCTTGACCTAACTCTAAGCACTCCTTCACTTAATCACGACGCAAGTAAGCAAGGAAATGGTGAGAGAAGCCGTGAAAACTAATGCATGCTAGCTGCAAGCCCTCAAGTGCTTCTTCTTGTAGGTATACTTACACGTACTGAGGAATATTACGTGTGAGTCGTGTCCTATATATACATGTAAACTCCTATAACAAGATAGCTTGTGCATTAGCTTTGGGTTCCTAGCTTCGTATATAGAGAACCCAATAGTTTGGTAGTTATATCCTCTCAAGAAGAAGCAAAATTAGTTACAACTTCCAATGTTTTCCAAGAAACTAGGGCCGAGAGGATGATTATTTTTATTTCTCTCTAGCCTACCAAACCTACTTATATTTGATTAAAGTAATGTAAAATTGAAATCCTTGTTTGTCATATGGCTTGAAAAGCAATTAATTAAGGGCTAATTATTATTGTTATCAATGAATTACTTGAACCATACATAAGCTTATTGATTTATAATTGAAACAAAATAAATATTTAAAAATTAATTTTAAAAATCAATCTCTTTATAATTTTTATTTAAATTTGTTTGCATTTATTAATATCATCACATTATATTTATATAATGGGTGCATATCACATTCTGATTCAATTTATTTTGGATTAGTATTATCATCAAACTAAATTGTTGTGATGTGCTATCTACTACGTGTATCTATTTTATAAATTCAAAGACAATGTAAAACGTAAATAAATTATATCATGAAAACATTTTTAAATTACTAAACTTTTTGAAGGATCTGTTGATTTTTACTGTTACAATATTTGTCAACGTTCTCAATCCAAATTATGAGCTCTCAATCCTTTTCTTTTCCCCCTAAACGTTCAAAATCGTTGAGTTCGTAGACAAAATTAAACTAAATGATAGAGGAGCACTTGTATTTTGACGGCAGTGTCTCCTTCATCATGATCGTCTAACACCAAGTAAACTAAATGATAGAAGAACACTTGTATTTTGACTGTAGTGTCTCCTTCGTCATAATCTACACTAAGGAAGTGGAATGATGAGTCACCACAATGGTGCTGTTAGAATCAAAAGATTAAGGAAAGAGATTGAATTACTTTTGAGGTAACTTTAGCTTGTACAATACATCGAATTTGGCTTAAGAAAACTGAAGAACGTTCAGGTCTAGAGCAACTGATTGAAGAGGAATTTTGCTCTCTACGGCTCAGTTCATAAGAGAGCAAATGCTGGCACATTAGCTTCAGCAGATTTGTAGTGTAGCATTAGTGGAAAACTTGAGACTTGGATATATAAGGGATGTGTAATCTATAATCTATGAACAATGCAAACAGGATATAAATGTACTCAGCCTCAATCAGTTATAGACTAGTTAAGGGATAGTGTTTTAATCTACTCTAATACTTATAGGCTGGTGCATTGTATTTTACACTGCATTGTACTATTTCCATTACTTTATTAATACATTTATATTTTTAACTTTTTAAAAAAACTAAACGATAGAAGGATCATAACATTAGCAAAGGTAACTAGGTAAGACATAAGCATATATTAGCAATCATCTCTCGTATACATCATGAGAACACATTGAATATTTTTATATATATCTAACTCTGAAAATGTAAAATAAATTTATGTTGAAATTAAAAATTTCGTATTATAATGTTCAATATTTTCTCACTATTAAAAATATCATTTACCTAATAACTCTTCATTCAATTACATAATTGATTCTAAAACGTTTTCTTAATTAATTAAAAATGCTATTTCCAAAATTGATGTTATAATCACAATACAATACAACAACTAGATAATTAAAAATGACCAAAATAATTATGCTAAAATTTATCATACATAATTGGTTTTATTTAGTTAACATTGTTAAAATTTTAACCATTATTTTTATTATGATAGGGATAAATTATATTAAAAATAATCAATTTTATTTCCATAACTAACTTTTTCATGATTAAAAAACATATTTTTATGTGGTTAAAATTGTAAAATAAAAACATATCAAGTTAATTATATATACTAGAACCTTATGTGGTTAAAACCTTTGTCATTTAATCCTTGATAATTTAAAGCTACCATTTCCCTTATACTTTTTTTTTTATATCACCTACAACCCCTATCATTATTCCTTGTTTAAAACCTAAAAGGGAATGGTGAAACAACAACATTTGCCTGTTTAGGTACAACAGCTAACTTGGTTGTGCCAACTTACACTACATACACATAACGCCTAGTGAAAACTCCTCTTCCTCCCTTCTCTTTCAGAAGGTTTTGTGAAAGCTGCTCCGAGCTTTGGGAGAACGTTTGGTCGTTAAGAAGATTGCTCAACTATGCTAGTTGAAACAATGAGAAAAGCATCAAATTTTCTCCATATTACTATCGATCTTTAAACTTAAAGAAATGGTGTACGTGTGGACTAGGTTTAAAGAGGATAAGTAAATGTGCTCAAATTTCAATGAGAGTTACTTTGACTGTAGTTTTACTATTATTTTAATGAATATTCAACATTTCCACTTTATAGTTCTTGGAGTCTAAGCTATCAACTATTTATTTTTGTTTTTCTTCATTTATTTCTCTTAAAAATTATATTGAAATGTAAAGTAGGAGATTGTGCTCCTTTTTTAGACTGGATAAAAAAGTGATATGTTGCTTGAAGGGAAAAATGTTATTTTCGGTCATAAGTATGCTTTGACATCATTTGGTCACTTAGCCCTTTGTTACTCCACTTTGAAGGCAACGGAGGAAGGCTACAGGCTTCCAAAAGGTGACTTCTAATCACTTGAAAGGCCTTTTAGTTGTACATAAATTGATTGATATCTATTCTTCATATTTGTTTAAGCTTAGCTTAGTCTTTAAAGTTTGTGAGGAAGAAAGTGACATTACTTTCTTAGTAGCAGTAGTTATATGCTTTATGCTTTACTATTCTTTCTAAACTTTCTGTAAAATTTGTAAGTATTAGTGCAACAATAAAAATTCCTAAAATTTGTTATTTTTTCTTTGCATATGTAGAATGTTAGTTTATGTATATGTTTTTAATGATTTCTTTGTATTTAGTGACATTAGAACATAATGCATTTGGATTCCTTACAAAAAGGGATTGCATTAATTATCTGTTATTTCCTACTTTTGATTTTTAGTCTTGGTTCAAGATTTGGGTTATTAGTGTTTTTTGGGGTCTGATTTCATATTGTTCACTTTTTGTTTCCACAGGAATTGGGTTAAGGAAAATCATATGGAGCTTTTTAATATTCTTGCTCTTGTTATTCTCTTTACTAGAAAAGATACTCATTGAGATTATTTTAAGTTCAGGTTGATTATGTTTTTTTTCTCAAATAAGACTACTGGTTTACTTGGTGAGAGTTAAATTGCAAATATTTTTCTATTTTTAGTTTTTTACTTGACATCTAAATTATTCATCAATACCTAAAGTCATATGCTTTTTTAACCATTGTTGAGATTTAATAGTTCCAACGACTATATAACCTCTTAGGTACTATCACCTTCGGCATCTTATAACTTGTCTATGCTAAACCTTACAACTAATAACTTTATTTTTCATTCATTTTGCATTGTCTTTACTTTACAATTTAAAGTGAAACATAACTAATACATCCATCAAATGCATTTTTTTGTTTCTTGGAACTATTAAATGTTGAAATAACTTTTGATAAATTTTTTCTAATGTTATTAGAGTTACCAGTTGAAATATGAATTTTACTTTTGACTTTAGAAATAGGTTTCGGTGTTTTTATGGTGTATTTTCCAATTTCATACCATAAAAGATATTAAAAGTGAGAGAAACTATTTTGATACTGAAGTGGAAGAGATAACCTTGCTTAGTTTCATAATCAATGCTAAGAGGTTAGAGTATAAACAAGCATGGGAATTTATGAATAATAAATTCCCATTTAAATATGGCTAAACTCAATACAGTATAGGTGTATTTGGATGGGGAGTACCCTGAATTATAAACAATTAATGGCCTTAAATTAGATATACCTATTAAAGTAATTGAGGATGATATGGCTCCGTATGCATGCACTAAAGCAACCGTTGAGGCTCACAATGAAGGACCCATTAAAGCACCATTGAACTAGCCACCAAAGCTTCCACTATTGTAGCCAATAAAGCAACCATTAAAATAACTATTAAAGTACCTGTCGATGTACTGACTAAGGCATCTGCCGAGATACCCATTATAGATGCCACTAAAGCTGAACTTAAAGCATCCAATGAAGCATCCAATAATTTAGAATACCAAACATATAAAAACAAGTTAAAAGATTTCAATAAGTTAGGGTATTTAAGTGAAAAAAATATAAATGATATTTTTAAAAATGTTATAGAAGAAGAATTACCCTTTATAAGTGTTTGGAATATTGATTTTACGAATAACAAGAATGATGTTGCTAACAAAGAATTTGGTAGCCTAAATAAAAGTTTAGATGATGAGAAGAAGAAATCAAAATATCCTTGCTTTACTGCTACAAATTTAGATGATGGCAAAGTTGTTTTGAAGTAGGGAATGATTTTTGTATATATAAACACTTTTACAAGGACTTTAAAGACCATGAGTATCCAAATAAGTTTTGACTATATGTATAAAAAAAAAGGTTAAGAGTTATTCTCAAGTGCAAAAGAAATTTGAGTGAGAATACATGTAGAACTTACAAAAAATAGATATATATTTTAGATTAAATCATTCTAAAAACATCCATGCTTATGTTAGAACATTTGGTAGCAAGAAGTTTGATACCAGTGAATTGCTAACAAGTAAGTGACACTTTAAAGATGGTCCTACCTGATATGATTTAGGGTTAAAAGAGGTTATTTTATGAGATTAAGAGATTCTAGATATCAAATAATATAGAGTTAAAAGGCATGCATTGATTTTAGTGCTAGGAGATGAAGGAGAATAATATAAGAAATTGAGAGGAGACTTCTTTGATGTAACATAAAGCAACAAGGATAGCTCATTTTATTAGATCTCCTAAAGTTATATTTCATTCGTGATATATTTGTCTCAAACAAATGAAGTATGGATATTTTTCAAATGCTTATATCACTACAAGAAAAGTGCAATTACAGATGGAATATTTCGGCAGAAATTTCGGAGATTCCGTCGGTAACAAAATTTACCGATGGAATAGTGTGACGGAGTCTGACGTCGGTGCGAACACGGTTGGTATATGTTACTGACGGTAAGATAATACGGTCGATAATATATTACCGATGGAACAAAAAAACCGTCGGTATAGTTGGTAGGAATTTACCAATGGAACCGTCGGAGAGGGTTGAAATATATTCCGATGGTTTCGCTGGAAAATTCCTACCAACTATACCGACAGTGTTTGTTTTCCCTCAGTAATATATTACCGATGGAAACCCATGCCGTCAGTAATTTCAACCCTTAATCAAATATGCCCTTAATTGCTTAATCCAAAGGTGGAAGTTGTTAGATCGTTGAAGTCACCTTTAAATCTCTATAAATGTCTAGTTGAATGACAATTTTCCGAAAATCTGGTCGTGAAATTTGATTTCAATTTGAGCAATTATAAATTATCGTTACATAAGTTTTGGAATTTTGAACCCATGGAATTTGTTTATACAGAAAGTTAAATGATCATAAAAAGAAAAAATCTTTCCTAACTGATAATTAAAACATTAAATAGTACATAAATGAAAACTAAATTAATGACAACAACAATCCTAGGGTCCTAGTGAGCGTGGCTGATGTGAGTCTGTATCCCTAATTCTCATTTAGTCCATGTCATTTCTGAGCTTATTTATTACCTCCATTAACGTCTGAACTGTGGCCTCAAGCTGATTGATACGTCACGTTGTCGGCTCTAAACTAGATGTTGCTGTTGTCGACATAGTATAAGAGTGCGAATAAAATGTGTTGGCACATGAGCCTAGGCTAAAGATCCTTCCCCGGCTGTCCCTACCACCCACTGCATCAAAATACATCTGGGTCTCATCAACAGGTTGTTCATCCTGCGACTATTGCCCAATTGTTTGTTATATTTGGTCCTATTAGGAGGCAATGCTTATATTATAATTAGTAAGTAATAATTATTAAGATTGAATATTAAACTATGAAATTCACATACATTTAGTTCTCGATATGGGCTGTTAACGAATGTCACACTGTCATATTTCTTAGTATGAGTATGCAAGAACAACTGATGGGGTGTAGGCCTAACGCCCATAGACTTTTCCTGCATAACAATGAAAAGTAATAA
>JANKOE010000006.1:44623962-44639950 GCA_026284465.1 Erythroxylum citrifolium
ATTTATTCCTAAATTCACCAAAATTCACAAATACTATATTCTTACCAACCAATAGAATATCCAATCATAACAAATTTCAATTTCTCAAAATTTCTAAAAATCACTACTCCATCTAATTATACCCGGAATTATTCATGAATGCATGTACACTTATTTTCATGTGCAACTACTATGTATAAGTGTATAGCATATTTTGTATGAACATGAAAATGCATCTCTAATTCTCATTAATTAGTCACATTTACCATTTTAACCCTTCCCACAAGTAATGGGATGTTACACTATATGTTTAAACTTATCGTTTGACTTTATTTTCTTCCACATTTGGATGCTCTTTCCTTCTCACGCATATTGAATTGGCTCCTATCTTGCAATGTTTGGTTCTCGGTTCTTTTTCTTTAAACACATATATATTTTATTTTATCTTAAATTATTTTGATTTATTCAGTTTTTGCTATATTTTTAAATAATAAAGAAAATATTATCTTTTGGTGTGAGTAGGAACAAAATACTAGAAATATAATGTTTTGTTTGAATTGATTTTCATCATACGCTATAAAAACTAATTTATAGGTAAATTACCTCTACATGATACACATGAAAGTACACAAGACATATATGAATATGGTATACAATAATAGCACTTCCTTCAAACTAAAGATGGGATAATAGATGCCAATTTGATTTTATTGAGTAAATTTTAAAAACAATTTGGAAGATGCGCTTTGGTTGGTTGAGGAGATAAGAATAAGATGTATAGTGCCTTGGGTAATATAATGGAGTACAAAGTAGCAATCAATTTCAAATGTGTTTTGTATGTTCATGAAAAATGTCATTGTGAAAAATTTGTATAGCACTTCTATGATGACAATAAAACTTAGTAATAGAAGAATGTTTGACATTCATATTAGTTAATAACCACCATAACCAAAGTAATTCATATGTAGCATTAACAATAGCATGATATTGAAATTTGGTGTTGGACTAAGTAATAATAGTTTGCTTTTTATTATGTCAAGAGGTAAGAGAATCACCCAAGAAGAAATAATAAGTGGTGAAACGACGATTTATTGGATCACCAACCCAGTCAACATTAAAATAATTAGATCATACAAAGCAGAAGTTAGTTGAAAAGTGTAATCCATAGAAAAAAATTACTTTAATATAACGAAGTATCTAAATAATAAAAATGAGATAAGTGAAGAGTAGACATAAATTGATTAACCTAATAAACAATATAAGATTTTAAATCGAGTAATAGTGAAATAGACAAGACTACCAACAAGTTATTGACATAAAGTAGGATCATCAAGAGGAGTACTATCTAAAGGAGTACTATCTAAAAGAGTAAGCTTGAATTTTTGTTCCAAGAGAGTAGATATTGTGGCGATGTTGGCGCGAGAAAGTGTTTCAAATACATATTTGACTTGAGAGAAATGATAACTTTTAGAAGTATAAGAAACTTCGAAGTTCAAAAAATAGTGGAGAGAAGTCAAATTTTTTATTTCAAAATGATGACTAAGGTAATATTGTAAATCTAAAATATGAGAAATATCAACGCATGTGATTATCATATCATCATCACAAATTAATAGAAGTACAATGCTCCAAACAATTCAATGAATAAATAGTGCAAAACCATATAAATTAGAAATAAAGTCAAATTGAGTAAAGATGGAACTAAATTTTGCAAACTAAGTCTTAGGAGTTTGTTTTAATCCATATAAGGTTATTATTAGAGCCTAGAAATTTTATAAGAAAATGATAACCTGAAGGAGGATGCATGTAAACCTCTTTCAACAAATAATCATAGAAAAGGACTAAGAATAAAGCTCTAATACCATGCGAGTAGAAACAAAATACTAGGAATGGAATGTTTTGTTTCAATTGATATTCATTGTATAGTATATAAACTATTCATATACATGATATACATGAATATCATGTTAAACTAACCTTAATTTTAATACATGAAATATATTATAATATCTTGTTAGGATTTCTCTAATCTGAACCTTATCATTTAGGATAAATAAAAGAACTAATCAACTTTCATATACAAACAATTATGTTATTAAAACAATTCAGCAATTTATATTGTAGAACTGGTCAGCTACATATGTGAATTTCATAATTCACACTATTAAACATAAAGGGGGCAGGTTAGAAAAGTACAACAACTGGAGTAATTTTCTCAAAGACTTTAATTTTGTGTGGGAACCTAACACTCAAAACTATACGTTAGTGTACCAAAAGTTGGTTTTCAGTTATTTGCAGTTGGAAGGTATTAGTTACACATGTTTTAACAACTTTGCACCTTATGGGTATTTAGTCTAACACTATCATTTGGCTTGATTAAACCAAGTTTTGGTTACGAGTATTAGTCATTTTATCAGATGTTCAGTCTAAGAATCAAATGAGTGCTGTTTGGGTTGGGCTTTTAAGTAACTCAAATTGAATCTAAAGATCACCCTACTAGAGAATTTGAACTTAAATCCCAACAAAGCACAAAATCAGGTTGGGTTATATGGATTTAGTGGATATAATGAATTAGTTCTTCTTTCCTTCTCAACCATCAAGTCGTATTCCTTACGGTGAAAGGGAAATGACTACCTTCATTAGTAGATAATTAATAATGTGCACTTGCAGATTTGTACCATTGTGGTTGAAACAATTTTGATACATAGATATCTTTTGATTAAAGGTTGTTGAAGTCAAAAACTGAAAGAGCTGGATCAGGTTGAAAATGATTTAAATATTATTTTAGCTTAAATTGTCAGAACCTATGGTTGTTTTCATATTGGTAATGGTTTTTGGTTCTGTATCATACTCAAGATTATTGGAATCAGAAATATCAACTTCTGGTGCTTCTGATTCACTAGGCATAAATTCTCCAGAATATAATCAAATGTCGTTAATACTGGTGGAGTAGGAAAGTGGTTAAGTCTAGGAATGTTAATTACCTTTTCATTAAACGAATGAATGTCAAAGAGATAAATGTATAATTGATACTATTCGGATTATTATGTGATTCAAAATTTGAGGAATATGTAGAGTATCATTTTTCACGTTAGCAGATTGTTTCGATGAATGGTAATAAATATTATTTCAAAAATAAAAAGAAATGTGAAAACTTGCTTCATCACCAAAGGGAAAGTGGAAGTGAGCGTACTTGTCAAGGGGCTTTGACGCATAAAGTTTCCATCCAATCCTCAAAGGCTTAAACATCCTTCTTGCCCCCAGGTAATGTAAAACGCGTTTTAAGTTTTGGTTTGTCGAGAAAAATAAAAACAGAATCTGACGGTGTCCTGACCTGAAGCGGCTTCCTCTCTCTCGAGTCCTAGGCCTAGCCGTTACTCCTTAGGCGGCAAAAAGGTTGTCACACTTCCCTAGAAGCCAAGCTAGGCTCCCTAGTACAAACTTGAGAGTCAAAATTAAAGAGCGGCGTTGAAAGACTGGAACAGAGGACATGTGGAATTAGATAAAGTTGGGTGTAATGTTTGGAGATACACGTGGGATCCTTCGGGTGGCAATATAGGCACTTTCCTTCCCTTCATCAATCTAACGGTCAAAAACTTTAGGAACCTACCATGTATCGGCCTTGTGTGGATTGACAGGTTCAGTTATTCCTAAAAAAAAGGAATGTTACCCTCCCAAGGCTGTCAAACGAGAAAGGTAGTTCTTGCCACAAAGTTAAAATTTTTAATCGTTTTTCTACATTGGAAAAAGTATACACTTTTATCAAATTTGACTTATAGAACTCTTTTCTTTTTTTTTCCAATAAAACATTACAATCATTAATGTCTAACTTTTTTTTTATTTGTCAAGATGGAATTTTATATGAATATAGACACACATAAAATTTATAAACCATATTCAAATGAAGGATCAAGGTGGTTATTTTCTACAACATTCATAAACTTGCTGGTCTAAATAAGCACATCGATAGAGACATGCAACTACCTTAAGGAAAGGTTTTTCAATGTTGAATTTACTCTTCAAACAATCTTCATCTTCATTAAGACGTGCAACTACAAAGGTGAACTGGCTTAGTTATACACAGTACGCTAATAATACTTTATGCCAAAATGTCAACAACCCACCACCATGACTAATCTTCTTCTCCTCCTAACTGTAAGTCAATCTTCCATCACTAGCTATATACTTATCATCAAATTCTATTCCATTATATTTATTACTATATATCTCACTATTGCCCTCTTTGTTTTCTCGTGTTACTTCATTTGCACGCTCCTTAGGAACTTGGCTCTATATCTCTCTTTGTTCGACGGCCTGGAAAGTAAAGAAAAAGTTTCCATGAGGAAGCCAGGCGGGTGCGAGATAAATAAAGGAGCTTGGAGTAAGCAAGAAGATCAGAAACTAATCGATTATGTTCGTGAACATGGCAAAGGTTGCTGGAGCTCACTTCCTCAGGCTGCAGGTATATTATATACACATGATACCCGCGATTCGTCCATTGTATATAAACTTCATTACCATGTAATTACCAGAAACATGTACTTACTTTTAACAACTCCGCTCTTCGCATTTGTGCGTATATATATATACAGGGCTGCTTCGATGTGGGAAAAGTTGCAGATTGAGATGGGTGAATTATTTACGGCCAAACCTTAAAAGGGGTAACTTTGATGAAGATGAAGAGGAACTTATCGTCAAGCTACATGCACTTCTTGGAAACAGGTATATATGTTCAACTTCTTCATTTTGCAGTCCCTTCGGGGACATCCGATAAAATTGGAACTTCTTCATTTTGCAGCAGCATTTATAACTGCATATAATAACAAATGACAACGTTATCCAGGAATCCACTCAGAAAAATTCCAAATTCCCGTTGGATGTATTAATAACATAGTTTCTGTTCTCATCTTTATTTCCCACCTACTAAATCTGTGCAGAACGGTAGCCTCAGGTACCATAGAGATTTTGTTCATAATTTCATAGAAAAAATTGTAAGCGTGACACGTAAAGCACCCTACCTTTCATATAAATGTAGGATAAGCCACTAAGGTTCTGATTGTAACTAGGAAATCAATCTAAAAAAAAAAATAAAATTATTTTTACAGGTTTTATTGATCTATTTTAATTATCTGGCATTATATCTTCAACCATTCAATGCTAATTGAAATTGTAACAACGACTTAGGTGGTCACTCATAGCTGGAAGATTGCCAGGACGGACAGACAATGAAGTAAAGAATTATTGGAATACACATATGAGGAGAAAACTATTACAGATGGGCATAGACCCCAACAATCACCGCATGCACCAATTTGGTGATAGAAAATGTCATATTGTTAGCTCCAGTGAAGAGAGTGTTTCGTGCCTGGAATCCACAAGTGGTTCTGAAAATAGTAAGATTTGCACTTTGCCTGATCTTAATCTTGATGTTACCACGGAGTTGCCAGTTATTGAACACAAGCAGCTACATGTTGATCGCCCACCAACTCGACTTCTATTTGGAAAATTGCTCTATTAATTAGTTGACAGCTTGTTTCCTTGTAATTTCCTCGTTCTAAGACAAGTTAAACTATCAACACGTGCAAAAAGCACAGTTTATGAATCATGTTTAACTTTTTTCCAAATTAGTTTCATGTTGTAGATTGGATAGGATTACACTTATTATAGGAAAGATCGCCAATCTAGGGGAAAAACTAACAGGTTCAGTGATAAAAGTACATTCATGTCGAGAACTATTTCGTGTACAACATCCTACCCATATGTAACGAAAGGATTAATTACCCAAAGTAGGACAAAGGAAAAGGGATAGTACTCGGCCAAAGTTATAAGAGTTGAGGAATGGATCTGCCCCCGATTGTATATATAGTATGTATGTCTAAAATAGCTTGGATGAGAACTTCTATGATCGAAATTCCAAAAGCAGTTAACCTTGTTGACGCCGCTCAAGTACAACAAATGCTGAGAATTGAAAAAAAGAAGCACATAACAGAAGTATTTATGACATTCACTTCGATGCTGCATGAATAAAGTTTTAAAAAAGAGAGCTTGTTAGAGAGGTTACACCCTTACATTAACTAAGCTAATACATGATATGAGCCTAGCTCCTTTCTTTATATAACATCTGCATTTAAGATAAATTGGTTTTGAACAAAAGTTGAGCCCAGTTAAGGCCATTGGTTTAGCATTTATTTTCTTCCCCAACTCTCAAACTTGATATTGGCAATCTCGCAAAAAGAATTTTTTTCATGAAGCTAATTATACCTTAAATTCACGATCTTCATCAAATAGTAATAAAAAAGAAGAAAAATTATGTTTTCAAAAGAACAATACCAATTCATTTTTTTCTTACAGCAATTTGCGTGCCCGTCAATGATTTCTCAGCAGGAAAATTTGTAAAATAGAGAAGCTGGAAAGTAACGGTGGATGGGAATAACATCCTCTGTCCAGTTTTTATGGTGTCTTATTGTGTCCAGTAAATCTCAGTCATTCATTTATACGAGTCCCGTATGGGCCCCATATAAATAAACGTGGGACCTGTATAAATGAATGGTTGAGATTCATTGGACACAATAAGACACCATAAAACTGGACAGAAGATTTAGATGTCGGTGGATGGCTTCCTGTTTATTATTTAAGGCATCTAATCCTTTGATGTGTCAAAATTAACAGAATACCTTGCTAAATAGTTCCATTGAAAAATAGATTCCTTTTGGTAAGCTTTGCCACATCTGCCTTTGGCATGATTCCTTTGTTCTCGTCATCCTTGGATTTTTAGTCCCTTTAATTTACTGAAAAAAGACAAGAGTATTATAGTTGATTAGACAAATACGCATGTACATATATATATTAGACATTTATGTGCAAAATGTGCGAAACTAAATGATATTTAAAATTAATTTATTAAAATATTTGTAATTAATTGAATGATAGGGCGATAAAAGTATATAAACATTTATAATATATTAATAAAAAAGAAAATTCTATATCATAATATTTTTCTCACATATTTAAATTATAAAAAGCTATTGATCTAGTATAAAATTTTAATTTAAAGAAATAAGTAGAGTTGACAAAAGTTTCTAACCTAAAGTCAACAGATAAAAAGTAATTTTAACTAAGTTTTGAGTTGGGTTCAGACTTTAAAAAAGGCAAACTTTAAGCTAAGTTTTGAGTCTGCTAACTTGAGATTAATCAAATTTCAAATCGAGATCAAACTTACAAATTTTTCCTAAAAATAACATAATTTATTTAAAATTAATTTTGTAATAAAAATGTATTTTCATCAATTTAATCATCTTTTGGTTTATGGTACTGATTACTAATTAATTACAAAATAAGAGGTTAAGATCATTATTAAAGGGATTTACTTATCCATATTAAAGTAATTTTGATAAAGATAGGTGAATCTAGCTATATGCTTTTCCTTAAACACTCTTATGTTTCTTCCATTCTAGATAGTATAAATGACACAGTTGATTTTATCTGCCTATTTAATAACATGTGGTAAGTCCTTCATCCGGCAGTGAATCCATAAAGCCCCAGGAGTTATAGTCAAACCCTTTGTAGTAAAATGATATTCAATGAATCGTTGTTTAATAAATTCCAATTTTTTGGTTTTAGAAAACATATAAAGGATTATTGAATTTGTCAAAGTAAAGTGTATCCTTGGTTGCTAATCAAAACACAAAGGATGATTTAAGGATGTTATTAAGGAACTAAACTAGTCTCAATATAAGCACTTTCAAATTGCTTACCTCAAAGATACATGTGTAAGATTTATTTGTAAAGCTACTAAAGTTATGGCTCACCAAAATAAGTTTATCCTCTTTATTGGGATTAGGGTTGTGAATTGGTAGATTGTTGATAATATTAGAATAACCTTTAGTGTTGTGTGTAGGACAAACTATATATTACCTTTGATGATATATTGCACCTTTTAAGTGTCAGGAATGACTTATCATCAAGGTTTAGGCATTAGGAAGCTTGCGAAAGGGCCTATCACATCTCAATTGTCAAATTGAAGCCAAGTGCTCATTCCATTATCCATTATGCATTTCATATTAAGGCTAATATTATATTATAGATTTAACATATGTTGAGGTGTCCAGGAAGTGTTGGTTTTAGAAGCTTTGTCCCCTTAAGAATTGGGTATGTATCTATTGCACCCATAAGATCAGTTCTTGATCTATAAACGACTTCCAAATTCTTGTGGAAAAAAAAAGTTCATTCATAGTTCTAATGGATTTGATTCCCAAACCACCATTGCCCTTTAGGAATAATACTTCTATCAACTTGACTTTACATTAAAAGAATCATCATGCGTGTGAATCTAAAGAAAGTTTTTAAGTAGCATTTTAATAACCTTGGTATTGTTTAATGGAGAAATAGATGGGACCAATAATAGACTTGGATACTACTAAGGATAGAGGTAATAAGTTGTAGTCTCCTAATAAAGGTAAGGTATCTATTATACCAAGTTCATATCCTTTTATAAGTTATATTAAAGAGTGGCTAACAATCCCTTATAGTGAGTGTTGAGACAACAACGGGGGTACTGAAGTATCTTAAAGGTGGTTAAAGTAGCTTAAACCCAAATTTCCTAGTGGCTTCTTTTGCTAACTCAGAGATACTAGGAGATATAAGAAGGCGGCTCTTACATATGTTCATAAAAAGAAATGGAAAACTTTGGAAAGGCTCAAGATAATTAAAGATGAATTTAACTGAATCCATATTGGCCCTACATAATATTAAAAGGTCATCTACAAATGTATGGTTAAAAATTTTAAGTTTCTTAAATTTAAAATGGTATTGGAAGTTCTTCCCTTTCTTAATATTGCTTATTATCAATTCGATGAGAACTTTAAAATACAAGGAGAAAAGATATAAGGGATCTCTGTGTTCCCCATTATCCAACATACCTAAGGAGGTATTGATTACACTTTATTCCAATCACTCAGTAAAAGTTATAGAGAAGCCAAAATCTAGCAGTGTGTTAAGTAAGAATCCCATTGTATATTGAATTAAATGCCCTATGAAAGTCTACTTTGAATGAGAATAGTTCTAGTCAGGTGCCACTTTTCATGAAAGAAGTAAGCAATAAAATCATCTGGGCTTAGGGACTTGTCAAAATTTGTAAAGAAAAAAGTGGAAATTAAAAGCCCAGATGATTTTATTGCTTACTTCTTTCATGGAAATTTTAAGTTCCATTTTTTGTAAAGAAAAAAGAAGTACCATTGATTGACCTATTTCGTGAGTTGGTTAATTATGTAATAACCGGAAGTGCACGGTATAGCTGTAACTAGTACCAGCAAGTACTGGTTGATCCCATGGAGCTTATGAATACTAGTACTTACCCTTCCCCTATTATCTAGCCTAAGGAATGATTTTAGATTTTTAATGGAAAGAAACTAAAACTAAAACTAAAGCTAAAGCTAATAAAATAAAGTAGTTAATGACCATAGAGATCATGGAATTTACTTAGAAAACTATCTTTATCAGAAATTAGTATCTAGGTTCGAATCCCCCTAAAACCTTAACAGATTGATCTTTTATTATGCAATTGTTTGTTGATTATTTGGATCGTGGAGACTCATATGGTATGCCAATAGTTGACCTTGAGTCTACTAACAACTAATCCTAAGGCCTCTAATCGAATTACTTAAGTTAAATCTTATAAGATTGTATTACCGATTTATGAGTACCTCTATTAGGTTTGACCTTAATCTAGAGGATTTATGTCATCTTATCTCTAGGGTTGTAATCAACTCTTTATAATTATGGTGGATCTATTTACACTAGGATTTTTCAATCTCTGTGTACAAAATTAGATTATCAATAAAACATGTAATCAGATTATAATAAACAATTGAAGCAATTGCATTAATAAAGGAATCAAATCATGTCAAAGTATTAACATAAGGTTCATCTAACCTAAATACTAACTGAATGTTTAGTTAAATGTTATCAATCACGAAATCAAACATACAATGAAATTATAATTCTAAATCTCCTTTATTGTTTTCTATCGAATGTTCTTGCGATGTAGAGGCCTGATATTTTATTCCGATGGATCTTTTGATGAAATCTTCGTGTTTTCCACGTATCTGGACCAAAATCATCCCTTATGGACATTCTCCATGTTTGGAAATTGCCTATAAGAGTCTCCCCTTTTCATTAGCCGCCCAAAACATCTTTTTATATTAAAAACTAGGGTTTTTGGGACTTACACGATTTGGTACACGATCATGTATATCGTGAAAGTGCATGGGCATGAAAAAGTTCATAGCCTTGCACTCCTTCCAGATTGTTAATTCTTCTACTTTAAGTCTATGAAGGCAATTATCACCTATAAACATACTTGGAACAAATTAAGTACCAAATATACAATAAAAGTATAAAATATCAAGCAAAATACATCAAATATGAGTGGTAAAATATATTCAAATATCCATCTATCAAACATCCCTACACTGATGTTTTTGCTTATCCTTAAGCAAACCATAATCAAAATTATAAATTTTACAACATCAATCCATCACCAATTTCAACCTGTCCATTTATACTATACATCATCATATCCTATTGAATCAAATTAACATACAATCAGAATCAAGTTGTCTTAAAATTAATTTCCTAAGTAATATTAATAATAATCACATCAACAATCGAATTGGAATCAAAAGCATATCTCTTTTATACCTCCACCAAGATTTCACTCAATGCATTCAAGTTTTTTTAGTTTGAAAACCGTCAAAACTCTCAATCAATGCATAGAAGAATTCTTACCATATGCTTGCAATAAAATCACATCTCCACCATTTTTTTATAAACTAGAAATAAAAATCCAAAGGTCTTTCTAAAGGTTGTAATAGGGTTCAGGTACGATATGATAAGGATAATAAAAGGGTTAAATTGAAGGAAATTCACTCAAAGAAATAATATAAGATTTGTTTACAAAATACATAGGTCCTATCAATGCAACTCTATTGGTACCATAAACTTATTATTTCTTTTTTTCTTTGGTTTTTTCTTTATTTCTTTTTTATGCTTTTCTTTTTCACAAAATTCCAATCAGTACTACAATTCAACAAATATTAGACCTTTCACAAATTTCAAGTCTCAAATAAGTGAATAATGTAAATAACCTTTAGTGTTCCAAACAATAAAAAGGTCTTCAAAGAAAAATAGGATAAAGGTATACAATTTGGGTTTAATCAATGAAAAAGGCTAAGGCTCAACTTGATTATTCCTAAAGGTAAATTTTAAGGGTATGGTAATTTCAAAGAAATAGACTGAAACAAGTTAGTGAATATAAGTGTCTTTATCATGTTAATACTTCTAATTTAACAAATATGATCTCAATATGCATAATAAAAGCAAGTTCTAGAATTATCCTACTATATAGTGAAATCAGACACATGAAAGAATAACAAGAACATAAAAATTTTTGAAAAAAAAATTGCTCTTTAGGCTCAAAAGCTCATAAAAAATAATAGGTATATGTGTGTGCAAATAATATGCAATTTCGTTCAACTTGAATATTTGAATGATTATGAAAAATATGACTTAGAAAACTTTTTTTTATTATAATCATCATCCTTTTTCATACCAATTTAGTCAATATTTAACAATAAAGTAGATCATCAATGGACATATTCAATTAATTCAAGACATCAGTTAAAAAAATTTATAATCAGGATTATAATAAGCTTGAAGAAATCAGTTACAAAAATTCAATAAACTCATCCCCATACGTAAAGTTGTACATTATCCTCAATGTACACAATATAAGCATTTATGAAAAAGTGAGAGGCTTTACTGATACTTTCCTGACTATGACGATTTCTTTGATTCTAATCCATCCAATATAAAGTGACGTCTTTGCAAAATATAAAATAAAAGGATAAAAAGAATCAAAAGAAATAACATAACAGAAAATAAAATCCTATACTAATATGAAAGCAAAAACAAAATAATATAGAAATTAAAATAAAATTAAAACTAACTCATAGGTTGCCTCCCATGTAGTGCTTGTTTAACATTGGTAGCTCGATGTAACCTTTAAGCTCAACTTCATCCTGGATCAATAATCAACAACTCACTTTTACCCTTTTCTCCACAAAGTGGTTTCATAGCCTATAAACAAGCCACCTGTTGTAAGATAGTAATAAAGGCACAATTGATTAGATTAATAAAACCAATAAACTCTATTAATGCCCTTTTATTGACAAAATATTAATCAAATGAGGGATAATGAAACTCTCTGAGTCATTGACTAACTCAAACAGTTTGTCTTTGAGGACTCCATACTTAAGTTCACTACCAACACCTCATCAGTAGTTTCCTTACTTGGTTCCTCCGCCAGTTCTTCCTCAACAACCTTTGTCCATTCTTCTTCTTCTTCTTAGACAAAGGTTTTCGACTCATCTTCTTTAGTTATCTTCTTCCACTCCTCTACTTTCTCTTATTGGATGGAGGTTTATTCATCATCTTCTTCTGGAAGCTCTTCTCATAACGTCACTCTAATCATGAAGCCAACCCTTGGCTTTTCTTCTCTGTCGAATTCATATCGCTAAGCTTTCATGTCAACGAGGAGTTCCATTAATTTATTTGTAATACTTGCTTCCTCTTCCTCTTCTTCTTTTGAGAGCTCATCTCTATAACTAAGGGTGATTGCCAATCCAAATTCATTAGGATCTGTTTCATTAGGACTAGGCAAACTCCCTAATTGTTCATTGAAAATATCTCCACTAGTTGATCGATTTGATTCACCATATTTTGTATACAAGTCTCTGTTTCATGATGCCTTATGTTTGAATCTTGAATATACTCGGTCATCATATTCTTCAGAACAACAGTTACCTATTTGCCTTCTTAAAAATGTATCTTCATTTATAAAATTGAATGTTGTCTCTTCTTCACACTAAGACAGTTGGAAGCTCAAATTATACTCATTGCCTTCTTAAAATGTATCTTCATTCATAAAATCAAATGCTGTCTCTTCTTCACTCTAAGATGGTTGGAAGCTCAAATTATACTCATCATATGTAGGTGAAGAAAGTCTCTCATTGAATTCCAGAAGCTCTTTCTGAATTGTCCCTCCATTTATAAAGCTAACCATTGTCTTTTCTGCACTCTCAAATTTATGTTGGTCAACTTTCATTTTAAAAAAGATTTCCATTAATTTAATCTTCCAGAGTTGGCTCATTACATGAAGATTCTTGGTGCTATAAATATCCAACTAGAGTGTAATCGATCCATCTATAATTAAGTATAAGAATTGCTCCACTCTAAATTGTAGTTATTCTTATATAGCACACCTTGAGGTCGATTGTACATGCTCGGTTGCTCCCATGTATAATTACATACTCTACATTCATGATTGTACTAATAACTCCCACGAATTTCGCTACACAACTTGAATATTGGTTAACCTTCCAAAAACATATGAGAACACCCACTCTCCTATATGGTGATGCATAGTTTGCAAAGACATATTTTGGCTCCCATAAAAGTGTTGTCCACTCCATCCTTCCATTGCGAGTTGTGGCTATGACAATGAATCCTAATTCTTACTATAAACTATAAACTCAAAATCAAATAGAGAAATTCAAAAGATAATTAAAATAATAAGCCAAAAATAAAATAACATACAATAAAATGAAATGAAATGAAATAAATAAAAGAAAATAAATGCAAAAGCAAAATTAAAATTAAAATAAAAGAAAATAGAAAACATAAAACAAAATAAAATGAAAATGGCTAGAGTAATAGCATTTAGGGTTTCCTAATATCAAAGTCCCCCCCCAAACGGTGCCAAAAACTTGATTGACCTATTTTGTGAGTTGGGAAATTACGTAATAACCACAAGTGAATGACGTAGTTGTAGCTAGTACCAGCAAGTATGGTTCGATCCCATGAATACTATGGTTCGATCCCACGAATACTATGAATAGTAATACTTACCCTTCCCCTATTATCTAGCCTAAGGATTAATTTTAGATTTGTAATGAAAATAAAATAAAACTAAAACTAATAAAATAAAGTAGGAAACAATAGTGAACACAGAGATAGTGGAATTCACTTAGAAAGCTATCATTATCAGAAATTAGTATCTAGGCTTGAATTCCCCTAAAACCTTAACAAACTAAACTTTTATCATGTAATTATTTGTTTATTAATTGGACCGTAGAGACTCCTATGGTTTACTAGTAGTTGACCTTGAGTCTACTAACAATTAATCCTAAGGTTTCTAACCAAATTACACAGGTTAAATCTCATAGGATTGCATTACTGATTTATGAATCATACTATTGGGTTTGACCCTAATATGGAGGATTTATGTCATCCTATCTCTAGGATTGCAATCAACTCCTTTTAATTACGGTAGATCTATTCACACTAGAATTTCTTAATCTTTGTATATGGAATTAGATTATCAATAAAACATGTAATTAACTCACAATAATCAATCAAACCAATTGCATTAATAAAGGAATCAAATCATGTCAAAGTATTAACACAAGCTTCATCTAACCTAAATACTAATTGAATATTTAGTTACACATTATCAAACACAAAATCAAACATACAATGGAAGAAAAAAGAATAAAAAACAATGGAATCATAATTCTAAATCTCCCTGATTGTCTTCTATCAAATGTTCTTAAGATGTTGAGGCTTGATCTTGTATTATAATGGATCTTTAGATGAAATCTTTGTGTTTTCCAATTCTCTGGACCAAAATCGTCCCTTTTGGACATTCTCCATGCTTGGAAATTGCCTCAAAGAGTATCCTCTTTTCACTAGCCGTCAAAAATGTGTTTTTATATTAAAAATTAGGGTTTCTGGGACTTACACTATCTAGTACATGACAATGTATCAAACCATGTATATCACAAAAGTTCACGGGCATGTAAAACTACTTACACTATCTGGTGTGTTTATTGAAGAATTGAAGACTTGAAGCTTGGTTAGGTAAGAAATTATCATATACTCTTTAAGTAGTTGTTAGATGCATTACTTGGGAGTTATTGGACATGAATTATGATTTATTGTGCATTAATTTCATAAAGCTTATGGTTTGCTTGTTTGGGTATAAATGTATGTTTGTGTGAGGGTGAGTGAATGAACATGGTTTAGATTGGTTTTAGCTTGGTTTTGGATTGATTTTTGGAATGATAGATGAATGGAAAGTTAAGGAAAGAAAATTGTATGAGTGCTGCCATTTTGTGAATATGTATGTAAGTGAAAGTTGGAATGAAATTGTGGCTGATTTCTTGGATAAATTGCATGCTAATTGAAGTAGAATTGGAATTGGAATGATAGGAATTGGATTGAGTATCAAAGCTGGGAAAATTCACCTTGTACATGTTTCAATGTTTTTGCCATAACTAGCTGTGTGGTTAAGCAATTGAGGTGAGGTTTGTCTTAAATTAAAATTGATACATTTGGCTACATTTCTTGTGAAGGAGGTGCTGCCCAATTTTGATTAGAAGAGTGTTGAATTTTTCTTTGAAAGTGAAGTATAGGTGTAGTCTGAACAGTATCTGAGCTTGATGACCTGAAACTTTGATGCATTTGTCTAGATTGATTTAGGGTGAATTTGTGAAATTGGTCTTAATGAAAGTTGAAGAGGTTCCTATCATCTTTTTATTTCCACTAAGTATGCATTTTTTCAATATGTATGTTGAGAGTTATGACCTGTTGAATGTCAGCTGTTTATGTGTATTGTGTTGGAACCTAGCCCTAAATATAGGTTTTGTGAGTATTGTGCTTGGAAGCTAAATTATGGACTATGGTGATTTTAATTAGCTCAAGTGATCTTCTGGAAAGTTGTAGAGGAAGAAATTAGCTTTAAAATGAGATATAGTATGCTAATTTTGGATGTCAGAATTGGGAGTTATGAATTTTCAAAGACTGGACCTAAATTGGGTAATCTGCTAGTTATCAGGGCAGCCACTTTCGTGACGATTTTGAGCTAGTTAGTGATGGAATTTGCCTTTAAGCC
>JANKOE010000006.1:44698145-44708577 GCA_026284465.1 Erythroxylum citrifolium
TTGCTAAAGGAAAAGATTCAAAGGCAAAGGATTTGGATACACGAAGAAGGAGAGGATAGCGCAGTGAGGATTTAAAGCCGTAGCAAAGGAGTCGGTAATACTCCTGATCTTGTTTATGTTTTATTAAACTAAGCATGCTTTCTTTTTCCTATCTAACATTTTAAAGGTATCAAACCAATCAATCCTTGCTCCTTTGGAGCACAAACTTCCCTCCACTTAACTTTCACTGCTTTGTTTCCTGCCTACATGAATCTCCTCAACATCTTTCAATTGCCTTGATTACCATATTAGGTAATACTAAATTTGAGGTCCAATAAAGAGTTATATAATTTAGGACAAATGAAATAAGTTATAACCTTCTAGCTGTTGATAAAGATCTGGAGCTCTAATACCTAACTTTAGTTTCAATCTTCTCAATCAGAGGTTTGAAGTTAGTATATAAGAGTTTTGACGAGGAAATTAGAACTCCAAGATAAGTGGGAGGTAAGGTCAAAACTTTAGATCATGTTATGTAAGAGAATCAACTGGCTTCCTAAACACTAGTAGGAGATATTACCCCACTATTCTCCATATTAATCTATAGACCTGAGATTCTGAAAAATATTTGTAGACCAATCATTAAGGTCATTATCGAGTGATAATATGCCTTTAAGAAGAGACATAGATCATCAGTATTGTTTAGACATACTATACCATTCTTCTTACATTTAGTATGGTATTTGAAAGCTGCACCTCTCTAAATCACTCTAGTTAGGAGCTTATTTAGGACTTCCATTACTAGTGAAAATAGATAAGGAGAAATAGCATCACCTTACCTCAAACCTTTCAACCTCTAATTATTTTTTTGGGCTCCCTATTGATCAAAATGTTATAACAGGTCCTAGTGATACACTGCTCAATCCACTTACTGAAGATATTTGGAAAACCATAAGCTTTAAGACAATTTAGTATAAAGTTATAGTATATAGAATCATGTGCCTTTCAAAAATCAATTTTAATGACACAATTCCTATTGCTTCTCCTTTTATTATAGTTTCTTACCAATTCTTGCATGCATAAGATGTTATCTCTAGCATATCTGATAGGAATATACTTGCTGATAACCTATATGTTCGGGCAAAATCCTCTTGATCCTATCAGTAAGAATCAAATTATCTTATATATTATATTACAATAGGCTATATGTATGTAATCATTAAAGGTTTGTTGCTCATCCCCTTTAGGAATTAATGTACCAAAGGTTCAGTTTAGCTTTTTTAATAACTTCATTTTCCTGAAGAATTTTTGGATTGCTTCTACCACTAGATAACCAATTATGTTTTATGTTTTTACCAGGATTCATACCTTTTTGTACACTCTCAATTTCCATTCTGGCAATAGGTCTGGACAAATCTTCAATCTCTATACTGGATAATTGATCCTAAATAATCTTCTTAATGAGGTCAATTAAGGAGGTAACATCTTAAGGTATTCCAATAATGCTAGAAAAGTATGATAAAGCATCCTTTAGTAGCTTTTCCTATTCTATAATGACTACATCTCCTTTTGAAATGTACACAATACTATTTCTAGCTTTCCTTGAGGTTACTCTCCTATAAAAATATAAAATGTTTTTGTCCCCTTTAAAATCCCATAAGTCCTTTGATCTTTATCCCAAGATGCAATAATCAGCTTCAAGTGCTAGGGAGTACTTATTTAGGGTTCGCTTTTTAGCAAGTTGAAGATGAGAGTTAATTAGATTTAAGTATAATTGAGATTAAACCCTAATTAGCTCTTTCTTAGAAGATGTTATAGTTTGATAATGTTGTAAATAACTTCCCTAATTAGGGATTTAAGCTCCTCTCTTATGTCCTAAATCACTCTGGTACATTTGAATTAGCTAGAGCCTATAAAGTAATAGTTGGTACATTTTTATAACTGCCTCCTGAAATCCTCTTTCCTTACAAAAGAAATTGTTAAATTGAAAGGACATTTTTTTCCTCACTTCCATTTGTTAGCAAGACAATTGTAAGGGAATGATTAGAGCTTATAGATTCTAGAAAGATGGAAAGCAATTAGGAAATTTCTAAAACCATTAAATATTGGTCATACTTCTGTTTAACTTCTTCCTTTAAACATAGTCTTTTAGGTTGTGAAGATTTATTAACTTGCGAAATTAGTGACCTAGGTTACTTCAGCTAAATATGCAGTTTAATTAGGATAATTCACTCTAGGAAGTTGTCACATTCGTTTATAATTTTAGGTCAATCGAATAAGTAGCATCACTAGTATATTTTCTTGAGAATGACTAAAAAAAGTAAGTAATGTGTTAAAAATGTGTATAAATTTTAATTAAATAACTATTTTGCTGGACTTTGAGCTATGACTAGAGCTAGTAGCCAATTGAGAATGTGATATATCTCAGTAACCAGATTGACATTCATTACAAATGTTTGCCTCCATGTCAAAAGGATATAATAACATTTCAACCAAGTTGTCTAATAAAAACATGACCTAGTTAAGTAACCAGATTGACATTTCTCATAAATGTTTGCCTCCGCATAAAAAGGCTAGGTTCATGTCCATAAAAGTAACAAAAAAATAATGTTTGTCAAACAAAAACCTACCAAACTTATGAGTAGCTTGAATTTTCATGAAAACTTACTTAGGAATAGTTACAAGTTTGATTGACAAAATAATTATCAATGTATGTGTACAAGTGATAGGGGCGAATAAACTTAACATTAATGTCTTGATTAGTTTGTATATTTAGTTCAAAGTACTTAGACACAAATTTTACATGTAATAAGGTAGAACAACTTGAAGGATTATCTTTATAGTTAAATGCATTTTGTGAAGTTTGAAATTATTGCCTCATTATTACATTTATGTGTGCGTTGTGTCTTACTTGTTTTACTTCGCTTGTTTTGTTTTTGTTTGTTCTTTTGTTTGAATGAGGACAAGCAAACGTTTAAGTGTGGGGATGTTAATAGTTATAGATTGCATCGTATTTTTTGTGTAGTTTAGTTTGTATTTAGTTGTTAATTTGATTGTTTAGTGCGTATTTAGGTTAGAATTGTGTTAGTTATTAGATATTTGCGTTTTAAGCATTTTGTGGGTTAGAACATGATGTTGAGCTTCAATTTTATATTTATGAGGTGTTTGGATGTGTTTGTTAGTGTTTCATGGCAATTGGAGGAGATTTGGATAAGTCCCGAGAAATAACTCAGGGCCATAATGATGGCAAATATGCCATGATTGTGATAGAAGCAAAAGCAAAGAGCCACAGTCGTGGGGAATATGTCACAATCCTAACAAAAGCTGGTACAGGGGCCCACGATCATGTTGTTATGGGTCATGATCATGACAAAAGCAAAAACTCCTGGCCACAATTGTGCCACTAAGGGCCACGATCGTGGCCTGTGTGAAAGATACGCGGACAGCAATCTCGACTTAAGTTTTTGAGAAATGTTTGGGATCTTTCAGACCCGAAAAAGATGCTAGGATTACCCTAACTGGAAATACTATATAAGACTTAATGATGTAACCTTAGGGAGTTTTTACATTCTGCCACTTCTGGAAAGTTCAAGACAGAGAGAAAAGAAGAGGGAGAGAGAAGAAGAAGCAAGTCCCAATGTTGCTGCTTCTCGAATTAGGTGGTCTCCCGATGCTGTTGCCTTCCTGGATTGTCTGATCCAAGTTCTATTTCCTTTCCATTTCATTTATGTTCATTTAATGTATAAGATTGAAATGGATTGTATGATGATGGGTTTTGGATTGTTGATGATGGGTTTTGGATTGTTGATGATGTTGTAATTCTTCCTTTGGGATTTTTCTTTGATTTAATGTTAATATAGTCGATTTTTTGTTTTATTGAGTGGGTGCTATAATTAACTTCGATTTTTGCATATTTCGGTAACAAACCTAGAGGGTGAGCTGGATAAAAATGATTGGATTGGACTAACGAAAGTTAGGCAATCTAATAAAGCACGTAGTTAATCATATCAGTTTTTATGCGGAAAGAGATCCCATATGAGACCGGTAGTTTAGTAGAAAGCTTTCAATCTAATTTTAATTATGGGTCTTTTGTCAATTGAGAGATTATAAATTCCATAATTCAATTAGGATTATTGATTTAGGACACAGGATTATAACTCGAGAGAGAGTAATCCCCCTACAATAGTTTAGAACGGACACCCCGATAATACTTGATTGGCTAGGTTAGCATTAATGATAAGTAGAATCTCCTCTCCCATAACTTGGTAATTTCTCTTGATTAATTTCCATAGTGACCTTTTGTATTGCTCAATTTCAATTCTTATTTTTTCTAATTTCTTGAATTGAATTCCTACAATCAAATTCCCGTGTTTATATTCTTGTTTCATTTTTTAACTTCATTTTTATTAATTTCTGAGCCTTTGATAACCTAGGATTGGATTAGTTTACCCTCAACGTGGGATCGACCCTTCAAATACTACAACTCACGATTTGTGCACTTACGGTAATTGAGGGATATAAATTGTAAGCTCGAAACCTTGATCAAGGGCCAAACAAAAGTTTGGCTTCATTGATGGATCGATTACAAAACCTGATGATGACAATAGCAAGATTGAAGATTGGTGACTAGTGAATAGTTTGCTAGTCAGTTGGATCATGATCATTGTTAATCCCTCTATCTGCCTTTGATTGGATACATGGATATGGCCAAGGAGTTGTGGGATGACATCAAGGCCATATTTTCTATTGGAGATGCGATGTGTTTATATCAATTACGTGAAGCTATTAAGGATTGTTGCCAACCAGTCCAGAGCGTTACTACTTATTTTGGCCACTTGAAGACGCTATGGGCTGAGCTCAATGGTTATTTGACAGTACCAACATATGCTTATGGAGGCTGCAAATGTAAGTGGGCCAAACAAATTATGAGGAAACGTGAAGAGGAGATGTTTTATCAATTTTTCATAGGTTTGGACAATGTTCTCTACGATACAATTAGGGCCAATATACTCAGTAAGACACCTCTTCCCCTTCGTAACACTGCTTATTCTAATGTTGTGCAAGAAAATAGGCATAAGCAGCTTATTAGAGCCAAGGAAGAGCAAGTAAATGTTGTGGGATTTGTTGTAAATGCCCCTAACTTTCTTGCTAATGCTCAAACTGTTTCTACTGAGAATTGGAAATCGAACTCTACGAGTTCGAATGACAGACCAATGTATTCTTACCGTAAAAAGCTAGGTCATGAAGCTAAAAATTGCTTCCAGCTTCATGGCTACCCGAAGTGGTGGTCCATTGGATGTGAAGAAGGAGGAAGGTGTGGCAATGGTCAAGGACGTAGGCCTGGTCACGGGTTTGGTCGTGGCACAATGATTGGTGTTGTTGCGAATGCTGCACAAGGCCTTGCCGAGTCCTCTAGTGTGAGTGTTACTTCGATCAATATTGGCGATTGCGGGCAATTTTCTGATTTAAGCAACGAGGACTGGACAACATTTGTTAATCTTCTTCATTAGTGTAAGACACTGGGTACAAATGAAAAATTATCATGTAATAAACCTCTTTTTCATTGGTTGATTGATAGTGGTGCCTTGTACCACATAACCGACGATAAGTCTGTTATGTGTGATATATTTGAGCTTGTCCCTACACCTGTTGGGTTACCTAATGGTGACATTGCATATGTAACTCAAAAGGAGCGATACATATTCGTAGTGGAATTTGTTTGAAAAACATTCTGTCTATGCCTGAAATAAAGTGCCAACTTATTTATGTTTATCGCTTAATTAAAAATGCACATTGCATTGTCACTTTTACAGACATATTTGTATTAAACAAGATTGCACTTCAAGGATGTTGATTGGAGTGGGTGAAGAGCGAGGAGGGGTCTACATGTTCCGTGGTGTAGTTGTGGCATATTCGTGTAAGATTTGCAACAAGGAGAGTCTAAATTAGTTGCATCAGTGGTTGGGACACCTGTCCTCTGAAATTCTTAATTTAGTTTTTGGAACTTCTAGTAGTTGTTTGTAGAATAAATTGTGTGATGTATGTTTGCATGCTAAGCATGTTAGGGATGTTTTTCCTTTGAGTTCAAGTCGTGCTTTGGAACCTTTTCAATCGATTCATTACGATGTTTGGGGCCTTTATAATGTTCCTTCCTCATATGGTCCATATTATTTTCTCACAATAGTTGATGATTTTTCACAAGCTATTTAGGTTCAATTAATGGCAGAAAAGAGTGAGGTGCCTAACTTATTGAAACAATTTTTTGTTATGGTAAAATCCCAATTTAATCAGAATGTTAAAATCATCAGGAGTAATAGTGGAACTGAATTATGACCATTACAATCATATTTTTTGGAACAAGGGATGGAGTTTTAAACTTCTAGTAATGATACTTCTCAACAAAATGGGCATGTTGAACGAAAACACAGACATATTCTGAATGTAGGGCATGCTCTATGCTTTCAAGCCAATTTACTTATTGAATTCTAGGGGGAATGTATACTCACAACTGGGTACTTGATAAATAGAACTCCCAAACCTCTCAATAATGGCAAAACACCTCATGAACTTCTCTTTGGGTCTCCCGCGTTCATATGGGCATTTGTGTGTTTTAGGGTGTTTGGCTTACTTGCATTTTCAGTGGTGTAAACGTGATAAATTTGGGCCTTGAAATCAGAAATGTCCATTTGTAGGGTACCCATATGGTAAAAAGATATGGAAACTTTATGGTCTTGAAACAGGGGAGAACTTTGTATCTAGGGATGTGTCGTTTGATAAAACTCAATTTCCATATCATGCTACCTGTGAGTCCATGCCCTTGCCTCTTTCATTCCCTACCAATGCCTTTACCCAATTTCTTTGATGATCCGCATCTTTCATCATCACTTGTGATTGAAAGCCCAGACCAAAGTCACTTGTCTACTCTTGCTAGGGGGAGTTATCCTTTGAGCATGCATTCCTTGACTGGTTATTTTATTATGTTAGGCCATTCTCTTATCTCCTGTAAGGCAAATAACAACATACTGTCTCCCGTTCCTCAACTAAAGCTAAATATCGAGCCATGGCTACTACCACATGTGAGCTCACTTGGCTCAAGGCTATATTGAAATTGCTTGGTGTTGATCTTCGTACTATTATGCATTTGTATTGGGATAATAAGGCAGCTCACTACATCGTTTCTAATCCGGTTTTTCATGAGTGCACAAAGCATATAGAAATTGACTATCACTATGTTCAGGATCATACTCAAACTGCTAATGTTGTTACTGCTTATGTGCATACCTCTCAACAATTAGCTTATATTTTCATGAAAGTTTTGAACGTCAACAATTTTATTATCTTCTACGCAAGTTGGGCATTCGTGATCTTCGTTGTCCTACTTATGGGGGAGTAATAAGGTGTACATATTAGGTATTTGTGTAAATATCGGAATTGTAAATTTAGGTTGATTTGGTCAAATAGCATAGGAGAGAATTCCAGAAAATACCTCACAATAGTCGTGTATGGTTGGCGAGATTTTAGTGTGTACATAGCTGGAAAACTCTTTCATTTATTCTGTAAATATTACCCAATATGAGCAATAAGAAATCAAGCATTCACCCACAATTTTGTTAGTTTCCTTAAGAAGCTCATTGACAGGAAATGCATCTAAAGTTGCATTTGTCAAATCGGTAGATAAGGGAACCGAGCAAATTAATTTGCTGTATTCTTTAACTAGGAATGCAAGTTTAAGAGACTTGCTTATTTCCCCGTGACTGAAAACTAACACGTGTTAGTGTTACTACTAGAAGGTGTATTGGTCGACTGCGCTTATTGTATTTACTTTTAGCTATCTTTTCTTTTTCAGTTCACACCCAGAAATCCGAGCCCCAAAGCAGGATTTCACGCCTAGGAGAATAAAGCTGCTTGCAGTAATAAAGACCTACGAATGGGAAGGCTTTAGAAAAGTTTATATGGTGCGGTACTGATGCTGTTGAGCTATCATTCTCTGTTTTGGAGTTCATGTTGTTTCTGACGACCCAATCTGCTCCCCTTGTATTTATTAAAATCACTTTCTTTCACGGGCAAGGAAGTTTTGTCGTGCATTGATTTTAAGAGTACAAGTACTAGATATATAGCATATTGTACATGCCTTACAAAGGCAATTAGCCCACCAAATAGACAAGTTCTAACATCTATGATTAAAAGCTAGCTCCAGATCGAACCTTATCACAAAAGTCCAAGTTATTTATTCCATTCCATTGGTCTTAGCAAGCCAGTATCGGTTAATATTGATCGGTATACAATCTACCTGTTTAATACTGGGAATAAATGAAATTTAAAAAAATTAAAGGACTAAAAAAACCATAACTCTAGAACACCTCTCTTCCTTTGCAGTATACACTTCTACAATAAGAACGATCCACTCTCCATTCTCCTCTGTAACTCCAACGACCAGCCTCCAGAGCTTTCGCTCGTCGCGATGTCGCCTGATCTGTCCACTACCACTCGTCACTGCTTCATTCTAGATCTCTCCTCTCCTTCTACCGCTCTCCATTTACTGGATTTGTCGTCTTCTCTGTTCTATGCCAATGTCGTCGCCTCTCTTTGTCGTTGATCGCCTACTGGCTACTCCTCATTGTGTTATATGCATGATTTAATAAAGATAAACGTATTAAAGAGCAGAAAGCAGGAACAGGTGGTTTTTTACGAGAATAGTATTATAGAAATAGAATAAATGTAAAGACGTATTAGAATAGATATTATCATTATAATTATGATGTTAGTTAAGATAAATAAATAACGTCGATTATAGTTGGTTCGTAAAAAATATTAAAAAATAAAATTGTATTATATTTTAATTTATTTATTTATTATATTTTAATTAATTATTAATTTCAATATTTTAATTAATTAATTAATTACAATATTTTATATTTTGATTAATTATATTATAGCTAATTAATTAATTATATTTTAATTATTTAAAATATTTTAATTAATAGATGAATTCTATTTAATTAATTATATCGTAATTAATTATATTGAAATTAATTATAATTAATTAATTACAATATTTTAATTAATTAATAATTATGTTTTTTATTTTTTATTTATTTTAATTAATGATAATGTAATAAACTAATTATTAATATATTATTAATTCAGGTTAAAATGCATTTACGTACTTTATTTTTTGGTACGTTGTGTTATTTTTTGTTTTAAAAATAAACTTACTATTTAAAAAGATTTTTTATTTTTGTATTATGACGACACGACTATAATTATATATGTTGTATTTTTTTAACAAAAATACTCTTCTAATTTTTTTATTGACTAAGATACATTAAACACTTTATTTTTTGTTTTATTTTATTATACCATCTATTTTAAAAATAAAAATTATTTTAAACATCAATTACATTTTAACTGTTAATAAATAGAAAAAAATACTAAAAATATCAGTGACTTTATAATTGTAATTCATGACTTTTAATTTATAAAAAAATAAAAAATTATTTATAAAACAAAATTAGAAAATAATTACCAATAATAAAATAAAATATCACCCTTTTTAAACAACTCTTGAGAGATAATTAACTCCAGGTAAATTAACACCAATAGTGAGAGTTCTACAATATCTTTAGTTGGTATTGCTCCTTGCACATGATGACAGGAACTATTCGCATTCTCCATTCGATTCATTGTATATCTATCTTAACCACCATCTCTGAACAGCAGAAAGTGGAGTTCTCAAGAATGGACAATATTGGTGAGCAAGAGGTTTAACGTTAACATCCCAATCTTAGCCCACACACTTTGATCGTAACCAGCAGTGAGTGGAGCATGATACATGAGCTTCAACAACTGTACCCGAAGGAATTTCAGCGGCAAAATACAGATAACGTTACATCTATGATAATGTTTCTGAACATTTTAAGCATGCAGCCTTGAAGTTCTCTTAGCCAAACATTGAGTGAAATTCTTAGGAACAACTGATAAAATATGTGATTTTACAAGACAGTTACCTGCCACTACATAAATGTTTGTATGATGTTGTTTGATCGGAAAAAAAGAAAACATGTTTTATTTGAAAAAACGGCAGATTTCAAAACTTTTTAAGAAATCATTTTTGCAGCGAAAGCAACATATCCAAACCAATATGTCAATCCATACTTGATATGGTATAAAGATAATAAAACATAAACAAGATAAGGAGTATTACCGACTCCTTTGCTACAGCTTTAAATCCTCGCTGCGCTATCCTCTCTTTCTTCGTGTATCCAAATCCTTTGCCTTTGACTCTTTTCCTTTAGCAATCTCCTTTCTCCTTGTTGTAGTATCCTCAACCAATTAGATTTACCACTTGTTCTTCAAGGACAATTAGGTTAACAAAATCTTTTGGTGGGAAAGGAGAAGAAATGTTTGGAGGAGATTTTCTTAGAAGAAGAAGAACCAAAATTGAAACTCTTTCAAT
>JANKOE010000006.1:44712262-44730564 GCA_026284465.1 Erythroxylum citrifolium
CTGTAACTGAAGAAGATAAAGTTACATGTAAATACACTTGCTTTCCAGGGCACTATATTTACATAACTCCAACAGATGTTCCGCTACCACATATAGATAATGCATACACAAATTGAATTAGTGATCCCATTACAAAAATAAAAGGGAAAGTTCTTTATCAGTGAGTATAGGTCAAAAAATGACTTCAACAACACAACATGAGAGGAAAGAATGCTAAGAGTATTTTAGACTCCACCCGCAAACAAAGGTCTTCAAGATACTTCCTATTCAACCAACCTGTTAAGATATAGGTGATTATATCTTATTGTTTAATTTTGGACATTATTTGATAATTGGACCTAGTTGTATTTATATGGGACTCTTTTAAGATAAGGTAATTGAAATTAAAATCCTAATTAAGATAGGATTTAATGAATAATCTATTTTGAGGGTAATGACTATCCAATGTATCATATTTTTTGGAAATATGATATGATAATTGTAGTTGAATTATTGATGTGATTAAACAACAATTCTTATTTGACTTTGATAAAGACTCAATTTTGTAAAAGATATGGATGTGCATCATGTGACTATAGGGTGTGTTGAATGAAGAATTCCATTAAGTGAAGACTTCTTGAATGATGAGATAATCGTGGTTTTGCATGTGCCTACGGCTGTGTACTGTTGAGTTTCTTTTGGTTAATTGTCAAAAACGTGGGTGAGTGGCCATCTTTCAATTGAGTTCTTCATGCAACTTAAGTAATTGTTCTTGGATGGTAACGTCTTATGTTGGCTACAGTTATTGATGGTATGAGATGCAGTCGATTGTGAGTGGGTGTTGTGTTTTCTTTAGTGTGTTGTTATTGATTGGGTGTTCTTGCAGCTATGATTTCTCTAGGTAATCTTGGATCATATCAGTAGCTGATTTTGTGGGGATATTATCATTAAACATTGCTTGAGAAAATCCTCTGTTGAGGTTAGTACGAGGTGGTCGTACTATTGGGTGTGAAATTCTATCACAGGTAGTGAGAACGAGGGATAGTGTTAAAGGTTGAGTAGTGTCCACTCAGTAAAGTCTTGTATAAAACTATTGTCATTAGTGAAATAATTAAGTTAGGTGAGGGCCCCGCAGATGTAGGCAAGGAGTGTCGAACTGTGTTACCAAATTTAGGTGTTGATTTGTTTAATTTCATATTTATTTTTTGTTTTCGTTTATAATGAAAAATTAACAGTTGCTGATACAGTTACTTTATATCTAGTAACTGATATATGCAAAACTTATAAGTAACTGCGATTAATTAATATTAGAGCGGGTCGTTGAATTAGAACTTGGTACATCAAGTCAATGCAGATCCTTGTTTCACAATTATGGTTATAAGAGAAGGGAGCTCATCAAATAGTAATTTCAAACAACAAGGAAAAACTCAAAAGGGTGAAAGAAAAATGAAGAAAATTCAATGTCACGAGTGTCAAGGCTTCGAACATGTGCAAGCGGAATATGCTAAGACCTTGAAGAAGAGAAAAGGGAGGTCCTATATAAGCATTTGGAGTGAGAATGAATCCAGAGGTGAGTATGATAGTAAAGAAAAAGCTGTGAATAGTGCTGCATTAGTTGCTTTATACAACAAAAGTTCAGTTACTTGCTTTACAGTAACCAAGAAGGAAGTAACCGACGATGAAAATGTGAGTAAATCAGAAAATTTTATGAAAAACGCAAACAACTCAGCTCAAAGCTCAATCTGATATTATGACAATGATGACAATACTTCAGATGATAAAATGGAAAGTGTTTATGAAGCTTATAAGTTAAAGTATGCTAAATGGGGTCCAAACATGTAAGAAAAATGAGAAGTTGAAGGGGGAAAACTCTACCATGAAGAACACCGTTCAAGACCTTGAGAAGAAGTTGTTATCTACAATAGATGAGCTTAATGAAATAAAGTTGAAGATGGTCAGTACGGAAAAGGGAATAAGAATGTTAAATGGAGATATCGAAAAGTTAGAAAAGTTGTTGGAAATTGGTAAGACTAAAGGAGACCTTCAAGGCATTGGCTATAGAGGTGAATGTTCCAAGTTGAATGATGAGAAAATTGGTGCGATCAGATCTGTCTAAGGAGAAACCTCAAAGAATAATCGAAGGTTCATACCTACATGTCACTTTTGTCGAGTAATCGGGCACATAAGACCAAAATGTTACAAGTTATTACAATTGATGTTTCATAGGGGAAAAACTGAAAATATAGACACACTCCATTAAATTTCTAGCAGCAACTCATGTAACTGAAGCACTCTTATAAGTACAAGCACAAAGACGTAGTGAAGGAAAAAAACAAGAAATTATCTAGATTCACAGTTAGTTACTACTTTTGAAAAAACTGTTCAGACTGAGGATAAGTCAGTTGCTTCAGATGAAGATATCAACTAGACAACTGATGACCGGGATAATGTGACGAGGAATAAGCCCAGGTTTGAATTTCTTCGAGGGACATAGGGACTGTGTGCTTTATATTTTTCAAGTATAGTTTGATGTTATTTATTAAAAACAAAAAAAGAGGTTGAAGGAGTTAACGTTTAGGCTTTCTGAGTTTTTATTTATGGGTTTTCTAAGGTTCAGTTAATTTATGTGTACATGAGGCTATGCTTGATGATGGGGTTTATGAATTTGATAAGTCTTATGAAGATGTAATTGAAGTGAGCAATGGTATATTGGCATATGTATTAACTGGTAGTAAATTGTTATCTTGGCTTTCTGCTATTGCACTACGTGCATGCATATGATTTTTCTGCTGCACCTACTACTGATTTTTATGCTTCTTTATTTATTGAGATTGATCGCATTGAAGGCATTCTTCGTTTTAGCATTGTTTTGTCCCAAGAAGGAGACATCAGATTGTTATTGGTGACTGCTCAATTTAGGGGAGATTTTAAGGTATCTTTGTGACTATTAGTCTTGCTTTTTAGCATTTTTTGTTCCCAAGAGGGAGAAATTTTGATGATTGGCTAATTGTTTATTATTGTTTCTTTGGATGTTTCTTGAACTTGAAGAATTAAATGAATGTTCTTTGGAACTTGATGTTGGATTAAGGGAGAGTTCTTTTTTCATATAGATTATATGTCCAATTATTTTATTTGAGGGAAGTTTCAAATATATGACAAATAATGCCAAAAAGGGGGAAATTGTTAAGATATAGGTAATTATATCTTATTATTTAATTTTGTACATTATTTAATAATTGGACCTAGTTGCGTTTATGTGGGACTCTTTCAAGATAAGGTGATTGAAATTAAAATCCTAATCAAGATAGGATTTAATGAATAATCTATTTTGGGATAATGACTATCCAAGGTATCATATTTTTTGGAAATATGACATGACAATTGCAGCTGGATTATTGGTGTAATTAAACAATAATTCTTGTTTGACATAGATAAAGACTCAATCTTGTAAAAGATATAGATGTGCATCACGTGACTATAGGGTGTGTTGAATGAAGAATTCCACTAAGTGAAGACTTCTTAAATGATGAGATAATTGTGATTTTGCATGTGCCTACGGCTGTGTACTATAGAGGTTCTTTTGGTTAATTGTTGAAAACATGGGTGAGTGGCCATTTTTTAATTGAGTTATTCATGCAACCTAAGTAGTTGTTCTCATATGGTAACGTCTTATGTTGGCTAAGGTTATTAATGGTATGAGATGCAGTAGATTATGAGTGGGTGCTGTGTTTTCTTTGGTGTGTTGTCGTTGCTTGGGTGTTCTTGTAGCTGTGATTTCTCTAGGTAATTTTGGATCATATCGGTAGTTGATTTTGTAGGGATATTATCCTTATGTGTTGATCAAAAATTGTTGATTTCGTGTGACATTGTGTTGTGTTCTTTGCTACCTTTTTGAACAACCATTGAGAGCTTCTTTGGTGTCTAGTGTGTGGATTTTAGCAGCTGGTTTTTCTATAGTATTTGCATGATTTTATTGGGTTGTTCATTGTCGATAGATTGTTAATTTTGTGGCTATCGTTTTTGGTATTGATGTGCGAAAATTCCATAAGTTTTCGTGACTTTGTAGTTGTTGTTTTGGTTATTCGTTTGGTGCGAAAAACTTTAATAGTTGTCTTGGTTTTTGCAGCTCTATTGGGTTAATGTTTCGGTGATGAAGCAATTTTTGATTTAAGACGCTTTTTGGCTATTGTGCTTGGAATGTTTCAGTGACCATATCGGAGATTCATAGCATCGTTCTTAGTAAACAACTTCCCATTCTTTTGTTGATGAAGCGACATATTTAGGGAAGTTGCTTTTTATCTCAAGTGTTGTATTTGTTTATGTTAGTTATTGTTTAATTACTTGATTTGTTTATTTTATTTCGTTTTCATTAAACATTGCTTGAGAAAATCTTCTATTAAGGTTAGTACGAGGTGGTCGTACTATTGGGTATGAAATTCTTTCACAGGTAGTGAGGACGAGGGATAGTGTTAAAGGTTGAGTAGTGTTGGCTCAGTAAAGTCTTGTATAAAACTATAATCGTTAGTAAAAGAATTAAACTGGATGAGGGCCCCGCAAACGTAGGCAAGGAGTGTCGAATTGCGTTACCAAATTTCAATGTTGATCTATTTAATTTCATATTTATTTTTCTATTTTCAGTTGTGTGGAAAAATTAATAGTTGCTAATACAATTACTTTACATCTAATAATCGACAGATACATTTATAAGTAACTCCAGCAGAACCTTATAAGTAACTGCAGTCAAATCAAAGTTTTTTCGAAACTACACCTTTACGGTTTTCTTCACATCCAAAACGTAAACTTAAAAAAGAAGCCCACAAACATTAATGACTATTGTGGTGATGTTGCTCTCGATGACGATGCTGATGACTCTAATGAGTATACGAAATGTGCCGCCATTAAATAAGATAAGTCAAAGAATGGTGCCAAAGCACTAGGAGTCAATGATCATGGACTCATTTGAATAAACTATACTGTAAATCAAGACACAATGCAAAAGAAGAAAAAGAATGTGAATTATCTTTACTTATTTATAGAGCTTATAACAAATTTTGTCTTTAGCTTTCGTTATCGTTTATGCTTTTCTCTATTTGTTTTTGCAATTTCGTTCTTCGATATATAAATACCCGTATGTATCCCTTGGTTTTCAAGTTGTTTGAGAATGTGTTTGTGTGCAGGTGAAGGATATTGGTAAAGGGGAGAGTGGAGGAGAGACAAGGAGAGACAACATGGATTTTGATGAAGTTATAAGACAAAAGAATGGCATAGTTGTTGATTTTCCCCCGCTAGATCTATAAATAATTATTTAAATGATGCATGGATAATCGTTTAACAACAAAAACAACACTCAATAGAAATCTCATTAAGGCCCAAGGTTAGGAGAGGTCTAGTAGTACGCAACCTTACTCCTAACTAGTAGATGAGTTGTTTCCAAATTAACCCACACGAAGGAGAGAGAAAAAAGAAAAGAAAAGAAAAGTATATATAATAATAAATAAATAATAAATAATAGTAATAAAAAGTATTAATTAAAAATGACAATAAAAATAAAATATAGAATATAATGGTTTTAAAAATATAATAAATAATAAATAATAAATAATAAATACAATGGTATGTATTTGTATAAAAATAATATAAATCTATTATCTTCTTTTGGCTCTTTTTCAGTTTATAAAGCAAAAGGGAAACATAAAATGGTGATATTTTATTTTATTATTGTTAATTATTTCTTTTTTAATTTTGATTCATAATAAAAATTTCCTTTTTTAAAATTTTCATAAATTAACTGTCATGAAGTACAATTGTGAAGACAATGGTATTTTTAGTAATTTTTCCTTTTTTATTTATAAATGGTCAAATTTTAGTCCATACTTAAAATAATTTTTATTTTTGAAATAGAGAGCATAATGAAATAAAGCAAAAAATATAGGGGTTTAATGTATTTTAGTCAACAAAAGACTAAAAGGGTATTTTTGTCCAAAAAATACAACATGTACAGTTGTGGTGATGTCATCATAATACAGGGATAAAAAAGGTCTTTTTGAATTTTGCGCTCCTTTTATTGGTGGTCAAAAGAGATAATAAGTTCATTTTTAAAATAGAGAGGAGCATAACGTACTAACGGATAAAACACAAGAGGTTAAATGTATTTTAGTCATTATTTTATCTTACATATTTCCCTCTATAGATTATGATAGTAAATATAGGAAAAAGGCTTGTGAATAATAGCTCTAAGTATTTTATATTTATAATTATGAAAAGATGACTGATTACAAATATACCATTTCTTTTTCTTTTCCTCGTGTTATGTTACTTAGAAACAAAATATGAGAGTTTTGAAAAATCCAATTTGTAAAGATAGCAAGGTTACCTTATGTATTACTTTTAAACTAATTTGTTTCATAATTTATGATGATAAATTAAAAAGGATGATTTTGGAATTTTATAAAATTTAAGAACTGTTTTATAATTTTTAAAAAATATATGAAACAGCACCTGATATTTATTGATACTAGTACCGTACTAGTCTAAAACTAAATTTGGAACTGAGTCTAGTACGGTATTTGTAACATTGATTCTTTTTCTTTTTAAGTGGTATAAATAAAACAACTAAAGCTATTACAAGAAAAGTGTACTCCCCTTTATAGTTTAATTAAATTACATAATAGGTTGCGCTTATGGAACCAATATGAAGAAGAGTATTGAAAATTGAAAAAAAAAAGTGATTATGATACTTAGTAGCTTGATACAAAGCACATAAGTAGGCTCATCTAGACATGCAAAAGGAATGCTATCCTTTGTCCATAATTTGAGGTTGATTACAAGCCAAAAGGAAAAAAAACTTTCAAAATAGAATAAAACTAACTTCTTCCAATTGACTGTTAGGTTGCTTCGCATAAATAGCTCAAGAGATGACTGAATAGTGAATTTTTTCAAGCTATGCCTTAACCATATCACCTGATCATCACTTATCGAATTAGTGAGATGGTTTGACATATTGTCTCTTATTAAACTGAAACACATCACATGAGAAAATGGCTAATTCCAAGAGTTACTTTTCGTGATTATTGAAATTTTTAGTGCTTTGGAATTTTAAAGGATGGATCTAATGTTTATATGGTTTTGAAAAGATGCTAGAGGATGTTAGTTGTCATGCCATATCCATGTTCTTGTACCATTTCATATTGTCACTTCTAGCTCAAACCTTATACTCCCTCTCAACTTAAGATTTTTTTTGAATAATCTAAAAGGATTGAGTGTTAAGTTTAACCATCTATAAATTTCTACCTCTTAAGAAATTCATTGTACCGAATGTGATTCAGAATACGTAAAATGCTTCTAAATTCTCTTAACAAAAGCACTTTATTCTTTATTCTAATAAATTGGAACATCAAATCACCATTCTCTTTAGGAAAGTAATACTCATTCCATTTGATCTTTGCTTTAGTAAACATCATTTTTATCCCCTATGTATAAGAAATTCTCAAAGGTTCTCTTAATAAATTTGAAAATTGATGTTTACTAAAGCAAAGATCAAATGGAATGAGGTTTAATTTTTTTTTATCAAATTTAATGAAAGTGACAGATAAGATCTTCAATATACATGCAGATTGCACAACATAAAGGAGATTAGTTCTTTTAGTAAAAGACAAATTCATATTGTTCCAATGGGATGCTTAGGTATTTTATAAAATTTTATTCAATCTTAAAAACTACCGATTAAGTGATCATATTAACAACCTCAAGGTTACCTGCAGACACATAGCAGCAACGTTTACTTGAGTCGATAACTAGACCTAATAAATTGGAAGAATTCTTGCAAGCCATTCGTGAACACCTTAATAGTTTCAATGTTGGTTTGCTAAAAAGAAGCAATTAATCCATGAAAGAGATGTTGACAAGCTTGAAATTGCTACATTTATAGGATAACTTGAATCTCTTTTACTTCTCTGTAAAGTTGGCTTTATGTTAAATGAGAGCTTATATGCAAATAGTAAATAAGTAAGGTGAGACAGTGTCACCTTGTTTAAGCCTTTTTTTACTTTTAAACAGTTGATTAAGTTCCCCCTTAATCAAGATACTGAATGTAGTTATAGCCATATGACAAAAATTGGAAGGCATCTAAAACAGGCTTGTTCATAATGTTTTATAGACCCGGGGCAAAGTAAAAAGAAGGGCCCTAATGAATTAACAATATATAAATATGAAAATTTTAAAAACATATTTTTATTATTAAAATTTAATATTTATACTTAAGTGACTCAGGTCATAAGTCCACATAATCAACAAAATACTAAATGATTATAAGAAGAGCTAATGACTTGTAAATGTCAACAACGATAAAATCACTAAAATTAGTAGTAACAACAACAAAATAGTAGCAGCAGCAACCGAACAACAATATCAAATTGCAAAACACAAGAGAATTGTACTAATAAGAGTATAGATGATGATGAAAAACAATTTCTCTGCACATTTTTAGATGTAAAATCATTAATAATAGTATCAAGATCAATATATCGTTGTTAATATAAATAAAATATTATATTAATAAAATATATCGTTGATATTTAAAAATATTTTATTAATATATTATATTAAAATAGAAATCAATAATAATATATTTTATTATTATATTAATAAAATACATCGTTGTTAATAAAATATTAACATATATCTTTAACAAATTGATCTCAAAATTTCCTTTTTAAAGTATAATGTGCATATGTGTATACCTATCATCCTTTAATTTGCATAAATGTACACATCCGAAATGAATGCAAATAAAAAAATATAAAAGAGAAATATAAAAAGAATTTCTTCTTTTCTTTTCCTTAACATGATTGACATAGAATCATTAAACCGCCTAATTGATGGTTGAGATTGAACTCTTCTTTAGCTCTATTCAATAAACCTTGAAATCTATAATAAGAAGCATAACCACAATTTTTTTTTCTTTTTAGTTTTTACAAGGTAAAGTCTGAAGAAACTTTCTGGTATATATAAAAATCTTAAAGAAAATTTATTAACTTTTAAATTTCTACCCTTTTTAATGCATAGATTTATTTACTAAAATTTTAACTCTTTTAATAAATTAATTTTTTAATTTTAACTTTTTTAATAAATGGGCCCCTATAAATATGGGCCCTGGGCAATTGCCCTTCTTGCCCTTCCCCAGGATTGGCACTGATCTAAAGGTTACTAAGCTACTGAATACAAAATTATTACCTATGTAATCAAAATCTTTGTGAAAATTGATTTTCAAAATGTAAAAGTTGGTCTTACTACGATAATTCTTATAGAGTTCCTAAGTTAATAAGATATTGTTGCAATGTTATGAACCTAAATAAATGCTTGTGAAGAAGGATTGAAGAATGTATTTAATGCAATCTTAAGTATATTGGCTAATATTTTGAGAAAATTAATTATATTATAACAAGAGATAGATCTATAGTCTTTGAATATGGTTAGATTTGAAACCTTCGAAAAGTCTTATTAATCTATTGGAGCATGATTCTTTAAAAAAGAATTCAAGGATATATAGGAAACTGTTGCTAGTCATGTTCCAAGTTTTTGAAAAGAATCAGCATTTAATAAATTAGGGCAATGTGCTTAATTGACATTTGGGTTGAATAATGCTTCTTTAATAATTTTTTTTTACAAATTGATTAGAGACAAAAAGATGCTTAATCTTGAGAGATATAAGGAGATAAAGGATGGAAGATGTGATAGTAAATCATAGCAATTATTGGAAATATATAAGGGGCTCTTGAAGTATATGTAGGCTAAGTGTTTGATGACTCCTTCATTAGTGTAAGTGAGGGATAAGCATCTAAGATTCAAAAGTTTTTATTAGTATTTCTTTAAATTAGTATTGCAATATTGAAAAGTTTAGTGTTAAGGTCCCTACATCTTAGCCATTGAATTATAGATTTCTATTACAGCATAAAGTTTTTTGTTGTTAAGGTTGAAACCAGTTTGGTCATTGTTGACATTTTTAGTTGGTTTGATCATGATCACTTTTAAGAGTATCTTTGAGAATATCTTGCACTAAATTTAAGTCTTATCTAGCCTCTATGATAGCAATACCTAAGTTACTTATAAAATCACTATTGAGTTTTTTTTAAGTTCCTCTATAATTTATTAGAGTTTTCCCATAAACTTAAAAGCTTCGAGCCCTTTAACTTGGTAATTTAGACTTCTCAATACAACCTCTTCAAAATCAGGACCATCCAACAAATAATTATTAAACTTAAATGGAGTGTGTCTTTTGTTAGTTGCTAAGTTAGGGATGACTTTTATAGTTGAGTAATAAAAACATATAGAGTTATCAAATTTTGAATAAGCAGGAGGAAAATGTAAGAGCCACAAAGAATTATCCATAGATATTTCTAGTTTCTTTATAATGAATCATATGTATTTTAGCTTATAATTTCAGGTGAATTGATGGCCCTATATTGTAGATCAAAAAGTCTTGAATCGTTAATGCATTTGTGAAAGTTATCATAATAAGATAATTGGTGGTTCACGTAGCCTTTTATTCCATTATTGGAATTGGTTCAATTGAAATCCTCTAAGATAAGTCATGGCATAAAGTTGTTCAAGCTAATTCTAAAGATATTTGTCCATAACTACTTCCTTATATTCATATTATTGGATGCATAAACAGGAGTGAGAGCCATATTAGACAAAAAATGGGACAGAGGAAGAGAATTCTAAATGTAAAAACTGGTCTGAATGAGAAAAGGACTCAATCACTAATAAGTTAGGGTCATAATCAAATATAATCTTGCAATTGAAGTGAGATTGTAGGTTACTAATCAAGTTTTAATTCTTGTCAAAACTTGAGTGACCTCAAGCACATTGTTGGATTTTATTTTAGTCTCAAGTAGACCAACTATAAAAGTTTCTTTAGGTAGAAAAAACCTAATAATTTGTTTTTTGGAGAGATAATCCATCCCTTTGACATTATAATATGAACCTTAGACTAAAAACTACTTAAAATCCGAATTATGAGGAATTAGAACCCTATGTTTGCCTTCAAATCAAGTAAGAAAACTCATTCTCAAGTAAAACTATTGATTATAATCAAAGCTATAGGAATTTTGATTATCAAATGTTTCCTTGATAAGATTAGATTAATTTTGTATTAAATTAAAAAGATAAAATTCTCACAAATTAAAGAGAACTTATAATTTGATGATTATCTTGAACTACAGCAACAATGTGCCTTTTATAAGCATAAAAGGCCTAAGAACTAGATTCTAAAAAGGAAAGAGCATTCATATCATAATCTAATTAAAAAACATCTAATTAACTTTGAAAATTAAAGTTTTATTTTAAAAAATCGAGTTTAGCAAAACCAAAACATTTAATCCTATATATTTGGCACCTATCCTGGAAGCACTCTAGCACTAATTAGCTTTTAAAATGTTACAGATGCTCATAAAGATGATTTTGATGTCAGTTATAAGTTTCAAGTACCACACTAGCTCCAATCTAATTTTGTTTCTCAAATCTCCTAAATCCAATGCAAAATCTATGCCATATACTAACATAATACCTATATTGGTTAAAAGTAGCACTTACATTACCATGGTTGCTTGGAAAATTTAATTGTAAGCATTTTCATTGATCTTCTCAAGCACCTAAGTAGGTCTTTCTCCTTTAAGTTATAACTTAAAATTCCATTATGTAAAACACCTTTCCTTATACATATAAACCCAAACCCAATCTCTAAGCTCAATATCAACCTTTTGTGCCTTCTTATTAGCTTTCTTTACATATTGCTCATTCTTTCTCTTTATGTTAACATGAACCTTGACATCCTTAACAATTCTCATAAAGGAAGTAAACCATTTGGTGTTTTCTTGAAAAATAGATTTACAAATTCCTAAAATTAAGAAACAATCTTACTAGGTAAAGAAGTGTTAAGATCATTTATTAAAAATTAGTATCTTTATACCAAGGTATAAAATAGTTACTACCTTGCTAATATCGCACTCTTAGTCTCATTATTACTAGAAAAAGCACTAACTGTCTTTCTTTTCTCTCTATTTTATGCTCCATTTTTTGAATTATATTTCTCATTGTGCACTACTATGCTTCTTTCAATTTTTGCACTCATTTTTCTTATCACTTTTTTCTTTCGCTTAAATGCACACTTATTTTTCTCTCACCTTACACTCTTTATCTATCCTAATTAAATCCTCATATACTTCCTACTGTTTGAGAGATGTTAATAGAATATTTTGGTTTTTTATTACAAATGAATATCTATTTTAATGCCAATCAAAATTGACCTTATTAAACTACCTTAGATGCCCCAAGAGTGTATGTCTTATATAGTTGCTAACAGAGAATGCCTCTAACACCTTAATTTGTTACTTAACTTCTTTACATTAATTTAACGATTATAACGTATACAATTTAGGATGCTTTAATATAGCCAAGTTAACCTTTTAACTAACAAAATACTAGTAACATTAATATCTTATTAGGTTTTATGTTAAGAGCATGCTAAGTAACCAACATATACCTACGAATGGGTCCTTTAATATTGACATCACCATAATCCTCTAATGGTGGCATCTCATTATCACTTGAACTAACATTCTCTATATCACTGTTATCCATAATAATCATAATTGTTTTACTAGCAAATTGAGAAGTTACATACCCAAATCCTTGTCTCCTAAAATACTTAATATTATATGACTTATAAGATGATGTAGTTTTGATTTTACCTTTGGAAATAATAATTAAATTCTTTGCCTTGACATCAACCTTAGGTTTTGAGATAGTTTTGTTGTGACCTCTGTAAAAAGGTAAAATTCAAACCATATTTAGGAGCATTCTTAAACTTTAACTACCTTTTAACCTTGATAGCTTTATACAAGAAATTTTGTATCTCTATATGATGTTGCAATTCCACTATATCATCTATCACTTTATTCAAACTACTAATGAATCTAGTCATAATCACCTTATGATCATCCTCCATATTAGTCTAATCATGGCTATCTCTATCTCCTTTTAGTAATCCTCTAAACTTATAGAATCTTAAGTTAAACCTTACAACTTTTTACATAATTTCTTGTAATAACGACTACATATAAACCTCTTATACATCATTGTCTTCATCTTTTTCCTATGATCGAATAGGTCTCTCAACTACATTCGTATTATGATCCTACTAAATGTTAGTATAATCCTTAAATTCATCCACTACTAGTTTAGCCGTCTTTTAGTTAGAATAATTATGATAACGAAATATATGTTCTACCTTCCTCTCCTACTAAGTATAATTAAAAATCATTATTCCTTTGAAAGGTAGGGATCTTTTTGTTAATATTACCAAATTATTATCTAATTATGAGATAACCCTTCTTAGAACTAGTCTCATCATAATCAAAATTCTCCTCTTCCTCCTCCTCAAACATGTGTTTATTAGAAGATTTGAATCTGGGTAGGGACTATAAATAATCCATACTCATGTTTAGAACCTTGTACTGGTCTTGAATATCCTTCATAAACATTCTTCATAAACATTTTCTGATCAATTTTTGCTTTATCTCCACACTACTAATATTTAAACATGTCAAGAAAATGTTAGTGATGAACATATTGGTTTTTTTCCTCACACAATCCCTTACATGTTTACACTCAAGATTAGGTTACTAAATCACTTGTGTTTTACTCAATTTTAGTTTTTCTCAATTATATTCTTACCACTCTTGCCTTTTACCACTCAACTTTCCCTTATAAGTCCTTTACTAAGAAATTTATCAATGATCCTACCAGAACAATAAATGATAACTTTAGGTTAATGAAATCAATAAGGAAGAATTAAGGAAGTGAACAAAATCAATAAGAAAGAACAAAGGAAGTGAACAAAATCATTAATAAAGAACAAATGAAGTGAAAAATATCTATAAGAAAAAAGCAAATAAAGGAAATAAAATCATTAAGAAAGAATAAAGGAAGTGAAATCAACAAGAAATATTGAAGAAGAAAAATTAATGAGAAGGTATTAAAAGATTAAACGAAAATAAGAATACTTTTATGATAGGAAAAAGATTATAGCAATTTATAGCACACTAAAACAATTTATAACCAAATTGTACAATATATGATATTTAGGTTTTTAATGCACTTTTCATTTTGAATTTATTTCTTTTTTTTCTTTATGTATATATGATGTGCACTAACTCAACATAAGAAAAAATGAATGAAACAACTTTGATTGAAGAATAATGGATAAATGAACATTGAATTAAAAGGAACTACTAAAAGATAGAATTGGATAGGATGGATGATGAACAACACAATCACAATAAGAAGAAAAAAGACAAATACTTAAAAGATATATAACACCTGATTTTAAAAGTCAAAGTTTTGATATTAAATATTATGAACCCTACGATCATCTTTAAATCAAGTAAGAGAACACAATCCTAACCAAACCTACTAATGAAAACAAAAATATATAAGAATTTTGATTGTCATAAGTTGCATTGATAAGATCATATTTAGTTCTTATTAAAGAACAAAGAGGAAATTCTGACAAAATGAAAAAAGCTCTCAATTTGATTTATATTATGATGATTCTCCTAAATTACATCAATAATATGTCTTTTACGACCATAAAGCACCTAACAACTAGAGTCATAAAAGGAAATAATATATGTATCATAATATAATTAGGAAACAATTAATTAATTTTAAAAAGTTAATCCTTATCTTAAAAAAATAGAGTTTAATAAAACTAAAATACTTAACTCCACATGTTCAGTGCTTGTCTAGGAAGCACTATTATGTTGATTAACTTTTAAAACTTTCTAGATACTTAATAAAAATGAGTATGAGGCAAATTAAAAGTACCAAACTAACGAATGGTTGATTTTGTTTCAAAACTCTTGAATTTAGTGTAAAATTAGCACCAAACACTAACATGACAGCAACGCCAGTTACATTATGTCTCCTTATTATCCAATTTCCTCTAAGCTTATTCTTCATATGTTAAAGCATATCCCATCTTTAATAACATGTAGAAAAGTGATCAATCTTAGAATACATCTTATTCATCTTAAATGGCCTCCTTTTCTTACATATCCATTATTAGTCCTTGCAAAGCCACTCATGTGTTTGGTATTTTCCTTATTTATTGGACTTCTACGTCATTGAAAAGGATCACTAGAATATTTGGAAATAGATGGTGATACAAAACTTATCCCCATCATATTTTAAGCTATAATAAACACAATTAATAGTGTGAGAAGGAGCTATTTAGGACCTACTTTTTAGGCTTTCTTTCATCTTTCTTCTTAAACATCAAGGTTGAAAATTTTGCAATAAGTATAGATCCAAAAGGTAGAGTCACATTAGTATGGATCTAAAGTGGCTAATCTTAGTGAAAACACTAGAATTTGGTGTCATAGATTATTACCACAATAAGGCTTATAGAGGATAAATTTGAGACATTTCGAGAAGAAAGGAGCTTGTCTTCTTCCCTAACTGCTTAAACTGGGGTTCAAGATTGAGAGCTTGAGGTGAGAAAGTCTTCTTACTATCAACTGTTGGGTAGTAATAACCATCTATTTCTAGTATTAAGTTTGACTAGGAAATTGGTGAGAAGTTACGAATGAACTCATTATATTCATACCTTACTTTGATTAACTTTAGTCAATATTGATTAACTTGATTCAATATCACCTTAAATTTGGGTTACTATAAAAGACACTACAACCTTCTTCTTTTTTTACTTTTGATACTTGATATGACGCTAATCTCTACCCTATAGATCTCATAAACAACTGCATCTATTGAACTATAGTATAGTATCAGTTAATATCGAGTAGCGATCCCACAAAGACTACAAGTACTAGTTATAACCTCTTTTCTATTTTCTAATTGACAAATAGGATGATGATTTAATTAAACTAAACTAAAGATCAACATAAATAATAAATCAGAGCACATGTAACACTAAGATTAATCACTATCAAATAACTAGTACCTAAGTGATGAATCCCCCTAAGATTTCTTAAGTATTAACCTTTATCATGAAATCCAATTAGTAATCATTAGACCGTGGAAAATCCTATCTTATGTTAAGATCTTTCTCAATACTATGAACAACTAATCCTCAATTGATTAACAGAAACCTCTTTCTAGTTAAAACCCCTAAGATTGAATTATTCAATTTGTAAATTTTGTTATTAGATCTAAACCTAATCCAAAGGATTCATGTCAACATTTATCTAAGTTTATATACAACTCTTTCCAATTATGGTAGCTTTTGTCACATAATTGACTCACACTTAACAAGTTATGCTTCACTTCATCCACTAAGAGTACATTATCAATAATTTAATGGTCTTTCTTACCAATTTTGTCAATGCCAATTATCTTACTCTTGGCATTATCTCCAAAGGCAATGAATCCTCCATGTTTTTCTTTAAGATTTAAAAATCAAGATGCATCACTGGTCGTATGCTTTGAGCATCTACTATCCAAATACTATTTATTCATATACAAATTAATGTATTTTAGGTGCCCAAACGAGCTTGGATCCTTAATTGTTAGTCTCCTCTTTTTTTCGACTCATTTTTAAAAATGTTTATTTATCATCCTTTGTTTTGAAAAGCATAAATTATCAATATATTCATATTTACCACAAAATAACATGCCATGTCATATGATTTGATAGTAAGATGATGATTATTATAACTTCGATGCATGAATGCATTCCTTATTCTTATATTTACATATGAGTCATGAAAACTTCTTCTTTATATAAGTTATTTGATTGTTTTCTTTAGAAAAGTTATAACATAATTGTATGTATGAAACATATTTCTTTCATTATAATGATGCTTGTGTGGAGTGTGAATATGTGCCATATAAGTATGCCTGGTGTAAGGCCTAGTATGGTATGAGTGTGATTGTATGTTATATGTTTTCTTTTATAGAAGTTTTACCTAATTTTTCTTTAAGAGTGTTGAATTCTTTGCCTAGATCGTGAATGATAAAAGAAAGCATGAGGTTTGCTCTTAATATAAGTTCTAATGGTTGTGATGTGTGTGCTTAAATGTATATGCTTCTTGTTCATTTGTCACCCTAGGCATCGGTTCTTCACTATATAAATGCTTTCCTTTAACTAAAGTGGTTTTGGTGTTGGAAGCGTTCCCATAACTATATCCAATTCCATACTTATTACTAAACCTTTTATGGGCTCTTAACATGTTTTCTAATTTCTCACTTGCTTTAGTAGACTTGAACAATGAGTCCTTAAGAAAATCAACTTCCTTCTTCAATTCTTCATTCTTATGCTTTAAAGTGTCTAAATCACGATTCAATGCCTTGGAAAAGAAAATGGAGCATTGGGAAACCAAGGCTGAGAACATAAACACTTATATCACTCAGTTGTCCAACAACTTAAGTGAGAATCAAGCATGGAGCAGTGGAACAATTCCTTCGAACATTGTAATGAACCCAAAGAGCCTGAACTCGATAGCTTTGATAAGCGAAAAGCAAGTGAAGTTTTACATTCTAAAGGAGGAAGCATGCACTGAGGACATTGAGGTTGAGGAAGCGCCTCAAATTAAGGAAAAAGCAATACGATCGGAAAGTGTAAGAGAGGAGAATTTGTTGAAGGAAAAGCAATCAACAACAGATAAGCAAAAAGGAACCCCTCCAAGAAGTTCAGAAGAAAGAGCCGAGAAGGAAAAGTCTAGCGATCAGGAAGCCACTAGTAAGGAAGTTAATCTGCGAGACCTCCCCTTTCTAAATTCTTATCTCATGAGCAAGAAGATGAATGAGCTCAAACATGAGAAGGACATAATTGACTTGTTTGGAAAAGTGGAGATCAATGTTCCATTACTGGATCTAGTTAAACGAGTTTCGAGCTATACAAGATACTTGAAGGATCTGTGCACGAATAAAAGGAAGTTTAGGCCGAATGAAAGAGTGCAAGTGAGCTCCAATGTGTCCGCGTTATTCAAGCCCCAAATTCCAGTAAAATGTCAAGACCCGGGATCTTTCACCATTCCTTGCATCATAGGAAAGGTGACTATAGGAGGAGCATTATTGGACCTGGGAGCATCTATAAATGTGATGCCAAAATCTGTCTATGAAGCTTTAGGAGTAAAAAGTATAAAACTCACTTCGGTAGTTTTACAATTGGCGGATAGATCATTTAGGCATCCCGTGGGGATCATCGAGGACATTCTTGTCAAGGTAAAAGGTTTAGTGTTTCCTGCCGATTTTTATGTGCTTGACATGTCTACTGAAGTTGTGCAGGATACTTCACTAATTCT
>JANKOE010000006.1:44759282-44771293 GCA_026284465.1 Erythroxylum citrifolium
GCAGGTGTTAGTCTCCCATGCAAACGTAAAGACCTAAACCTAGCATGTATTCCATATATAAGGTACTATTTCGCCATGATACAGATACGAGATTACAACCCTAATTTCTTCTCTGTTCTCAGCGACCAAAACTTTCTCAAAAAGACTAACTTGTGCGTTGGAGAGGCCTGCCAGCAATCAACCCCCGGCGTGCCTTACTTGTTTTGCAGATATTCAGCAGCCAAGATTACACAGAATCATGGATCCGAACAGCAACGTCCAGCCCCAGCAGATTCTGGCATAACCAAATATAAGTTTTTATGTGAAAATTGATTAATTATAGTAGTCTACGCAGTTCAAAAGTAGGATTAAAGTGAAACCTCTCATATAAAATGAATATGTGCCACATGGTGACATCACATAACACGGTTTCGCTAGTAAATCGTGCCTTCATTACAGTTTCTTGGTCTGTACAAGCACACACTGTACAGATCAATACATAGCTTTAGGAGCAGGATCACTTTTTCTAATGCCGAATGCCAAACATATGCTTAGCTTAGCTTAGCTTAGAAAGGCCACAGTTTAGCCTGCATGTTTGAGCTACACTGATCCAGCCCATCATAACTTCTCCCAGTTTTACAAGCCTACATTTCCTTTTTCAAAGGAAAGCACCATGGTTTGAGTTGCAGAAGAAGTAGATCCAGAACGTCATCCCATATTTATGGGACTGACTGAGTTCTCCACTCCGTTCGTGAATTAAGCCACCGGTTTAACTAGAGTATCAAATCAAATATACATACGATCATTACGCAATATTTAGTTTTAAATCTAATTGGAAGACTTAAACTGATTGTGTATCATCTATGGATTAAAAGTTGGCAAATCTTGAGGAGGACTAAGCAAGGTTTGAGAAGGCACAACACCATTTCGAACGATGAATGCTGTGGCAGGACGCCACGAAATATATGGTTCTAGGTGACGATGAAAAAACCAGACTCCTGGATTGTCTGCTTCGATCCTTATAGCTGCCCAACCCCCACTTGGCACTGCTACCGGAGCTGAGAATGGACAAGGCATGAGAGGGTAGATGAAGCATAATGAGCGTGCCAGAGGAGAGTGCCTCGTTGACCCTTAACACTGAACTTGTATGTGTAGGAATGGCCTCCTCTGATGGGGCATTGAGTTACGTTCGCTGGTCCATCAGACCAACCTGTTCTTAGTTGCCTTATTCCATGCCTGTTCGAATCCAAATTTCTCATGCATAACTACTGCTCTTTATTATTTTTAATTTATGGATTGAATTTGTGATAAGTTATATGGTAGAAATAGTAGCATGAGTTTGTAACGATATTATCATCTTTAACATTATTCTTCATTAATACACACACAAACAACTATATATAATTGAAATAAGGAAATTAGTTAGGAAACTACTGTATTGTTATTGTTGAACCAAGAGAAAAAAAAATTTGCTGCAACAAGCGCTGAAATAGAATATATTTATTGATATTGGGAATGCTTATAATAAAACCATATTTATATATGTTATCATACTGAAATTTCGTATTTAACATTTTCTAAAAATTGCAGCAAAAGTTTAATTGGATACTGAAAATCTGTTAGTCCCATCAGTACTATGAATTTAATGGAACTCTACGTATGCCTAACAAGATAATTTTGTGCAGTCAACAACGAAATGTAATGGTGTTGGCAACGTCATCGGTGACCTTGATTTGGACATTATCGTCTTCATGAATGGCAATTTTTGGGCCAGGATACTCTCCATTTATACTTAAAAGTTGCTTTGTATGGCAAAAACGAGTTAATTTCTTCCGTTGAATCAGCAAAATCTTCCGAGACTTGATTTATAATCTAGCCCTATTTGATTCGATTGCACCAGGTCAAAGTGAGGTCCAAGGTTAGGCATATATACCTTGAAACTGAGAGTTTTCAGTTGTTTCCGAAGAGAGCGAAATGGCAAGTAAAATCAGCTGTGTCTGAAACAGGCAATAATGCCTGCAAAAGCCCTCCATTAAAACAAAGCTTTTGTATATGATTATTAAACAATTAGTCACTCGGAGGTTATTATTGATTGTAATTAAGGTTTTAATAAAATGGAATAGAACAAAGTAGAATGTAATAGTTTATAATAGAATGAAATAGAATGTAAATATAATATTAGAAAATTATCGTTTGGAAGGGATAAAAGGGTTTATAGTGTAATATAGTAAAATGTTATTTAGAAGAAGAGTTTATAATATAATATAGTTTATAATATAATATAGTTAAAAGTTGTTTATTATTTTACATTCTATTCTAAACTCCCCAAATTAAGGATTTTTTATTTTTACTGTTTAAGACGGAATGAGATTTAATATGAAACTCTACTCTTCTATCTCATTACATTCCATTTCATTATAAACTCTCCTTATAAACGATGAAATAATATTGCATTTTATTTCATTCCATTAATAAATTCTCAACCAAACATATTCTTAACGTTATCAATAAACTAATAGTGGCTGGCTATTTATAGTAAATGTTAAATAGTCACATATGCTCACACATTGGCTCCTTTGAATATAACTTGTGATGTTGGAGTAGGTAATATCGTTACAGATGCCAACCAGCTTGCACACGTTAAGTCGAGTAAGCTTTAAAACCATAGAGATTATAGTTAGTTTAATCTCGTGGTGAGAATAAATTAAACAGCTGGAACATAATCAACCCGCACACGGGGTCTGATTCTTCTTCGTCCATTCCTCCTTCCAATTGCATTAGAAATGACACCCATTCCTGCATCATAAAGAATCCAAGGCTTGAAGAATTCGACGAAAATGATTAATTGTTATCTTTGCCGGAGTGAAGTTAAAATTTTAAGTACATAATGATATGAGGTTTAAATGTATAAAAGATTGAACAATATTCTTTAACCGAAATCTAACAAAGGCGCTCAAGATAGCTGGCCGTATTTGAACGCATAGAAATGCATGACTCGAAGTTAAGATTGAAACTAGATCACCGGATGGAACTGAACTAGCTTAGGCTTATGCCCTTGAAATTTATTTAGCCAGTACACAACAGCCCCTAACTTCAATTCAAAACTTAATCATGATACAGCAGAAGAGCTCTGCAAAACCGATATCTTCTTGAATTGTAAATGCCACTTCCTCAACCAATTCAGCATATATTACGAAAGGATTTTATTAGCAAGACCAGTCCTGATCACTTAAACCTGAAAAAGGACAAAGAATTCAGGTAGGCTGTAAATAATTGCATGAAAAGGTTAAAGAGTTCAGCCATGCCATTTTAACCCTATGTAACTGGGTTTTGTAAATGGGTTTATAGTGTAGCTGGAAAATGTCATTTTCAAACTTAGTTAATCCTTTCTTTCCCAAATGATTTAAGAGCTTTTAGCCTTTTGCTAGATGGATGATTAGCATACAAATCATTCTTTACAGCTGACAAGTCTAAGTTTTGCTGCCTTTTTATTCCTCTATTACGCTCTCGTTGCATCCCATGAGCAAAATCTTAAATTTAGTTGACATATTATATTTGATTTAATTGAATTCAAGTTAAGATTTGATTAATTTATATTTGACATTTTCAATTATAAATCATGAACTCAATCCAACCTAAAATCAATGAGTAAAAGTTATACTTGACCGAATTTGAACTTAAGTATTCGGACTCCATTGATGTAAGTGCACCTTCAGCTCTTACCAACCTTAATAAACATGATATAGTAACAAGTATATATAATTCTAATAATAAAATTTTAGATTTCAATAATGAATAAACACTTAAAACACAATAACATAAAGTCTCTCATGCGATAATAGCAGTGCCGGCCCTAGGCAAGGGCTAGCAGGGCACCTGTCCAGGGCCCACGATGAGAAGGGGCCCCTGAATCTTATATTTTAGCTTTTGACTCCCACAACATATAACTAATTCGCTTAAAATTGATTTAATGTTGTTGATGTTTCGAAGAGTAAATATTAGGCAAGTTCCAAGATTTTGTTAGCGTTTATGATCATTTAATATTTAGTTGATTATGTAAACTTATAAATTAAGTCATTTATGTTTTATACAAACATATAAAATTAAATATATTGTCGATTTATTAGAGCCTTTTTTATTTCACTCAGGGCCTATAAAATGATAGGAACAGCCCTAGATAATAGGCATGAGATAGACTTTTATCGAAAACTTTACCAGTGTCACATAAATATATCTAAACTTTGAAATTAAAGCTCTATACTTCTTTCAACTGCAAATAAATCATTATAATTTGATAATGTACTTTATAATATATTTCTAAAAATTATGAACTTCATATTGTATTGCTTTAAAAAATAATGAGCTAATTACATAACCCCTATATGATTCTTTTATGGTATGATAATTAACTCAACTCCACAAGTCTCATTTAAAGCATTTGCCAAACAAAAACACTACCGTCCACAAAAATTGAAGTCTTGAGAGATGTATGGCTATGAGAAACTAGTGAAGATAGAAAATTGATAAGAAAAAAGACTGACACACTATAGAAGTACAATTACTTCTTGTTTAGACAAACTTTTGCCCTGTTGTATAACATTAAGCAATTAAGCAATACACATGTTAACTTCATTACAAGACTATACATAGTTACAGTAACAAGATTACTGATCACCTCTCCTCCATAATTTAGCATATAATAAGAGGGGGTAACCTATAAAGAAAGGACAAGAAATTCTGTGATCTCAGTAATGTCTATTGATGTACCGAGAGAAAAAGTCATCTGTGGGTCTAAGTCTTGTTACTTCAGATATCATATCAGGCATGAAGAACTGCAACCTTCTGGGACAATTCACTAACAGTCTCGTCACCAACTTCTGGAATCGTCTCCTCCTACCAACATAAAAACTACGATATAACGAATGAAAGAATATGAATTTATCCATCATCTGAAGCCAACAGCAGGAAAAAAATTAAAGTTGTTGAGAATAGTTGAGTCATATCCTTTATAATTACACCAACGCTCACACATTTCAGAACCTTACCATTTATCTTTTTTTATTTCTTTATTAGCAACAGTTACACAATCATCTTAATCGAATAACAGATATTTGCAACTAATATGGGTTACCTCTGTATCTCTTCTAGGTTGCACACCCACACACTTGGAAGCACTAATGCTAGCACTCTTCAATAGGCTTCTATTACTGTAGTTTGGCTTGTTAGGCCCATTTTGTTCTGAACCTTGGTGCGATCCTGGAGGACTCTCTAGTGTTGTTGCCACAGAAGCTGCACTTCGTCTCTCCACTTCATCGTTTTCCCCTGCTGTCTCGTCTTTAGGAGCAGGAACACGCTCTCTGAAGAGGAGAAAAAACACAAAAAAGAGAAGAAGAAGAAAAAAATGAAGCTTGTAGGTTGCAAATTGGAATATCAACCTAATCAAATAAAAGTAGAACAATAACAATTGTAATATCAGAGTTGTAGCCAAACTAATGCACATACGCAACTGTAGAAGCAAGGACAAGGGCGCAGAAGCACTAAGGTTTGTTTATGTTGTTGAGTCTGAAAAAAATAAGGTCTTTCCCCACAGTTTGAGCAGAAAATTTACTATATAAATAGAGAAAGAGTAGGCTTTGCAAGAAACTTGGAGTTGCATTGGAATTGACATACCTAGGCAAGGAAGCATGTTGCCTTTGGAGTGGAGTGCTTCTTTCACCTTTACCATAATGCTCCTCAAGATGTGCAAATTGTCTTTTGAAACGATCAACTCCACTATAGTGTAAATGTATAAAAATAATTAATTTGGGTTACTTGTGCGTAAATATGCCAACTATATCATGCTTTCCCGAACAACAAGATGCCCATTATAAAACTAACGCGAGAAGTTTACAGAAACTTTATTTTACTACAAACATGAAGCTTTGGACCTATAAAGGAAAATGATCTAAATACCTACCAGTAATAATAACATCTTACAAGCAACAGTACTTCCCCCGTCAAGTATCCATACTGCTTAAAATTGTTGCACAGTTATCTAGTGGATATCAATTATCTAACTACCATTTTTCAATTTTAACAAAAACTTTCATGCTTGAATCAGGCTAGGCAACCGTTCGTTATAAATAATATAAGTTTGGAAGATCTCAAATGCAAACAATTGTCGTAAAGCATCATAACTTTGGACTAAGTAGCTCATAAAGCAAGTAGTTCTTCTGTGACCAATTTAGCAATATTTGATATGCAAGTGCAAATTGGATTCTAAAACTTGGCTTATGAACAATCACTAATAGAGGTTCTGATATGTTAAATCAATAATGACTGCTCTACCTCGGGTACAGAAAGCTAGTCTGCTCTCCACCTTGAAGGTACTCTTGGAGCATTTGAGGGTGATACTCTAATATCTGATTACACAAAGCAAAATGTATAAGATTCACTGATAAAAGAAGGATGAAATAAATGAAATTTGCAAACAGAAATCACATAGCTATACCTCTCGGTAGATCAATTCTCTAACATCATCTTTTGCCAACTTCCTCCTTTCAAATTCAAACTCCAGTTTTGAAATCGGTTGAGTGGATGGTTCTCGGTCAACATTCGATAAACCATGAAAGTAAGGATCAGCTAGCGCCTAGCATTAAAGTGTTGAAACGTGATCACCAGATAAATAATATGGAAAGTTTTCGAGGATTGAATTCTGATTCAAACATTGATATTGTAATCATCTAGCACATTGGATCTTTGTTACCTCTTCAGCTGTAGGGCGATCCTTAGGATCGAATGCAATTAGGCGTTCCAATAAGTGAAGAGCCAACGGATCTGCATTTGGGAACTTCTGTGGGAATGGAACTGGTTGTTTCTTCCGCATGCTACCTAGGTACCTCCTTGCCTTTTCATTCCGGATCTGAACATGTCATGTTGTTTTAAATATGAGTTGTGAATAAACAAGTTGGTAGGTTTGTGAGAAAGAGGAATAAGGTGAAGAAGAACAAAGTCAGAAGTAATCAAAGTAAGTGTATAATGTTGATAAGTTGGTGATATATGAAATGTAAAGATGTTATTAGCAGCAATAGGACCATTTAGGCAACCTGGTGATACTCAAACCAGTTTGCCTTTAGATTCCACAAAAGCAGTTACCACAATTAGGTACTGACCCTTGATATTGATTCAGGAGGAGGAGTGCCAAGCAAATCAGTCATGAGATCCAATTGGTGCACCACATTTTTTCCAGGAAACAGTGGTCTTCCAGAGAGCATTTCAGCAAATATGCATCCTATGCTCCAAATATCAATGGCGGGAGTGTACTGAGAAAAGATAACAGAATGTTGTAATTATTCACCTTGAATCAACGTCACTAGAAATGGTAAAAAGAGAATTTATAATAAGAAGATAATGAATAAGGGATCCTGTAGTTGAGGAGCTGTGTATATATGTCAGTAATTAGAGCAGTGATTAATGCCAACCACGACAAGGGAATTTAATAACAAGAGAATAATGAAAGAACCACCAAATAATTAACCCAATGAGATACTCCAACTGCACATTATTATCAGATTTTGGGAAGCAACAGAAGTTATATACTTATGCACACTCCAAGCAATTTAAGCAACTGGAACTGGAACAGGAAAAAGAATAATTTAACTAAGAAGCTAAGATATAAAATAATAGAAGCAGCTTACTTTGGAGAAAAAAGAACCACAGAGTTCAGGAGCTCGGTACCATCTAGTTGCCACATAGTCCTTCATGTAAACAAATAAATAATTAAAATTGAGTAAGATGTGGCTTTTTTGGGGGATTGCTTAGTGCAACGTACTGAAAGATCGCCCACTAACTCAAAATAATAAATGAATGAACAAGGAACTGAGCAACTGGAATTAGGAATCAAGGTAAGTTCATGACTTGCATGACAGAGAAACATACGGTCCAAAATATAGCTGATGGTGCATCATTAAAAGACACTCGAGCAAGACCAAAATCACAAATCTTCAGTTTGCAGTCAGCATTTGCAAGGATGTTTTTTGGCTTTAGATCTCGATGGAACACGTTTGCTGCAAAAGGTCCAGATATTTGTTCAAACAATCACTCAAACCATAAATGCAAAAACAAAAGACAAAATGCCAAACCTGAATGAGTATATTTAAGGCCACGGAGGAGCTGGTAGAGGAAAAATTGGTGATGTTCAGGAGTGAGGTCATCATTTGCCTTAATTACTTGGTGAAGGTCAGATTCCATCAGCTCAAAAACTACATAAATGTCTCTGAATTCTCTTCGTGAAGGAGGAAGCATGATATGTTTTATTTCTACAATGTCAGGGTGACGAAGCAATCGAAGAAGCTTAATTTCCCTAAGAATACGAGTGGCATCAGAAACATGCTCAAATACTTCGTTAATCTTTTTTATTGCAACCTTTTCTCCACTGTGTGTGTCTATGGCTGATGCAACAACACCATAACTCCCTTTACCAATTACTTCTTGTATTTGGTATCGACTTGCCTCTCCATATTCAGTAAAGAATTCTGCTTCTGCAGATCCCTGTGTAATGAATTGAAATGGCTAATCATCTGTTTAGACTGTAGTTTCGATGATAAGAGAACCAGAGAAGAAATTGGAAGATTAACATTACGCATACGGCATCAACTTTTCATACCAGATCAACTAGGGGAAAATAATATCCTTATAGGGTCTGTTAGCAATATAGATAACCCGATCCAGTAATGTACCTAACATTTTAAAGTTGAATAAAAATTGCAACTTTTTCGGTTGAAAGGAATGGAGGTTTCTGTCACTCATATTTCCGGTACACGGCTCAGATTATTCAGAAAACCAATTGGAATCACAAACAATGTTTTCTTCAGAAACCACCAGCAAATAATATAATCATCATACAGAAGACACGTTATCATAGAGAAGCACACAGAAAACATAGCTCCCGAGAACTCAAAAAATTCTTAAACAAGCATATTAGGAACTTGTTAAATGGAGAAAAACGTAGGCGCATACAAAAACAAGTAGCTTTAAACAATCAAAAATGGCAGAAAACATGAAAATAGCAATCAATTACATTGCCATTCTCCAATTATACAAACCATGACAATGTATATTTTTGATACGATGAAAACCATTCTTTAAAGTCCAAAACTTTCGACGTGATGTTGGCACTTTACACGCGCTAAAGTTGTTAAAAGAAACAGAAAATTATGCGTGACATACCATCCTTGATACTGTTATTTTATTGTCTTTGTTATGCGCCACTTTCAGCTATGATCCCACCAGTCAGAACAATTATGTAGTCAAAAGAAACCAATGATATAAAGATGAGTTCATTACTAATCACAATATCTGGATTGGTGAATGAACGAAATTGCCCACGTAATGGCCCAGTGATCAATATAATGAGCGGGGAAAGCACCAAAAGAAGAAAGAAAACAAGGAAATATAAAAGAAACAGAAACGAATGAAAATAAAGAAAGCCAGAAACGGACAGATCTGTGAATCGAAAGGAAGATCGTTTCTTTACCTTCTTGTGATTATCCATGTTAGACCCAACAAAGAAGTTGAGGCGTTTAGGGACTCGAATTGGCTTTAAGCCGGAGATATCAAAATCCTCAATAAACGGAACCTGCTCTTCTTCCTCTTGAGTAGCAATTCCCGAAGATTGTGGGAGACCACTAGTAATATTCTTGTAGCTTGCACTAAAATTATCGTCGTTGCTATAATTAAAATCGACGCCACTCACAACATCAACACCATTTTTAATTATAAATCTACTACTATTAGAAGATGATGAAGAAGTAGTAGTAGTAGTAGCAGCAGGATTATTGCGGCGTTGAAACCAGCGACGAACACCACCCACGAGATTGCCACCCGCCATATAAACTGCCTCTCCCCTCAACCACTCGATTCCAGCATTTCCCGCCTACAACTCCGCCGACCTCCTCTGATCTTTTCTTTTACCCCACTTCGAGTTGAATTATACGGACATAGAAATGTATGAATCAATTGAGTAAGGAAAAGTAAGTAATTATGAATGTATTGTTACTCCGAGAAACAAGAGGGGTTGTGTCCTTCATTGGAATGTTGTTTAGATACAGGCATGTCCTATGGAGACAGAGAGAGTAGGAGGAGGAAATTTGAGGCAAACACGACATGGGCACGCGTGTTTTCTTTCTGTCTGTACTGCATATCATCGTTGTTATCTTTATTGTTTGTTTTGTTAAATTATGATATTAGCAGCCAGCTGCCAGCCCTTTTTTTTAATTATTGCTTTGATTTTGACGTCCTCTCATGAAATCAATTTCAAAGTACAAAAAGCAAGCCTACCAGTACCAGCACCGGTACCAGTACCAGGCAGGCTCACGCGTCATTTTTTTTCTTTCTCAATCCATAATTATAACGCCTATCCACTTGTAAATTAACCCATCATAATTTGGGTAATTAAGTAAAAGTAATGTGGCATGGAGTTTAGTTTACGCCCTAGGAATTCCTTTTTTCGTAATTACGAGATACACAAAGGGCTCTTTTTAAAAACAGACAAATTTTGGATCCTCAATAGAAAATTGTTCCATGAACCATGATTGGCTCGCCAATTCCAACAAAATGCAGTATCATACTTGAATATACTTTTTTATTATCAACCTTAGTTTATTATCCACCTGGGCTGGGAGGAAAAACTATTATAAAGTATTCGATATTAAAAGAGCCACGTGCTCACAAAATGGAACAATGAAAATTCAGACCTGTCACTTTGCAATTTGACGAAATGTATCCTGACCAAGTCTTTAGGAGTCCATTTCAAAGTTGAAATCATATTCTTAGATAATTGTAAGACTTGGTCAGATTTTTGTGGTGATATTAACAAGTTTTTGCATATGGATATAACTGACGTGTGTAGGAAAAACAATAAAAGATTAGGTAAAGGTATAAGATCGAACTATGTAGATTAAATGATGACATAAAAGGGAACAATAATGTACAAAACTACTCAAAAAGATTTATTCATACTCAACTAGTTATATACCTTAGCTAGATACTTTTATGACTATTACATACCCAGTCCTCGTAATTGTTACTTTTGTAACTAAAATAACAATCGTCAGCTAAACTACTTTAACTAACAACTTCAACATTCCCCCTTAAGTTGGAGCTTAGTTTCAATCGCACCAGCCCAACTTGAATAATAGGTTATGAAAGGTGGTAGCATCCAAAGATTTTGTAAAACATATGCTAATTGTTGTTTAGAGGAAACATACTATGGATGTATAAAACTTGCTTTGTATTTGTCCCAAACAATATGAAAATCGGCTTTCAAATATTTTGCTCTTTCATGAAAAACAAGATTAGTGGTAATATGTAAGGCTGTATAATTATCACAATATAAAAGAGATAGGAAGTAGAGTAGGAACATGAAAATCTTGTAAGATATAAGTAATCCATTGTAGTTCATAAATCGTTGCTCTCATGCTGTGACATTATGCTTCAATAGAAGACTTAGGCGATGTGACTTGTTTCTTTGCTTTTCAAGAAATAAGAGATAAACCAAGAAAACACAATAACCTGTAAGAGAACGACTTATAATTGAACAAGTAGTGCAATCTACATTACAATATGTTGTAACATGAAAAGAATATGATCTAAGATAGAATAATCCCTTTTAAGGACATCCTTTTGTTAGTTTATGTCCTTGCAGCCAATCAATTGGATGCATATTAATGTAAGACATTATATTTTTATTTAATAAAAAGGCATTGTTTATCTTTGTGTATTAATTTTATTAATATTTTATGTTTTAATATTAAAGATAAAATCTTTCAAATAATTACTGCGTAATTGAAATTATAATGAGATCATAATTATGAGATTCAATTTACACTTACGTGTTATTTCTAAATGTTCCTAGTTGTAGTTTCATCAAGACTGAATATTGCTAAAACGGTAAAACTGGCAAACATTATATTTCTTTCTTATTAAGAAAGTAATTAATCTCATAAATTAAAGTATAGAGATACTTAAACTAATGTGTGGGTGATTATTAAAGT
>JANKOE010000006.1:44775290-44785895 GCA_026284465.1 Erythroxylum citrifolium
GAATATTGAACTTACCTCATGAGATATAAAACTTTAAGTGTCTCCCTCATGCGCAGATCGAAATACGAAAATGCACTCAAAATTAGCTTTAAAAACTTTTCTGGAATCCAATTACCAACATAATAAATCCATAAAAATTGAAAAACCACTTTAAAAAAATTCTCCAAACCTGAAAACTGACCCAAAAGGACCCGAGATACCTTTATGGGAATTCTAAAATTTTCCTAAAAAAAAACAATGTAGCAAAATCTGTACTACTGATGTTAGCCGCTGACGTGGCGCACTATGTTATTGCGCGTGGCGTAGCGCCGATGAGCACCAGATGCTTCTGGCACGTGCGCAGCATGCGCTCACCACACGTACATGCGTGACACGCGCCGACACGTATCCCAATCCTAGCGGTCCACGTGTTAAGATGGATGCGGCGCGTGCCACACATGCGCCCACAATTCCACGCTCGTGGGAGAGCATACGTGATTGGTGCTTGTGTACACGCGCCAGCCGTACCGCCACTCCTTAGTTACTGTGGCAACGTTGGAAGCATAACGTTGCGTGGCCCTTTGACGAGGAGGGCGATTTTCGGAGTCCCAAGATGCTGTTTTTTGCTCCTTTTGACCCGTTTTCGACCTATTTTTCATAGTTAGCCTTATGTGTACTACTTTTTTTTTGGTAAATCAAAATATGTATACTACTTTTACATAATTTTATATGTAAAAAAAATCGGAAACCGAATCAAAAACTGAAGAAAACCATATTCAATGGAAACCAAAAAAACCTTCGTTTTCGTCAACCCGATCACGTAATCATTATGATACCACATGAAATACGTAGTACAGGCCTTATTACGTACGCAAGATTATACATGAAAGGGTAAAAATGAAGGAAATGCGGAATACCAAATTTCAGTTCCATTCAGAATTTTGAAGCAGTTTTTGATGCCGAAACGAGCTCCGATCTTCCTAGGACAGTTGAGGAATTTGTTCACCGACACTCAATTTAGGCCTTTCTACAATTTTCTCAATACACAAGCTCTCTTAACAGGTCAGAGAAATGTATGCTTACGATTGAAATGAACAATTATAGGAGACCTTAACTTTTATATAACTTCCATATCAAGTTTCCCTATCACAAGGTCGATATAGACTAGGACCACACTAAAAGAGATCTATTTTTCACTCGAACTTTGACCTGTTAATCTATATTATTTATTGGGTTACTTTATTACTCTTATTTGGATCAAATTACGTAACTTAATCGATAATTTATTGAAAACCAAAATTACAATTAGTAATTGTCCAATTAATAGGAAAAAGACAAAAGTGCCCCTGAGGACAAAAATGTCTAACAAGGTGTTGCGTAACTTGTGCTTGTAAAGTTGTAATTTATTTATATCACCATACGGATACAAGTTATTTATAATTTTAAGAAAAGGAAGAACTTAGAAGGGTGATGAAGTGCAAAACACCTATGATTATTAATTTATACTATTCTATTTCTACCAAATGACCTAAAACTCTTATCAATTAAACAAATAATAATGTTTGGTTATGCTTATCCTTAAAGGCAAGAAGTGGCAGAGGCGTGTAGACTTCTTAGGCTTAGCTGGAACTGGAAGTGAATGTTTATTTAATTGGGTCGTTGTCATGATGAGGGCGCAGAGACTCTGCCATGGACTTGTCTTTTTAACGTATTAAAATGCCTTCTTTTTATCTAATACATCTGCAAGATCTTTTTCTTTTCCTGCAACAAGTTTTCCTTTCAAAAGAAAATCACCAATCCTTAAACCTATTTCCTTTTTCTTAAAAAAGTAGAAAGTTCGACGCGTTTTGGCTTTGGCAGAGGGCCTTTAATACAAAAACATTCTTTTGATTTTTTATTAAAATTTTGACCAATATATCACATAAAGAACAGTAAAATTGCGTTTTTAATAAAATACTTTTTTTTGTAATAATGATATGAACCTATTTTTTTACTTCTAGTCCTTACTCTTTAAAGAGTACGGCTTTGTCAACTTTTACAACAAAAGTATGATACGTTTAACTTCCAAGTAAAATTACTACCAGAAAAGAGAAAACTTGCTACGCTTTCACCATTGTTGTAATTTCAATTACTGAAATAAAGGGGAACAACACCTGCTTAGTTCGTCATCAGTTGGCTAAGTAATTATTGGATAGTATAGTAGTATTATACTTCAACCTCGTGTCTTGTTCCCAATCCCCATAATTGCTAATTCTATTGCGAATTTTGTCATTCTTTTTTACTCCTAGACCATCAATTTGTCATTTGATTCCATTTCCCCTTTTTATTAATGATTTTCATTTTTTTATTAAAAACAAAGGATATATTCAATATTTCAGGCATACTTTTATTATTAATAATGATTAAATATTAAATATTTAGATAAATTAATTTATGAATCAAATAAATAAACAAACAAATAAAACATTTGTAAAAAATCTTAATTAAATAAAAATTAATTTGTCGGTATAATTTTTAGTTATTAAAACAAATATTATTATTTAGAATCAAACGGTTCATATTAAATTTTTTAATAAATAACCATTTAAAAATGTAAATTTATAATTTTATTTTATTTGGTTCAAATTAATGATTGTGATCACGAAGATATATAAGATTAGGTTGAATACATGTGCTATAATCATATGGTATGTTTGGTAACTAGGAATGAAGATAAGTGAATCGGTTTTAAACTTTTATTTCTTAATTCTTTTTTTCTCTTTGCATCTCTCAATTTGAGAATTTAAGATTAATTAATTTATTTAGGCAATACATTATTTTGATTAATTCTTATTGGGATAATATGAAGCACTTTACTTTGTTTAATTTATTTACTAATTATTTTGTTTTATTTCCATAATTTTATATCATAAAATAAGTTCATTATGATTTTTTAAATTTTATTCGTATAAGAAAAATCATACATAATTATTTAAAAATAATAATTTATTGAATCATTAAAAATAATTTCAATTATTTATTAAATAATTTTTATCAATTAATAATAATACAAAATATTTTAATTATTTATTTATAAAATCAATCATATAATAGTCAACATAAGTAAAAAATTATCATTATCATTCTTAATATTTGATATCAAATATTGGCATATACAACTGTAAACGTCTATAATTCCACTTCTAATACTAGCATACTAAATTTGTAGTCACTAATTTTATTTCAATTCCAGCTCTTATTTTTGATTCTCATTCTTATTTTTTAATTCCAATTGACACTTAATAGGTTACTGCTTCTGACTTATAGTGACGTCATTGTTTTTGTTCACTTTCCTTGGATGTTATAAATTTAGTATTTTACCAATTTCTGCCTAATTTGTCCCCTCCCAACATTGTCCACACGAAATCAACAATAATTTCATTTTTCAATATATAGAATCATATATCCAAATTATTAGTCATGCCATATGACCAGAACATAAGAATAACGTTTTCTTTTTCCCTTCTAGACATGTATAATTGTTGTTTTTCTGTGCCTTCCTCCCTTCCTGTTAAGAAAGGCACAGAATTACTATTCTCCGTTTCTATCAGCCACTTGTTAATAAATCGATGAGATGTTCCCGTCCTCACCGGCCGGATCAAACTCAACATTGATGGTGTGTGCAAACGGGTTGATTCCTTAGCTATCGCAGGCGGACTTCTACAAGGCAACAACGGTCACTGGCGGGGAGGATTCACACAAAATCTTAGATGGTGCACTCCAGTAATCGCGGAACTCTAGGACGTGTATACCGGGCTGGCTCTTGTGTGAGATTTGAGGTACCGATGGATCGAGCTTGAAGTGGATTTCAAAGCGGTGATAAATATCCTCTTTTTCTTAGATCATCATGCGGGGACTCTCCATCCTATAGTTCTAAGTATTAACGAATTGTTCACCAGAAACTGCATCGTTGTTCATCGGCACATATATCAGGAGAGCAACAAATACACCGTCTGGTTTGCTAACTATGACCGTCATTTTAATGTTGGTGTTACTTATTTTACTACTACACTTATAAGGTGACACATAATCCTACTAGAGGATTTATCGAAAATCTGTTTCTCGCGTTTAGTTATATAATCTCTGTTCAATTTCTCCTTTAAATAAATAAATAAATACATGAGATAGAGGGAACAAAATAGCACATAGAAATAGGCATAAGGTTGCGAAACCATTGTTTTAAAAATCAGACCGGATCAACCGGTTTGACCGATGACCGGTCGATTATTTGGTCCGGTTCACTCCAAAAAATCAGTTCTTAATTGAGTCAGTGAGAACTGGTCAAAACCGGTCAATTGATCGGTTGAACCGGTCCAGTTCGACCACTGGTTTAATGAATTTTTTATTTTTTAAAATATTTTCATATTATTTGGTATATTTTTGTTTTTTAATATTATTAATATTATATATAATTATTGTATAATTATAACGTCACACTAATTCAATTGGTGGTTGAATCGATCGAACATGTCAAATCAATAATCAATAAAGCTTTCAATTTAATGTTCGATCTGGGTTTCAAAACACTGGCTGGACACATTAACGAAAGAATTTATCCCGTTAACAACGTGCTATTGTGAGGAAGATTCATTTGGCGACATCAGAGTGTAATCTATTCTATTGATTAATGATTACTTTTAAAGGCACCACACTGGTACATCGTAAAGGACCACTTTTATTGAGGAAATTTAGTGGTGTACTATTGTGTGTTTCTTGAAAGCATCAAAAGTTGAATGAAAATAAAAACACGAGAGAGAGAGATCCAGGATTACAAAAATCTCCCTATTTCTTCTAATTTTGCTTCTTGAAAATTAATTAAAGCAGAGGAATCTAAATGTCCAGTTCATACTTGAACATAAAACGCCTGACAAATAACATACTCAGACATTCTAATTTTGTAACTTAAGCATTAAAACCTTCATTATGTTCCGAACCACATAATTATGAATTTAATTTTATTATTAGGCTCAAAAAGATTCGTGTAAAAATGAAAAAAATAAAGGTTACATTATCACATAACAGAATAAGGATTACTGTTCTCTATAAAGAGGAGAATATTATTATTCATCTCCATCCAAACAAAAACTCAGAGCACATTATTATTCAGATGTAATAGATTTCATAATTCATTAGGGAACAAGTAACAGAGTAACCAACACACAAATGCAATGTTTGTTACCGTTGGAAGAAAAGGCCGATTCCGCAATATTATTATTACGAGAGAAGGTGGGATAAATATAAATATAATGTATTTATATGTAGAAATTGAAAAAGACAGCCTTATCCTCTCACTCACTCACAGTCACACCCTCCCCTCACCTCCTGCTGCTCTCCTACTAACATAACATTACATCCTCCCTTTATACCTTCCCCACTCTTTCTCTTTCTAGAAGAACAGTAGAACTCAATTAATTTAAAGCCCTCGTATTTTCTCGCTCCAAGAAAAAACACCACACATAATAAATCATCTTCTCTTTATCACTCACCATCATCATGGACCCACCACTCGCTCCTCCTCCTCCTACCGTCTTACAACCCACCGTCGCCGCCGTCGATCCGGTTGTTCCTTCTCCCGCCGATGTTCCTCCCAACCACGCCCCTAACGCAGCCGCTTCCATGGTCTCCCACTCCTTTCCTACCCATCCTCCTTATGCTGAGGTAACCTACTCTCTCCTGTTTTTATAGAAGGAAGAAGTTATTATGTTTCCTGATAAGGGTTCTGTTTGTGTGGATCTGAAGATGATATATGCAGCCATAACAGCGTTGAAGGAACGCGACGGGTCAAGCAAAAGAGCCATAGAAAAGTACATCGAGAAAGCTTACACCTCCCTCCCTCCCACTCACTCCACCTTGCTCGCCCACCACTTGAAGCTCTTAAAAAATAGTGGTCAACTAGTCATGGTCAAGAAATCCTACAAGCTTCCTGGATCTGATTCCACTACTGCTGTTGCCGCTCAAACGCCACTTCCTCAGCCGTCCCAGGGCCAGAAACGCGGCCGGGGCAGACCATCCAAGCCGAAACCGGAGTCTAATGCGCAGCAACCCGCCCCTCCACAACCGCAACCATTTTCGGCTGCTTTTCCTCAGCAACAACAGCAGTCCAGTTTGTTCCCTCAAATGGTCCAAAATGCTGCCACTACTCAGATTGTTGCGCCCACTACGAGTGTGAATGCTAACACGCAGCCTGTGTTAGTTGCACTTGGGCTGGCTGATGAGCCCAAGGTGGATAAACGAGGTCCTGGTCGTCCCAAGAAACCCTCTTTTGTGACCGAAAGTGGTCAAGTGGTGATGGTCAAGAGGGGTAGAGGTAGGCCGCCCAAGAAAACTCCCGGGAGACCCAGAAAGCCCAAATCCGTCATGGGTGCTTTGGCTCCTCGAGGTCGCGGTCGTCCTCCCAAAGCTCAAACCCATCCAGTGGCTGTCACCTACGCCCCCGACGGCACTTTGATCGGTGTGTCCAGACCTAGAGGCCGTCCCAGGAAGGGTGTGCTCCCAGCTCCCGGCGTCGCGACGGTGCTCATACCGGCGAAGCGAGCAGGACGCCCCCCGAAGTTCGGTGGCATCGCCAAGCCTAGGAAGAGCACTGGAAGGCCCGTAGGTCGCCCTAAGAAGGTAATTTACTAAATGCCTTTGCTTTGTCAATTTAAAATCAGTCAGCATGTTTGATAAACCCCCAAGTCTTATGGGTTGTTGTCTTCTGCTTTATGTTGGACTAATGTGGTCTTGTGGATTTAGCTCTCATAAAAAGTGTTTTTGTGTATTTGTGTGTGGGAACTAGAATTCTAACGTGTCATGGACAATCGCTGAACTGTCACAATCTCAAGCAGAAGAAGCCATTGCAGATTTGAAGAGGAAACTTGATTTTTTTGTAAGTGTTTATTCACCTGAATTCACAAGTCTTGATAAAGTAAAAACAGTGTTGAAGAAGAGGGTTGTATTTATTGGCAGCAATCAAGAGTGAGGCAGGCCGTGGGACTACTAAAGCCACAGTTAAGTAGTGAGACGGGAATCAGTGTGATGACTGCAATCCAAGAATTAGAAGGGCTTGCGGCGATGGACTTCAACGCCCCTTTGCGGGAGGATCCGCTACCGCCGGTGGTCCAAAGTTGAGTGAAAAGCAAAAAACCAAAAAGTGAAGGTAAGGTGATCTTGGTCTAGAGAACTTGTGTTGTGATATTATTTATTTGTAAGAAGGAAAGATACTCATCTAACCAAGATAAGGTAGCAAGAGCTTGAGAAGAAGAATGTTTATAAAGTAAACAATTAGTGAGCGACTAATTTGTTGAAGTGATGGAGAGGAGGAGAAGGTATCAGTAGTTTTTTTTTTTTTTCAAAACTCGCTGCACATTAAATTCAAATCTCCTTTTTCAGTTCAATAATCTGCATGTTTATGTGACGGTTGTTAGTCTGTGTAACTGGAATTTAGTTATATTTCCTTGTTTTTTGCACCAGTTGAAGTGTAAGAGAGGTAAGTTGAGCACTATAATATAGGACCAATACTAACTCTTCTACTCATACACACTCCATTTTCATACTCCATGTCAACGGCATTACAGCAATACCAAGTTTCTATGCGTTAATGAGCCTTTTCAGTTCTCTCATGAAGTACTTATTTGATTTTGAGTAAAGATATGTCGTCTATCCTCAGTGGATTGTTCACTTTTATGATATTTATTTAATAAAAACCATTCCTTATAAAATATAGATTGTATTCACATATGTTTATTTTTTTAAATTGTTAATTTTCTAATATTGCATATTGATAAAATGGCAAGATTATCATATTTATTATATTTTATGTTTTATGAAAAAAGTAGCTGTTTTTCTAAATTTAAAATATAAAAATACTTAAATAAATGTGTTGGTAAAAACCAAGTTCACAAAAGTATAAAAAATTTCTACATAAAAATATTAATTATAATAATTGTATAAATAATATTGAAAACTCTGAAATGTCTTATGTATTATATGTTAATGTTATTTGGTTTATATTAATTAAAAATAAAATCAATTTCATTAAATATATCATAACTATATGAGAAAAATTACATAATCAATATAAGATTCGGTGCTTTTAAAATATATTATATTGTTTATAACAATTTGACATACCAAAATCTTCATAATATAATTGCTTTGGTTTAAAATGTTTCCTGTAATGATTTAAAAGTTAAGACTTACTTTTCACTAAAACTGTCTTTAATTTACGTATTTTTAGTTATGAGAAAAATTAGTGTCAACTGTTAAGAATTTGATTTCAAGATAGAAAATAGAAATTGCTATAAATGAATAACGTTGAAATTTACGATAAATTATCACAACTCTACTCATTTTACATTAAATATCCAAAAATTTCAATTATAACAAAAAATAATATTTTCTTTTAGGGTCTCTGAAGTGAAGTTCGCCATATAACTTGTCATTCACGTTAATATGCACTGGAAATTTTCAATGAATTAATTTTTATATCTATATTAGAAAGAATAAATAAAATTAATTGACTAATATTCTATAAATGTTGAAAACAAACTCTAAAATTTTATGTATTATTTGATATTAATGGATTCATCTTATGTGATAATTCAAGTCCGAAAGATTAGCTGTAAGAATTAATGATAGAATGTATTTGTATTTGCTATAAATTGAAATTTAAGCAGATTTTGAAATTTAAAATATAATTTACTATAGCGCACTATTTTTAAAAATTATTAATTTACACAAATTTTCCTATATCTAATTTACACGAATCAAACATAATTTTAAAAACTTATTAAAAAAACATAAATTTAAAAACAAATAATGAAAGATGGTCGATTCGTAAAATTGAAAGGAAAAGGTAAAAGGATTTTGATTTTTGAGGCATTTAAGAAAACAATAAATGAATGACCTTTAATACAGGAGAAGAAAAAGAGAGATAAGTTTCAAGGGCGTCTAAGCGCCACCAAAATTTTTATCTTGTACTTTCTATTATTCAAAATAAAAGTCGTTTTAGAGGGATTTTAATTATTCAAAATAAGTATCGTTCGTGACTTTTTATGCATGTTTATGATTTTGGCCCTGTTTGGCAGTCAGCTGATAGCTGATAGCTGATTCTATCAGTTGTTAGCTGATAGCTGATTATATCAGCTGATTTGACCAGCGGATTGCATTAGCTGTTTGTTAAAGATGTTTGGTAAAATTAGCTGTTTAGTATTAACTGTTTATGTGTAAAATAACTTATGAGGACATGACTTTAAAAAATTTATAAAGATATGAATATTATATATTTTAGTATTTCAATGAATATTCTTGTAACAATTTAGATTTTAGATATTTAATTCAACACAATTTAAGTGTATAACTCTAATAAAAAACATAGAACATATAATAATAATAGCAATAATAAAAACAACAACAACAGCAATAATAATTAGATTGCAATTTTTCGCCTATTTATTTGATTTGCAGTGAACATAAAATAGCTTGTAGCCTCTTCATTCAGTACTAAATCAGAGGAGGTTTCTCTTTATCGAGAAGTTGTGAAGCTCCTTTTATGAGAATTGAGTTAAGTTCATCCAGTTAAATTGGGTTGATGGGGAGTAGATTTTAACCTGAAAACATAATTTAAACCTCTACAAAAGTGAGAAGTATATGATCTCGAGGGTATTTTAATTTAACCGAAGGTCATAAGATTCCACTTGGACAAGTATATCTTCATTTTTATAATGCAAGAACTACGTATCTACTTTAAATGTACCAAACCAGATGGAGTTTGTACTTCTCGGCAAAGTTTTGTTATTAATTCTTTGTCGCTTTTAGCATGATACTTTATAAGTAAAAATTGAGTTATGTTTACATTCAAGTGAATAGGTACTCAAGCCACAGTTAGTGAACTTGCATCAAGCTTCAAACCTCCGACAAATCCAAAAAAATGCACCGGTGCTGTGGTTGTATGCAACCCTCTCCTAGCTGCAACACTGGCTATGTGGATCATCAATCCATGTAGGCAGAAGATGGTCTGCATCATAGCCATCTGATTTGAGAAGGGCTTTGAATTCTAACAGAGCCATTCTCTCAGCTTCAAGACACCCTCTTTGTGCTTTAATCTGAATCTGCAGAATCACCAGGCAAAGGCAAAGCACAAGGCATTTCGTGAAGTTGAAGGGAAGTTCCATTGGAGATAAAATGAGAGATTCATATGCATGTCCACAACTCATTATAATTCATGAAATCTCTTATAGTTGGATATTACAATTGGATCAGTAAGTCCTTTTCTTTCCAATTTTGTTTTTTATTAGCACTTATAATAAGTATATGAAAATAATGGAAGAAAGCTTATGCTCTTAATAACAAAAGCATTAGGAAGATATAAGTTACAGATGGATTCAAGTACAGGCATTAAATTATCAAAGCATAAACACACAATTACATGTAATCAAGAGAATGACCAATTATCTACTGAAATGACTTGTTATGTTGAAAACAAAGTTTAAAAACCATAGGATACGTCCTGATATTTTGGAGCGATCATCCAAGTTTGGAATCACATTGGTAACAGAAGCATACATTGACAGCTTTCTCCTGCAAGCTCATAGCAAAAGAAAAATG
>JANKOE010000006.1:44785995-44805034 GCA_026284465.1 Erythroxylum citrifolium
CATAAGAAGAAATCTTGTGCCCCGAATCCCTAATCTCCAAAACCCAATTGCGATGACCAGATCTCGTCGACGCTAACTTGGCTTGGACGATTCCCATCTAGTTACGAAGAGTAGAGAGAATCGTTATGGAGAAAACGAGAGAGACCCTTACGGAGAAAACGAGAGAGACGAGTGAGAGATGGCAAACTTGACATTTTGGTTTGGGGTAATCAGCTGATTACCCCCAAACACTGGTCTGCAGAGCTTGTTCATTTTGGCTGATTGGGTTGGCTGATTCAACCTAATCAGCCAATTAACCAAACACATCTATTAGCTGTTTGACTAAGTCAAACAGCTCATTTTGGCTGATCAGCTAATTCTTTAGCTGATCAGTTGATATCCAAACACCCCCTTTACTTTCAAAATTACCCTTTCATTTCTTTCACATATTGATTACATAGATCACACAGAATATATTTTTAAGGCACTTCAACATGCAATTAATAAGGGTATATCAAACATTTCATTAACTTTCTTAATAAGTGTGTATTCCTCTAAAACGACTTTTATTTTGAATAGGAGGGAGTACATTATAAGACATCGTGGGATATATATTAAGCAAAAATTTTTGATATAAAAAATTGCCTTTCAAAATTTCCATACAGGCTTATTTTCTATTCCGAATTTGATAATCTAGTAGTGTTATATTTATAGGACTATCTATTCCTTCTTTAAAGTAGATCTAATTATCATTTGTATAGATTCGATATACACCCATCTTATTTTGTCCTTAATTTTTTTTGATAATGTGATCAAGTTTTTAAGAAATATCTTTCTTGGATAGTGGAAAATTCATTACTTTATTGAAAGTTAAACTAATATTTGAAGTTTTTTCTTTAAGGTTTATAGCGTAGAACATATGAAATTTTTTGAGTTTTAATCCTATTTTAAAAGTAATTTCATATTAAATCCACTGTAAGCATTTATAGAAAACATAGTAATTTGAATTTTTTTAAGCATTTTTCTATTAATAGGAGCTTCTTGACTGTAATCTCTATGTTTTTAGATATTTCTAATATATTATCCATTATTTGCTTATCAACTTGAGTGTTAAAAGATTCTCCTATTTTACTAATTTATTTCATAATTTAAGGTTTCTTCATATTATGTATATGTTATTATGAAATGCTTTTTTTAGAAGAGCATTCTTCAATATTAATTCTAATTAAATATTTGTTTTCTATCAGTTCATTTATTCCATCATCTATTTCAATTTTCTTTTTATTAAATCTTTAAGGACATTTATTAGCACAATGTCATTTTTCTTTACAATAATAGCATTGATATTGAGTTATCTTTTTATTCCTTTTCTTATTTCTTCTAAACATAGCTTTTCTAGGTTTGTATCTTTCTTTTTTCTTATAGTATTTTGCTTTATGTTTTTAAATATCTTTCTCAAAATATTTCTTCTTTTTTATTTCTTTTTTTATCTTATTATAATAATAAGGACTATCACATCGTATCATAATGGCATTTCTAAATCATAACAAAATGATTTTTCTTTATTTCTTTACTTTTCTTTAGTACATAGCATTATCACACCATTTATTTAATTTATCGTTTAAAAAGGATATTCTTTTTCATAAGATATCTATAAGACCACGATTGTAAATTACCGCTAATTTATCATAGTATGCATTTTTAAATCATAACAATATGATTTGTTCTTTATTTTTTTTACTTTTCTTTAGTAATATATCATCACCACACCATTCATTTAATTTATCTTTTAAAAAGGAGATTCTTTTTCCTAAGATATCTACAAGACCTTGATTATAAGTTGCCTTTAATTTACTTCCCCAAGGATTAGGGATCTTTGAGAAAAACATCTTTAAATAAAGTTGTGTATTATCGACTTAATTATAAATATGGTAATAATAGTATAAGAAAATACAAATATATCTGTTGATTTTACACATATCACATAATTGAAGTCTTTATAATGCTATGGCATATTTTCCTATAGTAGTTGTATTTTTTAAAATATTTCCATCTCCAATAAATTCTAACCAAAAAGTTTTGACTACATGAGTTATTATATTTGCTATATTATTATTTGGATTAAACATAGAGTTTTTAGAGTTTTCTTCTAAAATTTTCCAAAATCTAAGGGAGTTGTGGGCCAAAGTTTTTTTTTAAAAATTGTTTAGTTGTTTCATAATCTATTTTATTAATAACAACAACTACTCGTAGAGCATTTTCCCTTTTATCTATTGCTTCTTCTATATTTTGGATGCAATCTATGTCTAAATATATTCCAAAAGGATTTATAGCTTATGTTCTCATTTTATCTATGGGCGTAAGATCATCTTTATCTTTGGTTATCATATGAGTTCCAACATATCCTAAATTAGGTCTATTAAAACTTTATAAAGGATATCTAAGAGGTGGGTTTCTAAAAATACTAGGTATATTACTAATATTAGGATTCCTATGAACTTCTTGTTTAACTAAATCTAGTTTATATATGCTAAAGTTTCTAAGTTTAAATTTTCTATTTATTCATTGAAATTTTCAATTTATGAACGAGAAGCTTGTATAAAAACCTAGAAAATGATTTTTCATTAGATTTACAACAGAAAACCTTACTAACTTCTCACAATAAATTATTTCCTAGATTATTTTATTAAAAAATAAATGTTTCGAGTAGTCAACGATATGCTAATACTTGAAGAGCAGATAGAATGATAAGTTCTAATTATAAAATTAAAGGATAATATTTTGATGGTACAAATCATGCTCCATATAATATCTTAATTGATACCAATGCTAGTGGAAGTTACATTAATCATAATCTAATACATAATTTGATAAGTTTTCACCTAAATGAACCTTATTAATAAATAAATTTCATTGGTGAAATACATTAGATAGACATTGTCATAGAAACCATTATTAAGATAGGAGACAATGAAATACCTATAAGATTATTAGTTAAAAATGAAGATTCAATTTAGAGATAATGCTAGGAACTACTTTTCTTGAACACGTTCAACCTTACAAGATAACTCAGTATGGAATGCAAGTATCCTATAATAACAATGTAATATATATTTTGAGATAATGACTAGTTCTACTAGTATTTATATTCCAATTGGAATAACTTACAATTATTATAGACTTGAATACTTTCCTACCTATATAGTGAGTGGAGCTGGTTCTTGTTTATGTAAAGCAAGTTGTTTTCCTTTGCAATATCATGAAACCTTAAAAAATATAATAGGATTAGATATTTCTAACAATAAGTTACATTTATCTAAAGGTATTCATCAACCCTAAATCCTATAAGGATCATTTTTAATAAAATGTCCACCATTTTACTTTTATGTTACTGATACCGATATTCTTTTAGGAAATAACTTTCTTTAATTATTTCACAAAATATTATTTGATACTATTAAACAACAAATACATTTCAAAACTCCTTATGGTAATTGGATCATAATTAATAGAATTAAAAATGTTTGTGCTAGATCGACCCTAATCACATTTAAACGTTGCACACCCCAGCATGGTGTGTGATATAAAGAAAAACTAATCTTTCCAAAAGGAAAACCTTTATTAAAAATAGAAAATGTTTTAGAAAATAAGTATCAATATATAAAAGCCATAAGAGATGGACTAAGATTAGTAAAACAAAAGATAAAGAAAAATTACTATGATAACCCATTATAATTTTAGGATAAAAATGGGGAAGAGACAAATTTAGAAAGGAAAGTTATCAAATGGTTATTAAAGTTATTGATATAATTTAGAAGATGAAGAAGAATTCAAAAAACAACTTCTTGAACTAGAAAATCTAATGATAATTAAGCCTAGTAAATCTCCCCATTATTCCCTAGCGTTTATGGTTAGAGACCGTGCAGAATTAGAAATAAAGTTAAAATGTAGTAAATTATAAATTAAATGATAATACAATTTTTTTATGTATACTTCTTATCCCATAAAGAAACATTAATAAACTTGACAAGAGGAAAACAATTTTCTCTAAATTTGATTGTGAGAGTGGAACAAATAAAAATGTATAAAGATAATATTCCATATACTACTTTCTTTACTCCGTAAGATCATTACGAATGGTTAGTTATGCCTTCTGGTTTAAAAAATGGCCCACAAATATTTCAAAAAAATGGATAATATCTTCAAGTATCACAATTTTATACTATGTTATGTGGATGATATTATAATAGCTAGTGATAATATTGTTCAACATATTATGCATCTTAATAAATTTGCAAATCTATGTGAACAACATGGTTTTGCTCTTTTTGAGAAAAAAGCTAAGATATGTCAAGCTAAAATAGAATTTCTTGGCATGGAAATAAATGGAAAAGAGTTAAACTTCAATCTCATATCCATATCCTCGAAAAAATCTCATAATTTCCTGATAAGTTACTAGATGAAAAACAAGTTTAAAGTTTTTTGGAGTATTAAAATATGCTTCGAATATTATTCAAAACCTAGTCAAAATAAGAAACCTTTGCAAATTCTTTTAAAGAAAAGTCAAAGATCTGAATTTTCACCCTATTTGATTGAACATGTAAAGAAAATTAAGATTTTGTGCACTACATTACCAACACTTTTATTACCATATGATGAGGATGATTTAATTTTCGAAATTGAAGCTTCTGATCATGTCTGGAGTAGAGTATTAAAAAAGATCAACTATGATGACCCTAATATTAAGATGAATGAGTCTCTTTATAGATGTACTTTGGGAACCTTTATAGATACTCAACAACGATATCTTATAAATGAAAAAGAATTCTTTACGGTAGTAAAAAGTTGTAAAATATTTTATTATTTTTTATTACCTAAAATATTTTTATTAAGAATTGATAATACTCATGTTAAAGCTTTTATTCAAAATAATTTACCTTCTAAACCTTAATATAAAAGTTATATAAAATGACATACTTTATTAGTATAATATACCTTTGATATTAAGATTATCAAATCTATCAATAGAAAGACTCCAAAACTCTACCATTGTTATATATTCCATACATCACACTAGATAGACATCATATTCATGGAATATGATTCACTTTTAAGATGCCTTGGTGGTGAAATGGTAAACATGCGAGACTCAAAATCTTGTGCAAAAGAGCATGGAGGTTCGAATCCTCGTTAAGTTAGAAAGACTGAGAAATAGAACCATCTGATTTGATTCGTGCTCAATAGCCATGAGACGATCATCTTAGGGTGATCCTTTTATCGATGGATGATCCTATTACACTCGTAATCTTTGAAGGATGAGAACCAACTATATAACATCTACATTGATAATTTAAGTATTGTATAAGTCATTAGTCAGATATTTTGTAGGAGCTATCTGTAATAACGAACTTTCAATATGAATATGTTTATCATAAAGAGATTCGTTGTTCCTGACCTTGCTTTCCTTCACCTTAGTGTTATTTGAACAAGTAGAAACCAATTCAAGATGATACAAATCAACCCCTTCTTCTTGTGCCAAAGATCTTACCATTTTTAAACGAACTGGATTTATAACTCCTTTATATTTTCATTTAAGAGTTCTTATGTGTTTCCACGTCCCTTTAAGACCCAAAAAAAAGGATAAATTGCTTTTCTTAGGAACACATGCAAGATTTGTTACTATTAATGGTTACCCACCATTAACTATTCATTTATTAACTACTTCATTTATGAATTATGAATTTTATAGTAATAGAAATAAAATACATGTCTATCTTACCAAGAAAAAAATTGTAACTTGCTATCCTCTTGCCTAACAGGCAAATATTGCAACCAATTGCAGCCATTATAGTAGTAAACGAATAAAATGAGTATTAAATTGGATTTAGATTATATTAAATTGGATTTAGATTAGAAGTATAGATTGAAATCAAAGGACAATATTTCATCTAAACATTTGCGTTCCCAATTTGTCTATGAGTCGCACTAGGCGGGCGGGGCTCTTAGCTAATGTATATCATCTTATAAAAATAGAGTATGATATAGATCAACCAGAAGAAGTATGTATAAAAGTAATTGTTCCAAGGAAGAATGTTATAATTCTGTATGTTTTTTGGGTTTTGAAAAGTGTGGATTTTCAAGAAAGGGAGTTTTGCATCAAGTTCAAACTCCATTCTTGCATGTGTGGTCCTCCAGAAGCACACACTAAAATAAGAGATAAAAATTGATTAGTAGTCTACTTAATCAAACGAGTGATTTTCTCGCCTACTAATGTTATTGTAGATTTTTAACTGGAGAAGGTGAAACTTGATTTACTTAGATTTTAAGTTTATCAATGTTGAATAAACTGCAAGTGCGCGACTTAGCTGTAGCTAGTATCGACAAGTACAAGCCGATCATACAAAGACAATGATTACTAGTAATTACCTTTTTTTATTATCTAGCCTATCGATTGGGTTTTGGATTTTTAATAAAGAAATTTAAACTTAAACAATTAAAACAATCAATATCAATAATTAGTGTCAAGGTAATGAATCCCCCTAAAACTATTAGATAATTAACCTTTTATCTTGCAATTGTTTTATTGACTATTGAACGGTGAAAATTCCTATCTTATGCTAGTAACTCTCTCGAGACTACTAACAAATAATCCTAGGTTTATTAATTGAATCTTTTCAGGTTAAAGTTTCTAGGATTGCTTTATCAATTTGTGAATTCTACTATTAGGTTTGACCTAATCTAGAGGATTTATGTAAACCTATCTCTAGATTTGCAGTCAACTCCTTTTAATTGTGTTAGATCTATTCATACATAGGATTTCTCAACCTCTTAAATCAAATTATGTCCTAATATTCTAAATCTGTTAGAACATACATAAAAACACATAATTGAATTATAATATATCAATCAAAATAATTGCATTAAATAAAAAAATCAAAACATATTGTTATCTCAAATAGGGTTCATCACACCTAGACGCTAATAAGGCGTTTAGTTTCACATGATAGAAAATAAAATCATCGATAAACAAGAAGAAAAGGAATAGAAAACAAAGAATTTATAATTCTAAAACTCTCTTGTTCTTCTATTGAATGTTCTTGTAAGTTTGAGGATTGAAGTTGTATTCTATTGGATCTTTTGATGATTTCTTTTCTTTCTCCCATTCTCTTGATCAATATTGTCCCTTCTGAACATTTCTATGTTTGGAATCGTCTCTAAAAGTCTTCTCCTTTATTTTGCCTCCGTTTTTGTCTTTTTATAATAATTTTTATGGTTTTTGGGAGAAACACGGTCTGATACACGACTGTGTACTAGACCATGTATACTCCAAAATCTCCAGAATTCACGATTCTGCATGGGTTGGGAGACGTACATAGTTATAGACACACTCATGTATCTCTTATTTGCTTTAAATCTTTGTTTTATGTTACTTTTTCATCTGAATTCTTCTCATTTTGGTCTATGAAGGTAATTATAACCTATAAATGCACTTAGAGCAAATTAAGTACCAAATATACAATAAAATATAAAACATTAAGAAAAATACATCAAATATGGGTGTATAAATATAGTCAAATATACATCTATTAAATTTCTCCATACTTAAGCTTTTGCCTGTCCTCAAGCAAACCATAATCAAAATTATAAATCTTACAACATCCATCCTTCATTAATCTTGATCTATCCATTTATACTATAAATCATCATGCCATATTGAATCAAATTAACATACAATTAAAGTCAAGTTATCCTAAAATTTACTTCTTAAGTCAACATTAATAGTAATCACATCGATAATCACATTGAAATCAAAATCATAAACCTTGACACCTCACCAAATTTCACTTATTGCTCTAAAGTGTTTAGGGTGAAAAATATCAAAACTTTAAAATCAATGCATAGTAGAACTCTTACCATAAGCTTGCAACATTATCACACCTCCACCACATATGTATAAACTAGAAAAAAAAATTAAAAGTTCTTTATACATGTTGTAATGGGGCTTACGTACGGTATGGTTGGGATAATAAATATGGTTGAATTGAAGGAAATTTATTAAAGAGAAATTACAAGAAACTTGTTTATATCATAATTTTGAGCATTCATCATGTACCACTATTAGAGCGTTATTGAACTTTTCAAAATTACCAATTTCAAACACCCAAATAATTTAAATAACCTTCAAAGTTCAAAAACTAAAAAGGCTTCAAAGAAAAATAAGATAAAGGTTAGTTATTTGGGTTTAATCAATGAAAAATACTAAGGCTCAACTTGATTATTCCTAAGGGATAAATTAAGGTAAGGTAATTATCAAAGAAATACGCTAAAACAAATTGTTGAATCTAAGTGTCTTTTATCATGTCAATGGTTCTAATTTATCAAATGTGGTTTTAATATTTATAATAAAAGTAAGTTTTAGAATTGTTCCACTATGCACCATAACGCATATGAAAGAAATAAAAGAGCTTAAAATTTTTTCAAAAATTTTGCTGTTAGGCTTAAAAGCTCACGAAAAAGATGGGTCTATATGTGTAAATTGTATGTAATTTTCATTCAATTTGACTATTTCAAGGATTACTAACATTATGACTTATAAAAGCAATTTTATTCTATCTGTCATTTGTTTCATACTAATCCAAATCAATATTCAATAACGAAATACAGTATTGATTGACATATTTTAATTAATTTAAGATATTAGTTCATACAATTTAATAACTAAGATTGTAATAAGCTTAAAGAAAATCATTAAAATCATGAATCCCTTCCTCACACTTAAAGTTGTGCATTATCCCCAATGTACACAATATAAATATATATAATAAGTGAGAAAGTGTGTGGTACTTTCCTTAATATGACGATTTTTTTGATTTCTGATCCATTTAATACCATACTACATCATTGCAAAACATAAAGAAAAAGGGATAAAACAATTAAATAAAATAAAAATAACACACAAAAATTAAGAAACAAAATAACTATAACTATAACTACAATGTTAGAGAAAAGAAAATAATAAATACACAATTAATAAAGATAAAGGAAGACTAAACAAAAATCAAGCCTCTCCCTCTTGATGTGATTCAGGTTGGTCTGATGAAAGAGGGTCCTTGAGGGATTATAGAGGAAGTGCCCTCACCAGATGATGGAGGCTGGAAATCGATGCTTAGATGGCTCGCCATTAATAACATCAACTCTCCCATCCACCAGACTATAGGCTCGAGTCTTCTTAGTCGCTTAACTGCAATCTTGAGTCGTCCTACCTACTTAATAAGCTCCGCCTACTATTGTTGGATAGTATTTTGAGTTCCCAAAAGCTAGCCCACCCATCTCTTCATAATGCTATCTTTAACTGAGCTGGGTTTTGCATCTTAGCTCTGGGACCTCTCAGAATATCTAACTTTGGTTCTTCATCTCCCATCTCAGATGGTGATGGCTATGGTTGCAATGACTGCTCTATTATAAGTGGCTCTGCTCTATCTTCACCCTTTGTTGCTGGCTAATTGGGTTCCCCAATATTAATAGAAGTTACCCGTGGGACCTTAATATCTGCATACCATGTGTATGTACTGCATCACTGCTAGATTAAGTGCCACCATGGTAGTTATTACAAAGGTTTTCCTTCAAACATTAACTTATCCCACAAGATGCATCAACCCCTTTGCACAACAATCTCATTTAGCTCCGTTAAAGCAAGATCTAGCCTTGTCTTGTGATTGTTGACCAACAATCTTTGTTCTCGAATATTTGACGACCCTCGCAATGTTTAACAATATACTTATAAGAAAACAATGAAATCAATAAAATAATAAAGGCAATAATAAAGCAAGGAAGAGATATAACAAACTACCAACCTTTATTACTTTCCTCAAAGTATAAAGATGCTCCCTTAATCTTTGTATGTCACTCTATATATGACAAGCAAGGCTCAAATGAGTTATATATAGGCATCAAGGCTTGGGGAACAAGCTAGAATCCTAACATAACTCTTCTACCTAAGATCACATCTTATTATCTTAGATTACATCATTATCTAATAAGATAACATCCTTATCTAAATAGGACTCTATCCAATAAGGCTTATCTACATCCCAACTAACAAGATAAAAGATTATAATGTTTTATCCCTATTCATGAAGATGTCCACTATCTTCAGATGATCCTCCCGCATGGTCTTTATCCTCTAGTGCTGATGTTTATCCTCTGTGATCTTATTCACCACATCATCCAAGATCTCCCCATAATATCTATTTATTGATCATGAGTCATCCAAACCAAATCCAGTTATAGAACATTGGTCCAATCCAATGCTTACCTATGTTAAGTCCAATAACCAAGGTTCGCCTATTTGAGCAACCACTAAGTCTTTAGTCCATCAAGAACTTAGCCATAGCCATGTCAGGTTGTACAAGGTCTGAAACTCTAGCAAAACTCGTACCATGCTTGATCTAACTTGCTAAGTCATTTTGAAGCTTTTGCATGTCACCGCTATACATGTGATCTAGCTAACCTTCCACCAAAGGCCCGTCTCCAGCTAGTTGTGAAATGCCTTCATGTGTTAAGGGGCTAACAAACCACCCCCACTAGATGAATTTGACGCCCTCGTTGAACTAGTATGAAGGTAGGCGTTCACCTGACCCTCGAACTACCGCAAGATCGTATCTTTCTCCTACGTAACTTCCATGATCGACTTTCCCTACCACTAGATTAAGAACAAGGTTTGTCGGTTCTTTTTATGCTGCCCCATTGGTCGATGATTCAAGATCTTCTTTACTTGACCCTCGAACTACTTTCTCATAACCGGTGGAGCTCTCTTCACTTGACTCCTATTAGGATCTAATGTATCCTTATAGCAAGGTTTGAGAAAACTAACATGAAAAGTAGGGTGTACCTCTAATCTCTCGGGTAACTTTAACCTGTATGCCACATTCCCCACTTTACTCAACACTTTAAACGGTCCATTGTGATGGAATCAACAGTATCCACAGCAGAAGCAACCCAGAATCAGAAATATAGATATAGGCAAACCAATCATAAGAATCGAAACAAGACAAACCTATTGAAGCACGGAATCGCTAACTGATCTTCTTTCCACAAAAATTTCTTTCCACAAATCCTCTTATCCTTACAGTCTTCTATCGTGTAACTTTAATAGTTTCTGTAACCCTTATTTATGGGTGGACAGAAAGAATGTACCATGTGTTTTTCAAGAGAGTTTTCTGTTTTCTAATAACTCATCTTCTCTTCGATAGGAAGAAAAGCTTATATATATAGAAAAACCTCTCCTTTCTGCATAAGTAGTAACCGATAAGATTATATGATTTTTTTTCTTTTATATGCGGTTTGTAATTCAAATCAACATATTTTTCTATTCAATTTAAAATATTATTTTAAATTAAAATAATCTGTTGCTTATTTAAATTACAAATAACATATGTGTGGTCCAAACAATTAAGGCATGACAGGGACCGCGGGGAAAAATTAATAAGACTAAAATTATAATAAGAATCTACACAGGACCAATATATTTTTATTATAATTAATCATAAATTATTCCACTAAAAATTTATGATTGAACTCCTTATTAATTTTAGCTTTTCACAACATAATAAATTATGTTCCCTATGTTAAGATTACAGATGCTTTTCAAATAAAATAAATTACTGACAATTTATTTAAATAACAATTTTAATCTTTAAGATTGTCACTCAACTTATTTCATGTGTCGAATTAAAAATCCACCTGCAGGGTTTACACAATAAAACCTTATAAGCTTACTTAAAGTGCATCATCATTCTCTATACCGAGATATGGATTCCATCATTAATTAATATTTCACAAATACAAATTGCCTTTGCCCAATTCACCGAGTATTAGTGTCCCAATAATTGAAACTCACTCTTTAATGAATTAAAGCACAAGACAATGTATATTTGCTCATAGTAACTAAATTAAGATTAAGAACATACATCTTATTTCTAATGTCCTCAAGAATATGTTTTAATAGTCAGTATAAAACAACCATTCTTAACTTGATCCTGTTAGATACATACAAAATGTACTAATACATATTCGTATTATGCAAATCTCTAATTGAATACAATTAAATAATTGTTCAATGAAAATAACCATTACATTTGCATGGTTAATAGTATATATCTATCAATTAACTTGGCATGTCTTCTACAAAATTGTTGTCAATTTTTTATCTTCCAAATGACTTTCAAAATCTCATAGAAGGGTATTACATATTTGCAAAACTTCCAATTACCAATGACTTTAGAAATATTTCTAATTCACAAAATACTTCCGGTTGGCAATATGGGATATTAAAAATAATAGAAAATGCTATTGTGTATTCTTTTAAGGAACTCAAATGGAAGTTTAGAATTTCGACAACTTGAAGTTCAAATAAAATCAATTTTATAACGTTAAAATTTTTATCCCAATAAATTTCACATTAATTTGCAAAAATTCTGATTAGGCGTACTCCATTGAACTTTTTAATTTATTAGTTTCATAAATCTGAAAGATGAAAAGTATTAGATTGAATTCCAGAATGGGAAAACGATTAGAAGCAAAATTCAGCAGCCAAGAAAGGTCTACTGGGGACTGAGCTAGGTGACAATGCAACTTGTTACGAAGTTGATCTCGATTGAATTTCGTTTGTTATAATTATCTCTTTAATCCAGTTGAACGTTTTCGACATAAGGTTTGGATACCCTGCACCAATTATAATGATCGAATAAGATGTATATGGACTCAAACGATAAGTTCTTCCACTTTCAATAAACTTTGGATCCTTTTCGATAATATGAATTAAGGGCATCAAACTGACATGAAGGTCTTAGGTGATAATATGTATTTATATATTGGGTTTCAATTTGGTCACATACACTCCACATCTTAGCGTGGCCTAACAAGCCGTTCAACTAGTTGAACAAATGGCAGAATAAATCTTTCTGCTTTTTACTGATATTTTTATTGTATCTGTACATCAAATATATGGTTAAAAATAACTCTTAGCTGTACGTTGACGCTACAATCATGGACTTCATATTACAGTTTCCTATTTTACAAAGATTGCTAAAAAAACAAGCCAATAGATCCCAACAGATCAGTAAGAAATAAATATAACATATCTTAACCAATTCAACTGTATTGTGACAATAAGGTTGCATGTGATATTGCTCATAATCCGGTCATGTTGAAGTAGATAGATTCTTCATCAAGGAGAAATTAGATGGAAAGATACTAGCTGGAGTTACCAAAGATTCGATCAAAGGATCAATTGGTTGATGTTCTTACTAAAGCGACTCAAGTGTTTTCTAAGTGAGTAAGCAAGTTGGGCATGAGCAAGTTAAGATTTTTTATGTTTATTTCTTACTGATCTGTTGGGATCTGTTGGTTTGTTTTCTAGCAATCTTTGTAAAATAGGAAACTGTAATATGGAGTCCATGATTGTAGGGTCAACTTACAGCTAAGAGTTTTTAACTATTCATATTACAGTTTCCTATTTTACAAAGATTGCTAGATAACAACGCAACAGATCCCAACAGATCAGTAAGAAATAAACATAAAATATCTTAACACAACTTTTCCTCGTTAGCTATGTACTTGCTTAATGTCCACTTCATCAAAGTTTAGGCATATTCCAATCAAGTTGATAGAGTTGTATTTTATGTATTCCTCTCCACTCTTTGAAATAGGCCACTAAAACCCACTTTGAATATTTTAACAATCTATAAATTGATATTATTGTTGTTTTTCTTATATGTTAAATGGATACGTTACATGCAGATGACAATAAACTCATACTGTAGAGGTCAACCTCGATCCAGTCTAATTTTACTTCTAGAAATTATGAAAAAGTCAGCAATTTCAACTTCATTCTTTGGCGAACTATTGTGCATGATAAATCCATTTCCCTCTATTTAAAGGGGCCACAAGTGAACGCATTAAAACCAGAGATTCTATCATCCCCCATATTCACAAAGTTCAAACATGTTTTGCTCAAAACCAATCCTTCTAATATGTTTCTGTCTTCTACTCCGCCTCCAAGGCACCGTTGGCTCAAGTCCACTCTTTCATTTCTGTTTCAGCGAAGGAAATTACACTGCCAGGACCCCTTATGGCGCTAATTTAAACAGTTTGCTCAACTTCCTATCCAAAACTACACCTCCAACAGGATTTGCCCTTGGCTCAAATGGTAGAGGCCAATACCGCGTAAACGGTCTAGCTCTATGCCGCGGTGATGTCTCAACTGAAGATTGCAAGACTTGCGTAGCCGAAGCAAGCACAGAGATCCGCCAACGCTGCCCCACAAACAAGGGTGCGGCTATTTGGTACGACTACTGCCTATTAAAGTACTCAAATTTGGAATTCTTCGGGAAAATCGATAATCAGCACAGGTTATACATGTGGAACGTACAAGAAGTAAGCAATCCAGTAGAATTCAATGCAGAAGTGAAGAGCTTGTTGAGCGCAGTGTCCCGTAAAGCTTATGCAACTCAAAAGTTGTATGCCACTGGCGAGCTAGAACTACGGGCGTCGCAAAAACTATATGGTTTAGCTCAATGCACGAGAGATCTATCTAGTGCTAATTGTCAAAGCTGCCTTGACCAGGCCATAAGCGAGCTTCCCAATTGCTGCAATGCGAAACGAGGAGGGAGAGTTGTGGGTGCAAGTTGCAACTTTAGATATGAGCTTTTCCCTTTCCTCAACGCATAAATCGACCAAGGTTTACCTGTTTGCTATATATGAAAAGTATTGTTAAAATATGATCGTAGTTGGTATTGTGAGGAGATTACAGCCTATAATTAAGCTTTCCTATGGAGATGATTAGAGTTACTGAATATGTGCTTTAATTGCTCTATCATGTGTACTAGCTAATTGTATTTCACATAAAGTTCCATATTTAAGTCATGTGTCAGTACGTATATGTATGTTGTTCGATCGCTTGGTCAAGTATGTTGTATTGAATAATGTATGAACTATTTGGTCATCTTTTTGTTGTTGTTGTCATTTATATATAAATAAATTAGCTATTTTCTAATCTTATTATTTATTACATACTTGATGTATGCAAATTAAACTTAATTATTGTAACCGATATTTAATTTTTATATGAACGATAATTGGGAGATTATGATGTAGAAATTTAGTATTTTTAATATAGGACTAATTATGAAAAAACTCAATTCTATAATTACAACCCCAACTTTACCGAGTGACGATTAAATATTCAAACTTTTAATTTTTTTTAGATACTTGATTTCATCTTTGTTGCATTTTCCTTATATTTTATACATGTTAAAATTGGTGTGACGATAAAGGCATTTATAATAAGTCACCATATATGAAGCAGTATTAAGGTGCTCACAATTGGATTAGCATTGGAAATTCACCTAAATAAAAGAACAATGCGGCCCTAATAGTGGAGCACGTGTGAGACTCTAGATTATTCAAGAAAGATTCTTTCTCTTTTATGGTCGGTGGGAGAGTGGTCATCTTGAAGAGGGATAACCTTAATAACTATGAAGGATAACCTTAATAACTATGAAGGATCATTTTCCTCTCAATCAAAGGGCTCTTTAGTTATACATGTAATTCTGGCTATGTAAGGGACTTCCATATCCAAGTTTAGGGTTCCTTCCGATCAGATTTTAACATTGTTCTATTTTGTTAAAAAATTCAAACTTCGATTCAGAGGGACGGTGCATGTTGTAGAGGAATCATCACCACTTTCAAATACCTTCTTAAATAACTAGTAACAGAACTGTTGTGTTCCTTTGTGTTATTGAATATATAAAATTAATTAAGTGGGCCTCACATAATAGCTTAAGCTATTGTAGTAAAATGATCATTTAATATGGTATTAGAGCCTTTGTGAGGAATAGACAATGAGAGTTACGATTAGCTTATTCCCCACGATTGGATTGCTCGACTTCTACTAACATTAAGAACATTTGAGACTATTAGTTGTTCTCTAATTTTTATAACTAGAGAATTCGTGACTTCCACCTTATTCTCTGTTTGTTTCTAATTCGTTAGAAATTTCTCTCTTTCCAGATTTCCTCGATACAAGTAGCTAGAGAGATTTATGTAAATGATGGAATTAGAGAGGTCAGACTGTAAAACCAGCCATTTAATCGTGTCTGCAAAGGAGTTGCTTCTAAAATTTCGTAGACATTCAACTTTAATAATACCACAAAGTTCGTTTGAGAAATTACATAGTAAAAAAAAGGTGGTTTCTGGTTTCCAGGTCCTTCACGCAAATAATGTTAGCCAGATAATGAAATGGCACCAAATTAAAATTAGGACGGCTTATCTGAATGGAAGATGTCGTGAAAAATTATTACCCTAAGTTGGAAATTACCCTTTTACGGTACAATAGGATAATGGAATCCGATCCTAGGGTTAACACCTCCTACTCCACCAACTTCGATGCACTCCAAAGAGTAGAATAGGAACTATCTTCGAGAGTAAAGAAAACTGAAGAACAAAAAAAAACGTACAACTATGTTCGATGAGCTTGTATATAAAAGAGAGGAGTTGTGTTTGATGGGTTTGTATAATAAACGAGATGGACAACCTATATAAAGGCAAAGAAAAGATGAACGTTACTAGGAGGCAATAAAGAGAGTACATAAGATGAGCGTTATTATGAGAAAATAAAGAGAGTAAATAAGATGAACGCTTGGGTCATAATGCTAAAAATGTTATGAACGTTTGGGTCTTAAAATTAAGAAATCGTAGAGACCGAGCTTTGGACCAATAAAAGCAACAATCCCCCACTTGATCCAAAACTTGAGAAACAAAATGTAACAATTTAGGGGAAAAAATATGTGGACAACAAGGAAAACTAAGTCCTGAGACTATTCTTCATGAAAATCGGAGACAGAATTTGCTAGAGAATAAATAGCCTCAAAATGCCCTGGTCTTATGATCGCTCTAAAGAGATAACCCAAATGCTCTTATAGGAGGGTGGCTAGCCCCCCACAATCACATAGGTGAGTCCACCAAGTGTGTACTGCTCATACCACCCAAACTTGGACTATGGAGCTCAATTAAGGATTAAACCATCCAACCTCATCAAACACAATAAAGTCATGCTAAGGAAACAATTCAACAACTGAATTTATCTTAGTGTTGTTCTGTAAACAAAGTATAAGTAAATAGTCATCATATAACTTTATTTGACCTATTGAATTTGGTTTCCCAAGACGGGTGTCCATCACAAGGTTACTGCACAATTGAGCTCAACCCTATTCCTTTGGCATGCTTTGAAACTAGTTTTCTACTTAAGGCTTTTGTAAACGGATCCGCTAAGTTTCTCTCTAACTTGACATAGTCTAGAGAGATTACATCATGTCTAATCAAAGTACATACAATTTTATATCTCAATCTAATATGTCTACTTTTACCATTATATGCTTTGTTCTTGGCAACGTGGATGGCAGCCTGAAAATCACAATGAAAGAACATAGAAGGAATTGTTTTTTCCCCAAAGTGGGATATCTGCTAAGAGATAACTTAGCCACTCAGCTTCTCATCCTGCCAGCTCCAAAGTCATAAATCCAGTCTCCATTGTTAATCTCGCAATATATGTTTGCTTGGATGATTTTCAAGATACTGTAGCTCCTGCCAAGCTAAAAATATAACCATTGGTAGAGTGTATATCATTACTCTCTGTAACCTAATTAGCATCAGAATACCCCTCCAACATAGGAGGATGACCACCAAAAGATAACCCATAATACATCGTACCCCTCAAATATGTCAACAAAACAAATTAATGCATTCTAATGCTCTTAGATAGGATCATGAGTATACCTACTAAGTCTAATCACACATTATGCAATATCAAGATGAGAATAGTTCATCAAGAACATCACACAACTAAGAATTTTAGCATACTCAACTTGGTTTACACTATCACCAAGATTTTTCTTTAAAGCAACATTAGCATCATAGAGAGTTTTGAGTGGTTCAAAATCATAGTAACCAAGCTTCTTCAAAATGTTCTCAATAGTTTGAGTTTGATTCAACCTAAAACCAGAGTCAGTCCTATCATCCTTGACTCATAAAATAAACTTTAGAAAACTCTTAATAGTACCAATGACAGATAAGCGTACCAAAAATAAACATATCATCTATATAAGGAGTGACAATCACACAATCATTGGCATCAGATTTCACATAAATGCAAGAATCAGCATCACAAGAGGTGAAATCATGTTTGAATATCTCACTTACAAGTTTGGGAGCTGGTTTAAGTCCATACAAAGACTTAACCAACTTACACATCTTTTGCTCCTGAATAGGCACTCTCGACCCCTTGGATTGTACCAATAAATTTCCTCATCAAGATCACCATTTAAGAAAGTTTTCTTAACATCTATTTGTTGCATATGAAGTTTAAATACTGAGGCAATAGAAAACAACATCCTTGCAAATGCAATTTTAGTAACAGGAGAGTAAGTATAAAAAAAGTCCAATGCTTCCTTTTGTTTAAAGCCATTAATCACAAGTCTTGTTTTGAACTTCTTATCGGTTCTTTTAGGTCTCAATTTCTTTTTAAAAATCCACTTACACTCGAAAGGCTTACATCCTTGAGGTTGATTAAAGAACACTGCATCTCTTAACTCTATAATTGATCTATAAATGCTAGATCTCTCTTCCTTAATCATAAATCTATTGGCAGCACTATTAGAAGCATATCCCAAAAAAATTGAATCCTACACTACAACAAAAATGACATACGGTAACAGGCGATAAGTGTTATTAAATATGATTAGTAACACTAATGACTATGCTATGATAGCCCATGTTACTAAAGATATGATGCTTTAGTAACAGTTTTGGCATGTTATTGTCGAGTTTAATATGACAGTTATTGATAGCTACAAATGATTTTATATAATATTTTATAAATGTTATTAATGAACTATTTGTAACATTTTTACACTGTTATATATTAACTTTTTGCAACATTATTAACATGTAGTAGATATGAATTTTGTAACATTTTAAAAATGTTATAGATAAGTTTTCCATG
>JANKOE010000006.1:44862671-44874054 GCA_026284465.1 Erythroxylum citrifolium
TGAAAGAATACTTGCTGTAAAGAGTCCTGAAGAGGCTCAGCGAAAGAATACTTGTATTTGTTTGAAAGATAGTGAAAACTCAGAAGGAACTCTGAGGACTGGACGTAGCCCACGATTGGGGTGAACCAGGATAAATCTTTGCGTCAACACTTCTCTAACTCTACTTTACTTTATTGTGTTCAAAATTATTGTTAAGGGGAATAATCGAAAAGATTACCACAATTCAACCCCCCCCCTTCTTGTATATTTTGATTGCTTTATTAATTTGTGATTCACTTCACCTCTTCCAAAATTTTGTGCGCTATGGATGTGGAAGAAAATGAAAAAAGGATAAGATTGTCTTCTGTTAGTAAGATGTCAACAAGCCCTCTGTTTTTCCATAATTTATTAGCCCATCGTAGAGCAAGAGGGAAGGCCAGGCGTTGGTCAAGGAAGAAACCCATGAGAGTATACTTCCAAGTTTTAGCTCCCTCCTGTAGTGTGGCAATATCTGGGCAGACGATGAACTTCCCATCAATTTCAGACGAAGGCTGATAAGAGAGCGTGGAGCCAATGGTGTCCCCTACCACTTGCTTCTAGGTCTTCGGAGGGTTAGAGGGAGCGCTAGAAGGTGAAGGTTGCAGGGGTTGGGAAGGAGGAGTAGGGTCAGAAGGCAGAGACGGAAAAAAAACAATGTTTATGAGAATTGCTTGAGGTTTTATCGATTTCATAGGTTTAGTCTCTTAACTGTCGTGGGATAGAGTATAGGATACTTGAACATTAAATGAAGAAAAATATTATGAAGTTGAATTAGAAAATTGACCACAAACTAATTTTTTTAATTTAAATAATTGCTAACAAAAAAAGATGTTAAGAATTCATTTTAAGGTACTTGTAAATGGAAGAAGACTTAAAATTACAAGTATTAGTAATATTTTTAGGAAATTTTTGCTTATTTATGAAATTATTAATTTTCTTTTTATCAAGGTTTTAAAACCGGTCAAATCGGACTGTCTGGTCCAACCAAAAAATATTTGAATAAGCTGGTTTTTATACATAAAGGTTATTAAGTGAAACCGAACCAAATCATTGATCGGTTCAAACTTTATTCGGTCAGATCAGAGGGTTCGGTTTGGTTTTTAAAACCTTGCTTTTTATATATTCAAATTATAATTATAATTTTAATATTTTTTATTATAAAATATTTATATGGTAAATGATAGCCAGTGATACCGCCATTTGCAACCCCCTAATTGGGCCCACCGGTGAGAACTGTTATTTAACGTACAATTTAGAGTCAAAAAGTGGGCCTGATGAGATTCTTCTTGGAGCTAGTTAGGCTTTGATGTGGACCACAGTGTCATGCGAATGTCCGTTACAGCCAGATTCCTGCACGATGCACGAAGCGGTCGTACTCTTCGCTGCCCTCTTAAATTCTTAGTTGTAAAACACAAATTTGATTTTGTTGTTCTAATTTCTAAATGCGGATGGGTTGGTGCCGAGTTGTAAGGAGTTGTAAAGTCAAGTTCTGCAGTATATTCATCATTCTCAACGGCACTTGAAATCTTTTGACATCATTAGAGTCTTTAATATTTCAGGGCCAATATGCTCGCAGGTATTGCACAATGCAAGATGATGAATCGATACAACCCGGAACGTTATCTTCGTAATTATCAGAGAAGATGTGCAGTTTTCTCAATTGGTTGAATCGAACAAATAAACCAGAGGAAAAGATCAATGATCTTTTTGAAATTAAAAGAATAACTATCAATAACTGACGCTCAAGAAGTTCAAAAGTACCGATCCTGCTCTTACGCACAGTAACTAAAACTCAGCAAGCAGACAGTACAAGTTGAAGTAAGTTAAAGGAGATGCTTCATGAATATCCTGCTCTTATGTACAATGTTCAAACGAACTCCAAGTTGATAAAGTATTTGATAACCAGTATGCGAATCTGAGTCCCAAAGTCCGAAGAATAAAACTATTGTCCTGCAGCATTTGATAACCAGTATGCGAATCTGAGTCCCAAAGTCCGAAGAATAAAACTATTGTCCTGCAGCCTCCATCTAGCAAAATTATCACTTGCCATGCTAATATGACAAGGAGTTAGTGAACATTCTTTTTTTTTTTTTTCTGCCCAAAGAATATTGCAGAGGGCATAAACCCAATCTCTAATTCTTTTTCTCTTGAGTTAAGAGTGTACCTTCTTCAAATAAAATTTTCTCTGCAACATTATTCTTCACATGCCACATGAAGCTTAAGTCAGGTTTGCCATCGCCCCATGTACAGATTGATATTAAAACTTCGCAAGAAAAAGGGAAGCAGAAGCCCACTCGTTTTAGCTGCCATAGATTATTCTGCTGTTTCCTCTGACAAATGCTCCTTGACAAAAAGTGTTTCATGCACAAAATTTTTCTCTGATTCACATGAGATGAACTTTCTTAGAACTGAAAAACTAAATTTTCTGCTTCTCATTTATTTGCATTTCCATGCAATTTATCAAGAATCCGCCAAGTGACTGCATCAGGAACCAACCCATTCCTACGCATTTCTGTTAGAACTTGGTAAGCTTCTCTTTTCAACCCCAACTTGCAAGCACTATTAATCACAACATTATAGCTTATAATATTCGGAGCAATCCCACAGTCCACCAATTCATAAAGGAAATGACAGGCGTCACTCAGATTGCCAGAGTTGCAAAGCCCTTTGAGAATTGCTGCATAAACAAAATTATCATGAACTTTTGAGGGCCAAATATCATCATCCCAGAATTTCTTAGCCTCGTCCACTTTGTCAGATTCAAATAGTCCATCAATTATTATTGTATAAGTGGTACTATTAGCAGCCACACCATTACTTACCATTCTGTTAAAAACAGCTTGCGTCTCCTCTGCTAATCCAAGTTTAAATAGACCACAAAGAACGGCATTGTATGTTACAACTCCAGGGATAATACCTTGTTCATACATTACTTGATACAGCATATTAAGAGCTTCCTTGCTCCTCCCAACATTTAACAAACCACTTATAATGGTAGTAAATGTCACGGGATCAGGTGCACAAAATTTTCCCATCATCATCTCTTTTAATACCTTCAAGGCTTCATCAACTCTTCCCATCTTGCAAAACCCATGAATTACTGTGTTGAGAGAGATCACATCAGGCTGGCACTTGGCTTGAAGCATAGAAACAAGCACATTTAAAAGCTCGGTCGGATTATCCATTAGACGAAGAGCTCTCAAGTAAATATTGAATATTCTTGTCTTGTCTACCTGTTCCTTATTCAACATTAGCTGCAGAACGTCCCTAGCCTTGTAGAGGTCCATTTCTTGACAAAGGGCTTCAACTAAAACCTTATACGTATACTCAGACGGGAAGTAACCATATTCTCTTCCTTCCTGTAACAATTGATAAGCTCTCAAGCAACCTCCTTCCTTGCAAAGCCCATGTAAGATAGAATTATATGAAACCAAGCTTGGAACAAAGTCTCTCTTTTTCATTATATAGACAATCCTGGAAGCGCCATGGTGTCTACCAGCTTGGCAAAGCGAATTGATCATATTTCCATAAACGAACTCCTCATTTACGCTATTCCCTTGTGGCATAACTTCTGCAATCTCGAAAACCTCATTGAAAAATCCTTCTCTACATAAAGTATCGATGAGACTTCCAAAAGCGGCATTATTAACTATCTGGTCCTCTTCAACCTTCATAGCTTGCCAAAGCTTGCACATTAACTCCTTCCCATGCTTAACAGCCCGGTTTCTAAACACCCCACCAATCAAAGCGCTATAAGTAAGCGGATTGGGGGCCAAACCATATTCGCGCATTTCGTCGAGCAGTTTATACGCATCAACAAATTTATCAAGCCCACAATACCCACCACTTAATGTAGTATAACTAACAACATTTGGACGATGCCCTCTCTTTCTCATATCATACAACAACCTGTGAGCTACATTGGGGTGCGAAATACGGCAAAACTGATCGATCAAACAATTGTAATTGATCAAGGAAGGCACAAATGTGGGCTTAACATCAAACAAGTGGTAAATAACACGCAAAGTGACGAATGGGGTTTTAGAATGAAGCAAACGAGCAATCAAAACATTGCAAGTTCGCTCATCGGGGACGCACCCAGAAGCAATGAAGAGAAGAAACCGGTTGTGGGCTTCAAAAAAGCGGTGGACATCGCAAAGGCCGTGGATGATGCTGCTGAGGTTAAGGGAGTTTGGGTAGTAGCCGCGAAGGCGGAGGTTGTGGAGAAGGCGAAGCGCAGCGTCGACGTTGCGGGCTTTGGAGCAGAGTTTGTGGATGTTTTTGGTCCAGAAAGAGGTGTGAGTAATGGGGATGGAGGAATGGTCCAATTGTATTGGAGATTCGGGAGCGGATGCTGTGGAGAGACATGAGAGAAGGAGAGGGATTGGTAAGGTTTTGGTAGGGACTGGGTTCCTTCTGGAGGAACATCGCCGCATGTTTACTTTCTACTTCACTTGAGGAGTCTGTCATAGAACATGTTTTCCTGCTCCTTTCACCAGAAGAGTCTGTATAGAACATACATTCATACATACGCACACGGCTTAAGCTCGGTTTGAGGCAAGCAGCCCAGTTCAATGGAATCAATTTCAATTTCCCAGATCTTTACCAACAACTCTCCCTCTGAACCTCTGCAGAGGTTTTGGTAGGGAGTGGGTTCCTTCTGGAGGAACATCGCCGCATGTTTACTTTCTACTTCACTTGAGGAGTCTGTCATAGTAGAACATGCTTACCTGCTCCTTTCACTCGGAGGGACTGTTATAGAGCATACAATTCATATATACGCACACGGCTTAAGTTCGGTTTGAAGCAAGCAGCCCAGTTCAATGGAATCAATTTCAATTTCCCAGATCTTTACCAAGTCTCCCTCTGAACCTCTGCAGTTAGATTCAGCTGTTTCTTGTTGGTTATATCATTAAATGAATTAGTTTCTCCTTTTCTTCTAAATAAGTAAAATTCCCTGCAGCCTGCCGGACAAGACTGAAACTGCTAATAAGTGATAACCCATTTATCGTCCATTACCATTAGGATTGCTTAATATTCAATTTACATCCATCAAATTCAAATGCAGGAGTTGCGCAAATTAAGTTAAAAACAAGCAAGAAATAACTTTATATTAAAGCAGTCCACAATAGAACAAGAATCTAGTAACGAAACACTATATTATATATAAGCATAAGATCCATAGTAAGTACTTAATAATCACCCCAAATAACAAGTCTACTAGAGCACTACAGACAACAATCAACGATGATGTGGGCAGAAAGTGACCAAATAGCTACCACCGGTGCAAGTGGCAATGCTAGTGGGGTCATCATAAGCATAAGAATAAGCCCTAGGACAAGCCGTCTTGAATATCCTAGAATAAGCTGTGGGCTTGCACGACTGGGGACTTCCAAAGCTCCCCGTACAACAATACCTCGGCGAGTTAAATGCAAAACAAGCACTCTTGCAGGCCACAACCCTCCTGTTATCTCTCGATCTCACTTGTAATCCCACTGGACACATCGTGTTCAGGTCACTAACACAACCTGCGTAGCTACATTTGCCCGATCCTTTGAAGGGTGTGATTGAAATTGCCAGGTTATAGCCATCTACGAGGCTGACATCGTAGAAGTCTTGGTCATTGCCTAGTGTGATCTCTGCCAAGGTGGCTGGTGGAGCACCGCCGAGGCCATTGCAGAAAAGGGAACCGCCGCAGTCTCCGGTTGCACAACGGCCGCGGCCGGAGGCGTCAAAGGAGCAGCCGTGGCGACCCCAGAAGCGGCCAGACCATAAAGGTGGAAGCTTGAGAGAGTAAGCTTTGTTGGGTAGGAGCTTGAAGCCTCCACGAGCTAAGATGGGCTTTCCTGCACTTGGCTGGATTCCTGGCCACACTGGGTGTGTGCATTTGTTGTATAGAGTTATTGTTCTGGACGAGACCTCCACTAATGACAGACAGTCAGAAGAAAAGATTAATTAGGTCTGGTCATAACAGTTACCATGATTAGATAACACAAATAACATCCTTCTATGACAACTTTGTATCAGAACTATATGAACTACTAGTGAAGTAGGATAGTTTGAACAAGTGTATCTAAGCTACATTACATAGAGCTTCAACGCAAAAAATAAAGAGGAACTAATCCCAGAAGGGTCACAACGAGCTACTTAGATAAGTCACTTAAAGACTAGGCTGGGACATGTACGGTAGAGAGAAGAAGATGTGGTACCTGAAATATGGGAGAATAGGAGAGCAAAGAGCAGAAGAGTGACACAAGATCTCTGCATTGTTGCCATGGGTGCGGTAGAAGAGAAGCTTGCTTAACCCAGATACTAGTACAGACTAAAGAGGCAGCCACCCCTCCTGGTCAGTGGTCACTTTCAATCACAAGGGCATGGATTTTATAGAGCAAAGTTGAGATGGGTGAAATTTAAAAGTTTACTTGTAATTTTTAGAAAATGGGTGGGGGTGGTGGGACAGAGCAGATTAATTGAGTCCAGGGCAATTGTGAGTTTGCAAGAATAAAAGAGATACACCGAACAAAACAAGCTTCTTTTTTCAAGGAATGCAATGCAATTCAATATTCATAAGTGGAAGATTCATTTGGGAAAGCGATGAAAGGACATTTGCACAGGTCTCAAGGACATGTCAGAGTGTGGGAAGCTGTTGTCTGACAAAACAGAGAAACCTCACATGCGGATGCCTCAGTGGACTTTCGTTCCTCCGTTACTTTGCCTTGCTTTCCTCTGTCGATGCTCTTTTGCATTTCCAGTAACAAGTTACAACACTATTTAGCATGGATTTTTTTGTTAAATAGTTTGTAACAAATTCATTATTCATACAAATTAAATTCAGCTTAGCTCGTAATTATATATTTTGATTCATAAGAAAAAAGTTTGTAAGTTGATTCGTCTTAATTGACTCATGGCTCACAACTCAACTAACAGCAGTACATGTATGTCATTTGAAGAAGGAATGGTGAAGAGAGTAAGACGCACGCTCCTTCATGAGGCCTCGTGGTTCTCATTTCCAGGTATTAATGTGTCTCACTGAAAAGCTTCCCAGTCCAGTCTATTACTCAGTCTTCCACGCTTTTACCTGAGGACGTGTCGTTCACGAACGTTGCTTAAATGAAACCAGAGCACTAACCACCGTAGTTCAAGATCAGAAATTGCCAAGAATTGATTACGGACTGAGAGTCCACACTCTAGCTGCTGAGCAACCACGTGAATAAGAAAGTAATTAATATAAAAAAGCCATTCAAAATGACCTAAGAGAATCTAATGGAATAGTTGTCGTCTAATGTACAGTGCAGATCTGGGAGAGAGGCACCGTGCTTAAATTATATACTTAAACACAGTTAGAGAGAGACTTTAATCAACGCTAACGGACACAAACACGCTAATTGCACTTTGGGAAAAAAGGTAAAAGGTAAGTCCATCATCATCATCAGGTCATCTTTCTTTTGGGATTTAGAACATTGTAATAAGTTTCAAGTGAAAATCTTATTCTTGGGTTTGAACTTTGAATTTTGAAATGTCATCATGGAAACTTACCGCAAATGTCTCAAGATTGTTGAGTTATAAAGCTCAAGTCCCCACCGCCACCGTAGCTCCTAACTCTATGCTATGTTTTCCTAAAATTCTTGGACCAGATTGTTCGGCTATCCAATCAAATGTTATCTCAGGCCCATCCCAACTTTAAACATAGGAAGGCTTACTTAAATCTCACCCGTATAATACAGCCGGATGTCAACAACTATACTCATTCATGGTATTATACCATATTTTGCTTGAGCTTCGTCCTTAAATTCATGTATTTTGTGATTAACATGCCTACGAAATTCAAATTTGTGTTCATTCACATCTTATTTGGTATAACCCAAAACAATGCATTTTAATTCAACTTATTGCCCAACTCCTATTGATCTTTTTTTAAGAATTTAATTTAATTATATCAGTTTTTATCACTAGAATTCAATTCAGTTATACTAAACAAGGATAGCAACTCAAATCATATTATTCTTTCTGAATATGATGTTCCAATCTAAAAATAATTTGTAGCATATATGCCTGTTACATTCTTAATTACAAAGAACAGGACAAGTTTAAATTAAAGTTTGAGGCAATAACAGGTCTGTAGGCATTATATTAAGGTAGGTCATTCACGCCCATTGACTTTGCTTTAAATCATTCTTATGATTTGAACAAAAGTTAAATAACCATACAAAGACTCTAATTTCTTAAAATAACTCTTGTTTTTTGGTATGTGTATTAACAACGACAACCTAACCCAACATAGACCCTTTATTATTAATCAATTTTGCATAAATGAAAATTGTTTGATGTTTTCTCATGCAATGTGTTAACATATTTATAATATATCGATTTAAATGTAGGAGATTGATATGGTTAAATAGAATAGATTGATTAATATATAATTAGAGATGTTTCTTTTCTTTATTCTTGCTTTGCAAATATGATTCAAATTCAGTTTTATCACAAATTAAAAAATTACTCTCTAAGGTCGTTAGAATATAATAATAAATCCTTCACCCGTTTACTTGATCAAGAAATTGTTACTTAAAAATCTTATCCAGGTACCTCTCAAAAAAATGGTCGAATAAAACAAAAGCATAATGACATTTAAGATACCATACTTGATCTTCTCATATCTTCATCTTTTTCATAAACCTTTTAGGAAAAAAGTTATTCTTTATGCTATAAATCGTATCCCCACTCATCCATAGATAATTTATCTTTTCATAGACACTTAAATAATCGTGCTCCGACTTGCCAAACTCTTAAAGTCTTTGAAAATGCTTGCTTTGTTCTTCTTTGACAATTTGAATACACCAAACTAAAATCACAAAACATAATTATGTTGCATCCTAAGAAACGATATAGGACACAAATGGTACAGATGTTAGGATCCTTTGCTTCAATTCTTTTAAGATTTTGATTAAATGAAATCTCTCAATCGTTTCTCTCTAATCTAACCATATATTTATTCCCGAACGTTTCTCTTGCAGGTCTATCATGTAATAGTTTGTTTAGTTTGACTCAGCCAATATATGATCCTATTGCATCTTCTTTAACTATGGATCCATTAACTCTTCCATATAATCCTCGTTCATCTTCTTACTCATCAAAACCTTACACTCCTTGACCCATTTCTTTTCATACTAATTGAGTAAATCACCTTTCTATCCTTCTTCGATATTTTCATGTCTATTCCACCATTTCTCTTTGTATGAATCTTGCACCTAACGTGAGGCATACTCAAACTTTCTACGGTAGAAGAATTATATGCACTTCTTAGCACCAACACCTAGGACTTGATTGATTTTTGTCGATATAAGTTTGTTTTTGGTTGCAAATGGGTTTATAAAATTAAGATTTGAGTTAATGAATTAATTTAGTAATATAAAGTACAAGTTACTGCTAAGGGCTTTACTCAAAAGAATGGCTTTGAATATGAGGAGACATTCGCTCTTATAGCCTATTTAACCTCCATTAGCAGTCTTATTGTAGTTGCTCCTAGTAAATATTGGTCATTATTTCATATAGATGTTAAAAAATCTTTAAAAAGAATTATATATTTAAAGCCCCAGTTGATTATAATAATCCACCCAATAAGGTTTATTATCTTCATAGAACTTTGTACGAACTAAAACAAGCCCCTCACACATAGTTTGCCAAATTGAACTTCAAAGCTGTCACCTTGTCTTTTAGTCTAACTTATATGATCGTATCTTAATGACATGATACTTACTGGAAATGACACTCAAGGTATCTTCTCAAATCTTTTCTCTATCAACATTTTGGGATGAAGGATTTGGCTAATCTAAGCTACTTTTTAAGTCTTAAAGTTTCCTCTAACTCCTCTAGGTGTTGCTAATCTTATCTCTCATGCTAGTAACATAAACATTAAGATGAATAGTTCTCCACTTCAACTCAATGTTCATCCTTTAACTATTGACATAACTCTTCTTAGTGGTAATACTCTATATCATTAACTAGTTGGCCACCTTATTTATTTTACTATCACCCATGTTGATGTTGCTCATGTTGTTTGCATTATCAGTCAATTCATGACTACGTGTCATACCACTCACTTTTATACTATTCTTCACATCCTTTGGTACCTTATTTTATAGTCTTCACTTCTTTTGCTCATCTGAAATAGAGTTAAGCGCAAGCTATGATTCTAATTAGGTTAAAGACCTTATTGATTATTGCTCTACTAATTATTTCTTTCTTAGCATGTCTTTTTTTTTTACATAGCCAAAGATAATTAGCTATTTCTCACTTTAATACATAAGAAAATCTTGAGCTATTACTAATACTACCTCTAAGCTCTTATGGTTACTGTTGGACCCCGAAATTTTCTGTAAATCAAGACTACTAAATGAGAAATTATTGACGATTATTTGGTAATTATTTATGTATAAAGCAAAGGAAAATCCTTGAAATTGAAATGGAAAATATGGTTTAGATACAAGATGGATTATATGTGAAAGATTGGGATTTAAAAGTTAGGAAATTTTCTGAACATGGTTCAGTGTTTTGAGAAATTCTTGATCTGTGGAGATCCGATTGAGTTGATTCTTGAGGCAAAAATAAACTAGAGACATGGGGCTACAAATCTTATGAAGGCATTGAATTTCAATTTAGCCCTTAAGACTTTCAATTTTAGGATGGAAATAAAGTGCTGGAAAATGTGTTAGCATAATGACATTCTGAGATGTTTGGAGCATAACTCTTGGTGTAGTGCACCAAATTAAATGATTTTTGTGGCAATTATGAAGTTAAGACATAGAGGAACAATTGTCTAGAAGGAAGTTTTATCAAATTCCTTCAAATTCATAATTTAAAAAGGGTATGATTTTTGGAAAGAGTTAAGTATGAATTAAAGTAAATTTTTGAGGTGTTGATAGATTAATTATTCTATTTTATGGAATTTATTAGCATGTTAATGGGAGTAAATTAACATGTTAATTTTAGTAAGACCATAGGACATGGAATGAATTGAATTAATGTGTTAAGAAGACATAAGGGCAAAATGGGAAGACAACTTAAGTCTTTTAAGTTACAAGGCTATTCATTAAGGGTAATTTTGACATTGTGCAATTAAAAGGGTATAAAAGCAAGAGAAAGAAGGCTTGTCTTTCATTTAGAAGGGAGGTGGACGAAAATAGAGGGAGAGAAGAGAGAGAAGGTGTCGTTTGGGGGAGAAAGAAGAGAAGAGAAAGAAGCTTGCTAGGGTTTTCCATTTTCTAAGCATCCAAGAAGGTTTTTGAAGAAAATCCATGAAGGAAAAACGTGGAGGAGCATGAGATCTTCAAGATGAGCCAAGGAATCCTCATTTTGGTGAAAGATCAAG
>JANKOE010000006.1:44956320-44974973 GCA_026284465.1 Erythroxylum citrifolium
TCATGAATTAGGAGTCAACACATGCATAATTACTTAAGAAAGTAGGGCCAATTAATAGTATAAATCTGGTTCAATCAGTTGGATATCCGATTCGGGTTCCAACATTTTCTCTCAAAAGTGGTTCATGCAAAAACTCACTTTTCTTCTCTTTTGTTGTTCTTTAAATAGTCTTTTATGTTTTGGGTAACCCTAGGGTTTTTTGGAGTCCGAAAGGTCTAAAAAAACCTTAAAATGTGAAGTTTGTAAGCGTATGTGCATCTACCCGAAACGATCGTGGCCTATATTGCCATGATCGTAGGTCGTTGTTTTGGCCCGAATGTCTCCAAAACTTCTTTGTTCTTCGATGTTGACCCTAAAACACTAACTGACACATCAAGGTACCTCAAAAATATAATATTTAAGCTCAAAGACTTGTACTAACCCATAAAACACTTTAAACACAAATAATTAACAAACTAACACAATTCTAACCTAAACACATACTAAATGATTGAATTAATAGCTAAACACATATCAAACTATGCCCTAAAGCATGATGCAATTTACACTTATCACTTGGCATTATGGATTCATAGTCAATCTATCAATTTTTTTTGCTTAGGCCTTCCTCCTAGTTTTTAAACTGTGCCACTACGTCCAATTCATATACTCCTATTGGTTGATTAAGTCTTACTCGAGAAGAGCACTACTGATAGTTATTCATCCCCATGTCTTAAATAAGGTTGTGGGTTACTTCTAGTGTCTTATTAATTAAAGTGCCCCTAGTCACTGCATTTATTATCTACCTTGTATTCTAATTTAGCCCATTATAGATGTTCTGAATCTACATCCAAAGTAGTAGAACATGATGTGGGCATTTTATCAACATCTACTTAAACCTTTCCCATGTGTCATGTAGTTCATTGAAAATAGTCTAGAAGTAGGAGGAGATATCATTCTTTAACTTTGTAGTCTTCGCTGGTGGGAGGAGATATCATTCCTTAAATTTGCAATCTTCTCTAGTGGGAAGTACTTCAATAAAAATTTCTCTATTACTTGATCCGATGTAGTAAGTGATGATCTTTGCAGAGAGTTCAACCATTAGTTTGCCTTTCCCCTTAATGAAATCAGGAATAAACATAGTCTTACTGCATCATCATAAACTCCATTGATCTTAAACATATCACAAATCTCCAGAAAATTTGAGATATGTGCATTTAGATCTTAATCCCGTGGTCCATCAATTTGGACAGGCTTTTACACCACCTGAATGATACTCGACTTGATCTCAAAATTGTTGGCGTTCATATTCGGTCTAACAATGTTAGACTTTACTCTTATCAAGTCCAATCTCGCATAATTGAACATAGTTCTTTGCAATGGTTCTCAATGCTTTAGTATCGATTTGACCTGCCAAGTCCTTTATTTATCGATCTAACTCGAACTATCTAAGTTGTGTTGTGAGGATATTCTTACTAGCTGTTATCTTAATTTTTGGATTTTCATTCACTAAGCTCGTTGGATAACTTCAGGTCATAAACTGACCAAGGAATCAATATCTGTGAGAGTAAGAAAATCAAAGAGTCGATAAAATCAAATAAATTAGAAAAAATTAAATAAAATAAAGTAAAAAATGGCTAGATTAATAAAAGCTAGGCTTTCCTAATATTACTTAAAAATGGATAGATTAAGAAAAGCTAGGCTATCCTAATATTGCTAGTCCCTGAAAACTGTGCAAAAAACTTGATTGATGTGTTTATTAAGCTTATAAGAATTTATCAATTTTAAACCGTAAGTGCATGATGTAGCTGTAGCTAGCACAAACAAATACAAGTCTATCCCACGAGAAATGTAAGTATTATAATTAACCTTTTTCCTATTATCTAACCTTCGACTCAAATTGTGGATTTTATTAAAAATTAAAGTAAATAACTAAACTAAGATTGAAACAATAATGAACTCGATAGAGGAAAATACTATGAAAAGTTGATATCAAATAAATTGTACCTAGGTGATGAATCCCCATAAGAATTCTTAAATATTAACCCTTTATTGTGCAACTAAATTATTGATTATTAGATCATGAAAATTCCTATCTTATATTATTATCTTTCTCAAGACTATTAATAACTAACCCCTTAGTTGATTTGTGAGATTTCACATCAGTTAGAGAGGAGAACGAAATATGCCTTATAAGGGTATGGATATCTCTCCCCCACAAGATGCATTTTCCTAAGGGTGGGAAGAGTAAAACTATAAGGGGCTTGGAGCCCAAAGCAGACAATATTTGTGGGCTGGTGGTCTAGGTTGTTATAAATAATATTAGAACTGGTACCCAAATCATTGTGCCAGCTAGGCTGAGCTCTAAAGAGGGCTGGGCCTTAAGGGGGTGAAGAGTGTGAGATCTCACATCAGTTGGAGAGGAGAACGAAGTATGCCTTATAAGGGTATGAATACCTCTCCCCCACAAGACGCGTTTTCCCAAGGGTGGGAAGAGCAAAATCGTGAGGGGCTTGGAGCCCAAAGCAAACAATATCTATAGGCGGGTGGTCTAGGCTATTACATGATTAACTGAAATCTCTTTCTAGCCACCCTGTGATTGCATTATTGATTCGTGAATTTCACTATTACATTTGTCCTTAAGCTAGATGATATATGTCGACCTATCTCTAGGTTTACATGTAACTCCTTCTAATTATGGTTGATCTATTCACACAAAAGGATTTCTTAATCTCAATCATAAGAAGTCAAATAATGAACTAATATTTCGGATATATTAGATTAAGAATATAACGTATACCTAAATCACAATAAATCAATCAATAAAATAGCATTGAATAAAGGATTAAATCATATTGTCATCATAAGTTAGGGTTCATCACACCTAGGCACTAAACAAATTAGTTCCTACTCATAGAAAACAAAACCAATGACAAATATTCAGAAGAACAAATAGAATTCAATGAAATCATATTCTAAATATCCTTTTTTCTGTAATAAATCTTCTTGCAATTTGTATTGAATGATGCTATCTATCAGATCTTGTGATGTAATCTTCATATTTTCCTCGTCCTTTGATCAAAACTACCTCTTCTTTGTGTTTCTTACGAATTAAAAATGCTCTAAAACTTGCCTCACTTTTGTTTTGCCTCCGATAACGTCCTTTTATAGTAAAAAATAGGATTTCTAAGATATACATGGTCACTTACACAGTCATATAGGTAACCATGTATCTCTAAAAACACCATAATTCGCGATTTTACATGGGCACAGAAACTTACTTGGGCAACATACAGGGTTGTGTATATCCATATATGTGGGTGTGTAACTTCACCCGACTAGAAACAATATTCTACAGATCTCCACATGTTTACAAAGACTAACACAGTCACTATACACAATCATTTAGGTCCTAACTTGCTTTAAATCTTTATTCTATACCACGATTTCATCCAAATTCTTCTGCTTTTGGTTGAAGAAAGCAATTATCACCTATAAACACACTTAAAGCAAAATAAGTACCAAAAATACTATAAAACTATTAAGTAACAAGTAAAACACATTAAATACGGATATATAATTTTGATTAAATAATCATTTATCAATTTCAAAAAGAAAGTGGGTTAAATATGTAGGTTTTGATGGATTTGAAACTCTAGAAGTATCTTAAGACTTATTAGAATCATATTTAAGTTAGGTTGAGTATGGTAAGGGATAAATTGTGTAGGATTTTATCAAGTAAAGTTTACAAATAATTATACTTATGTAAATCTAGTCTTTATATAGAAAATCTATAATCTTTATAAGGAGAATTAGTCAATTGAATATTGATATATGATTCAATTGAATATTGATATCAAGTTTTCTTATGTTGTCGAATTGTGGTTGATATATTGAAAAAATCAAAACAAACTGGGATCTTATTAAAAAATTTATTGTTTTCCTTGCCCATCCTCTCCAGCTCATAAGTATATCAAATTAGTTGAACCTTATATAAAATCTTCTTTTATTTTCATTTATTTCTTTCATACTATTTATATTCTTGTTGTGTATTATTTATTGACTCTTGTTTTCATATATTCACAATTTCATATTGCAAATATATTCACTAAATTGCATTCTTCTTTTTATTATATCTACATTTTAAATATAGAAGATTAATAAACTTAAATATAGGACATTGATTAATATATAAACACTACAACAACTATAATATTGGATACTTTTTTTGCTACAATTTGAAATTTACAGTTAATAGTAACAATTTGGCTACGAATTTTTTAAATCGTAGCCTATTGAAGCAGTATCCCCATGAATAAATTTTTTGTGGGCTGTTTAAGACTATAACTACATTTAATTTGGCTACAACTTTGGTTTCGTAGTAAAAGCTAATTTGTGAATAGGCTGCATTTAATATTCGTGGCTAATAACATTTATTGACATTTTTTTAACTAGGAATAGAGTTTGCACCTAAAACATAAATCTGATTCAAATTTATAGCTCTTAGCTACATTTGGCTACGAAATACATTTCGTAAGTAAAACTTTTTGTCTACAAAAGTTTGCTCGTGGTGAAAAAAAGAAGACAAGGTAGTTTAAACGATGTCTGTTTCTTGTAGCTAATAACATAATGGTTTGCTCTCATCTTTTACTCTGATTAATCTTCTCTCTTCATGTTTTAGCTATAAATACCCCTCCTCTGTTCTGCCTGTAGTTGTTCTTCTATTCTCACCATTGTGGTTCTCAGGTAGTGCCTTCTCTTGTTTCTTTCACCACTTGGGTCTAAAGATAAAACCTGGGTTTAACTTGGTGTACTATTTTTACACATACGTTTCTAACGATGTGTCCTTCTACTAGTCCCCTTTTGTCTTATTCCCATTTTGATTATTGATTACTAAACAGTACCAGTAGTTTTATACGGTTTTCTGTTATTGTATTGTGTTATTCCCCGACTTATATTCTTTAGTTGGTACATAATTTTGTTTCCTTCATTCTTCTTACTTTCATTGTTTGTGTGAAGCATAACATGCCTAAAAATTGATAAGATCTTGTAAGAGTTTTTGAGTTATTTTCCAACATATGAAACTCTGTGGTAAACAATATTCATTGAATCAGGTTTGACATATGGAAATATCTCTACTATATATAGATGAAAGAGGAGGATAAATAGTAATCAATGGATTTCATGGACACTAATAACGGATACCTTTAAAGTGTCTACTTGGTAAAACTCATTTTCATACAAAAAGTCCTGAAATGGCATGGAGAAACAAGAGTAGCCTTAAAGAGTACTTTTATTTGTTTTATGAATTAGGATAACATAAACCCACTAAATAGTAATATAACTTAATACAGTTGTCTCAAATATAATAATTCTTAATAGGATTTAGCATTTATAAATCCTATTATAAATGCTATATATTATCTAAGGATGAGTCGAGGCCTAAGATAAGGTTAAAATAATAAATTTGGACTTGAATTCTTTTAAATGTAGCCTTGTTTGCTTGCTTTTTATTTCGTAGTGCCTTAGCTATGAAATTATTTCATAGTTAATACGTTTCGCCTATGATTAATGAGGATGTTGTCTATAATTTTCAACTTCAAAAAATTGGCAACACTTTATGTGACAAAATGAAAGCATCACAAATAACTATAGGCGACACTTTTGGACTAATTGGCAACACTTTATGTGACAAAATGAAAGCATCACAAATAACTATAGGCGACACTTTTGGACTAATTGGCTACTCTTTTTTTCTAAACCTATTGTCTACTTTGTTGTAGTAAATTAAGGATGATTAACAAAGTAATTGAAATCTTCGTCCATTTTTTTAATGTAAATTCTAACTGATATAATGTCCCTTTATACAGAGTTCGAGGCACACCAAAAATAAAATAAAAGAAAACCTTCTCTTGAATTTCCTTTTTTTTTTTCATTTATGATGGTTTTTGAGATAACACCAGAAGATGCATCTTTTAGAGTAAGAAATGTGTGGCACATTAGTAGTCCAGTTTTGCAGTGTTAGTTCTCCGGTCGATTTTTAAAAAGTGATGCATGTTTGGACTCGATCGAAAAGTAGAAATCTCCATCCAAATTAATCCAAGTAAAAAAGAAAACATAAACATAAATATCTAATAAATTTTCCTCTCTCTTTTTTTTTCCTTCTTTTTAATGTCCAGCAACGCTTTGGGAGCCTCTTTCATCTGCTAAAATCCTTGGAATTATGGTTAACTAGTGCTACCTGCCATCTATTTCACCTGTAGGGAGGTCACATCTAGAAACCATTTCTGTTTTACTCTGCCCAGTAACGGGCTTGTCTCTGACCATGCTCAGGAAAGAAAAAAGAAAAAACTATTTCGGAAGGTAAGAAGTAAAAGAACTCTCTATACAAGATACCTATGTTAGAATAAGATGGAAGATTAAATTTTATTTATTTTGGTATTTCTATTATTGCATATATAAGTTGGTATTTGTTATCAAACTTGAATTTTCATTGTGTTCTAGCTTTACTATATGGTAGTACATAAGACAAGAATAACTAGTTAAGATATGTTGCTGACAGATAATGAGAATGAGAGATATGGTATAATGACCTCATTATAATTATGGAGAGTAGATAGAGAGGGAGAGAGAGAGAGAGCTCAAAATGTAAGGGAAAAGGGTTTGGTGGGACGAAAGAGATCACATGATGAGTTTAACTATATGAAGGAAACTTCTGGTCCCCTCTGATGTGTACAATTGTCTAGCAGTCCTAGGTGTTGTCAATTTCTGGTGGCAGAGAGTCTGGTCTTTTGGTTCAGTCAAATTCATCGCTCCGATCTCTTTGTACATTCCCCTCTCATTCCATTGTTTCCAAGCACCAATCTCTCCTGTCCATCTGCCAGCAATATTGATGATGAACAATGCCAACAAAATCCATTATTTATTTATTTTTACTTGCTCCAATTCACTGTATGCTTCTTTATGATCTCTTCAAGCCACATTACAGTGATGATAGAGACTAATCCTTGAAGGCTAAAAACAAAATTTTCAACACAAACAGCTAGCGGACCGTCCTTAGCAAAACGTTTTCAGATTAGTTCCTGCTTCTTGTTTTTCTTTTTGGGTAAATAAAATGAATTTTTTTATAAGGCAAAAGAGGAAGTTACACTATAGTCTATTTTATATATATGATCTGTTGGATGAGTAAGAAGGCTTTAATAGAACATACAATCCTGCACCGAAAGCAATAAAGAAGAAAAATCTAGCTTGGACACCAAAAAATAGGCAATAGAAATAAGTCGCTTATGGGTTGATGACCTTTTTTTTTTCCATTACATGGCACAAGTCCAAAAGGAATTATAAAGATTCTAAGATTTAGTACATTTATATATGTATTTATGCATTAAAATTTTGTACTTTACTCAAAACAGAAGAAAAGATTATTATTGAGTCTTTTCTAATGTTGTCATTAAAAAATTCCTTATAATCTGAAATTATTCCAATAGATTCTTACCATTTAATAATTGCAATAGAAGAATAATATTTCAATGTAAACTTCAATTATTGCTTGATTTTGTTTTGACAGTAGTGAACACAAATTCATTTTTGAATCATTAAAAGATATTAAGAAATAACATATGTAGCTGATTATTAAGTCATACAAATTTCTTTAGTATCTTTATAGATTACATAAAACTTCTTTAAAAATAAAATCGTGGGGATGTTAAATGCAATTAAACCTTATTTTTTATGGTACTATATCTTGTTATATATATGTGTGTGAATGGAATCACTTGGCAGGTAAGTTATCCTCTAGTTACTGACGGGGCACCAAAGCAGAATTTGCAGATTATAGAATAGTAGAAGTTCAAGTCAAACTTACCCAGCCATTCCATTCAAGTACGTTCGTGATGCGTCATGAAGGACTCATTATGTTTTGGGTTATTAGAATGTCTAGTGGGTATTTGGCTGCACTACATGACAGTAAGTACTTGGTAAAAAGGGGTAACAGGACATTCATGTTACATGTAGAACGACAGAAATATAAATCTCTAATGGTCTTAATACGAGCCTTTAGTAGCTAAAGAATAATGCTAATAATACTTTTAAGTCACAATATTAGGCCTTAAATACTACATCACCATAAGCTCGTCATATTTCAGTAACATAAACATCTATTCTTTATTCCCATATTTGTCAGAAAGCATCTGGTTACAATCATGTAAAGTTAGCTTGATAAGGCATCTTTTAGACGAGCAATTTAGTACCTGCATTTGCACTTTAAGGGACAGATAAATTTGTTGAGCACATTGAGTCAGATATACATACATATAGAATGTTTTTAAAAAGTTTTATATTAAGCCATTAGTCAGTGGATGGTTTTAATTAGATAAATTATAACGACATCAACAACAATATAGTAAAAATTTCATTGATACATGATATCTCTGAAAAAGTTCAATAATATGCAACGTTATCTTTAATTAGTAGAGAAGTTATTTATACATGACCTACATTTAAAAAAAAAGATAAAAATAAACAAGGTAAAAAATCGTTACAAGATGAAGATAATAGTAATAATAATAATAATACTATTGTCTGAATTACAAGACTCAACACATTGGAAGATATTGTTTAATATAACACTTATTGGGTAAAGTTATTTGCTAAATTGATGTCTTAGACATGTACTTCTTACAGTTTAATGCCAAATGCTCAATTTTTTTTTTACTTTATCTCTTAAATTTTCTAGTACGACTATTCGTCATATATACTCTCTTTTTTAACGGAGGAATCTGCAACTGTTATCTTTTAGATGCATGCTGAGTTAACATTTGGATTGACGCAATAGTTTGCAAAGTAAGTCAACCAAGTATTCCGCACTAAACAAGGCCTGTACGACAGACTCAATCAAAAGAGCGTAGATAAGGAGATTCGATTCTTCACACACACACATATATATATATATATATGGAATAAATATTTTGTAAATGCGTGATGGTAAATTTACTAATATCTGGTTTTTACCTAGGCTTTTCTGTCTCATATCAAGTCAACTCTAGTTTAATATTGAAGTTAAAACCAGAAATAGTGAGACATAAAATAGATGGGATTGATCGATGACTCATAAACAATCAGATATAATGGCTCAGAAATTGTTTTTCTTCCGCTTAGTTGATGTCATAAATACTCACAAGCTATGGCTTGATTAGGATATATGTATATAATTTTAGATCTCTTTTTGTTAACAAAAAGAATATGGTATAAATAATTATTCAGGAAAATGACTAGGAGTTTTAATCTAATTTTGGTCTTTCTATAAAACATTCATAAGTTAAAAATTTTCTAAAAAATACATCAAACTGTTAGAATGTTACATTATCACCTTCACAGTATATACCAAATCAATAATCAGTAGATGTTTAACTCTCATTCTTCTTTTATGAATGCTAATTTAGAAGTATCTTAGAATCAATTTATACGTAACTGCATAAATCAGATTCCTCAATAGCTGCCCTATGTCTTCTAATTAATTTACAAGCAAACAGACAGGAAAATTTTTAATATATGGGTCCAAATTAACTTGGCGTAGCTTGTTTTAAATATTCCACATTGTTGAGGATCTATAGTTTGTGATGCCTAGTTAAATGGACAAAACTTTGGAATCCAGATCCTCTGTTCAATATTACTCTGTTCTATGAAATCTTAGCCATTTATTTTGCAGGACCCACGCGGGATCCATACGAGACTCACACAAATAAATGACTGAGATTTATTGGACACAATAAGACACCATAATATTAGATAGAATATCTGGGCTCAAAACTTTGTATAGAAAAGGGAGAGAAGACATTAAGAAGCAAAAACAGCCAGATATATATATGAGTATACAAGTTTTTGATTGTTTCTTTTGGTGGTTCCCCCTGTTTAAGGATGTTGTTTATGTTACCTCTTGTGTATTATTTGGCAGGGTGACAACTACAATTTTGTATTGTATGTATAGTGTGTATATGTACGAGAATTAGATTCATAAATATCCGGACTCTGAAGTAGGAGTATATATTTAAAGAAAAAGAAAAATTAAAAGAAGGAATATTGATGGAGATAGAGAGGAGAGAGGAAGGAGAGCATAGAGAGAATCTTTTAGGCTTGCATTTGACTTTTACTTTTTGCATTTGTTACTTGGAACAGTTTGAACTGTGAGCCCTAATTTCAAGCAAAAGTTAGCATGCATGAAAGAGAGAAAGAAAGCAACACATGACTATGGAAGAGAGACACTGGTATCTGCTAGCTGCTGCTGCTAGTACACATAGATCGTAGATATGGTTCAGCCAAGTTGCAGACCAAAAAAGGAGGTGTGAGATACAATGCTTATTGCCGAGCAAGAGACCATCATCATTCAGATACGATGCGAGCCCATGTCACCGCCTTCACTATGTTAAGCATTTAATTCCGTCACCCCCATCTTTTTCTTCTACTTTTGTCTTTCCCTCTAGTCTTTATTAAAAACGCACATAAATTTACTTTTTATCTCTCTCACTTGTCCTTGCGCCCCAACCCTAGCTGCATTATTATTGCTATCTCAGATTTCAGGATCAGCGTAAGTATAAAACTTCTGCTAGTATATATTACACTCAAAAACTAAATTACGTTCAAGCTCTAAAGTCTAGACGTAACCCGTTTAGGGAAAGACATGTCTAATGTCTTCAATAGCTAGCAACACTTTATAATAGAAAAAAATAAACAATATTTAAAAATGAACTTAAAGAACTCTAATTTACAAAATATAAGAATATAATTATCTTATTAATGGATTTATAATACTTTGCCGACAAAACAAACTTAATTATCTAGAAAAAAAGACATCTTTTTTTGAATTAATATAAAATCCAAGTTTGAATATGCTTTAATTAACAATATTGAATTACAACTCACACAACATATTGGCTCTTTTTCTTTTTTTAGTATTGCATTATCATTTATATCATTAACTTTCTGGCTGATCTTTCCTCCTCATCTTAGAATTTGAAGTTGGTTTGAGTGTAATAATACCAGATGCAGCCATACTTGCCACCCAAGAACAAAAATACTCTCTAAACTAAATCCATTGTCACTTCAACATCAAAGTCAATTCCAAAGAAAATTCCCGTTTTAGATCCCTAGTTTCAACATCAAACTTGCACATCCAGTTCTATTTTAGATCTCTTCGTTGGAGAACTCAACTTACTTTCTTATTCACAAACAAACCACACGCATATTCAGTTGCCTAAACCTGTCAACATTAACCTTTTTGAAATTCTCTTAAATGTAGTTTCATTGATCCAACCAACATGGTCCATGTGCATTTTAAGGAAAATCCCATTCTTTCATATCCACAGTGGACCACTGCACCAATTCCGTGTAATTTAACACCAACTACACCAGATAAAAGATCCCAATTTCCAACAAGATACAAAATCCGGAGCCAACCCATCACCCTACATACCGAGCAATGAGTTCATATAATAAAGGAAAATGTCAATTAATTCTTCAATGGAAGGAACTCAAAAAACTGGTGAGGAGCCAAGTTGGCATTCATGGCTGCAGAAAATGGCATCTCAGTCTCTTTCTCGTCACTGAAGTCACTAACATCATCAACGCAGCTGTGAAGAGGAAAGAGTTGAAGGGTTTGAGACTCATCACAACAACCGTTTTCTTCATTGATTGCAGTACTGTTATTGAAGTGCATATAGCCATGCCCATATTCTCCGTAAGGTGCTATAAAGATGTTGAAGTCATTAGCCTTAATGAGGTTTTGGTCCATTGTTCTTATTGTTGGTGCTTGTGTTCTTGCTGCTGTGGTTGCCGTTGTAGTAATAGCAGGAGTAGGAGTGGTTGTTGTCATACTAGTGGCAGTGTTTATGTGGTGGTGGGTGGTAAGATATGGACAAGGAAACTGCATCATCTGCCACGTGGCATTCCTTTCAATAAAGCTCTTCCTTTGCTGGGATTCTCCATCTAACTGGATCCGCCCCTCTGCTCTACATTCTGCAACTACTGATTTTGTTGCCCTTTGTATTGAAGCAGATTCCTGGAATTTATTAATCACCCATGCAAAGTAATCAATATGAATTGAATGCTCCTAATTTTCTTACACGTTAGGTCACTCTTCCTTTTGTGAAGTGACTAGAGTAATCAAGCAACTAGCTGGCTTTTACAAGCTCTTCTCTATTTTTTTGAGCTGTGTATTAACAGGGTTAGTCTTGCCTTTTCACTATAGAAGGTGCCTCTATTTCATTTCATGCGAATACATGGGGTGCCCATATAGCACAAAGACTGAGCGCAGGACCCAAAGAGATCCAGCAAGTTTTACAAACAACAGACCCGACAGAAAGGAAGGAAAGCAGCTTTTAAACCCTTTTCATTTCCCAACAAATAAAGCTTTCGTAGCTTCTCCTCTCTTCCCTGCATGTATTAACTTTTTTATTTTTGCTTCATAACCTTAAAAAAGATTTGAACTTGGTAATCATAAGCTCGTTATCAAAGGTTAATTGTTTTTTTTTACCGATATTTTTTGGGGATTACATAAAACAAAAACATATATGGGAATCTGAGATCGAAAAGGGAGGGGCCTTGGTCTATTGAGAAAGACAAAGAATGGACCTCTGCTAATGTACTGCAGTTTGTAGAGGGTGCCCAGTTCTTGGTCTGTTCACCTTCATAGCCTGTCCTACTTGCCCCTGTAGACAAAAAGAAAAACAAAAAGAATGCAACTTTACATTCCTAAAACAAACAAATGTAGCGCTAAAAAGCAATACATCAAACATGTCTAACTAACAACAAAATGGAATAATTGTAAAAAGCTACACATAACAAAACACCTTTCTCTTTTTCGAGGCAAAGATTTGGAATAAGTAAGCTACGGTACTAGAAAAAGGGTTTTGTTGCTTACCTAATTCTTTCCTTTCAATGATTTCAATATTGTCATTGCGTTGTTGCTGATCATCAGGACCAGATTCCATCTGACGGCGGCGTTTTTGCCTCTCTCTCGCTTTGTGATTTTGGAACCAGTAGAAAACATTCTTACCTTCAATTTTTCCGTATCTTCGAAGTTGCGCAGTGATGTGTTGAATCTCATCAGCTGATGGAGTTCTTATCCCTCGTCTGTATAATTCTTCAAGGGTTCTAAGCTGCTCTGGTGTTGGATTCCATCTCGAGCTCACGACCACTGGTTGTGTGTTATAGTCTTTTTTCCCTTGATCAGACACTGTTGCTGCAACATGAGTGACATCAAAAGCAAAATGCAATCCTGAGATAGGTTCGTAGGAACTCAATCCTTAACAGGGAGATAAATAAGAAATATGCATACCCAGATGTTGATTTAGTGATAAGAAATCAGTGCCATGAAGACGGCCGACCCGAGGAGGGCTAGAACATGGAGTGTTGTTGGTAGAAGGCATTGGCCTTGGCATGAGAGGCCTAAGCTTCCTGCCATTGAAGTTATCAGACATGTTGAACTCGCCACCGTCACTATAGCCCATCATCCACATTTTGATACGAGTAATGATGTAGCTCTCTACTTCTGACTATGACAGGAAAAGGATTTTGTTTGAGTTTGAGGTCTGAATGTAAAAGTGATGATATGAAAAGAGGACGAGCATAGGGTGTTAGAGCATGTAGCAGAAACGAATAATAAAACAAGACAGAAAAGTAAAGGGAGGTTGTTTGAAAGATCTTGCAGTCTCTTTTTCAATCTATATCTCCTTTTACCTTGGAGGGAAATGTGAGATGAGGTGATAGAAGGAACAGGAATGGAGAGCATGCAAGGGAATAGTATGGAGGTGGTTGAAAATGGCAAGTCCCTACCTTTATAACATAGGGTAATAGATGATGGTCATATATAGCATAAAACTGATGCTTAATAATAAAGGTGTTGGTAGCTGAGAGATGAAACAGTAGTAGCATTTGATTTGAGATTGAGATGGGGATGGATCATTCTACTGCAATGTAGATAGAGAAAGGGATAGATTACAGGGTGTATGTGTTGGTTTAGTAAGGAACAAGAAAAGCGAAGAGAGAGCAAAGACATGAGGTTGACTAGGCCAATTTTGAGAGAAGTAGTAGTGGTGGTAGCAGAGGACAAAAGTTAAAAAAGGTTGAGAGGGAGAAGCGTGGAATTCTGGGAGGAAGATATTGGGAGTAGCAAATGAAAAACGACGTGACGATCATGAGGCCTATCATAAGCCTCATCACTCTCTTCTTTACCCTTCTCATTTATTTTTAGGCCTTCTCATGTCTGTCTCGTGCCTTTCACACTTATTCTCAATCCGAACTGCCCCTCTCCTCCCTCTGCTCCCTCACCCTTTTCTTTGTCAACATTCCCTCTTTTTTTTTTACTTTTTTTTCCCACAGATACGTGGGTTCCCGTACGGACACCTATATAGTATTACTTGCTCAGACTCCCATGACCACGCTATATAATTCCTACCCTACCCTTGCCTTTTTGTTATAAATTATTTCCAATATGCCTCTTTCTTACAAGGTGCCATGTAAAGTACTCATGTGCTGGTATTGTCCTATTTTGCGTTATAGTATGTTGTATTTATATGTGTGTGAATGGTAGAAGGATGCTGTTACACTTTTACGTGCTATCACAGTTACTGTGTCACAATTTTGGAATCTACCGCTGCTCTTCCCAAATGCCTATCTACTTGTCCTCTCTTCCAATTCATCTTCCCTCGTAGGGTCCTGGCCCAGAGGATCACAGGCACTACTTATTAGCCTGATCAGGTTATGGGGTCATCATGATGGAATGATTCAATTCTCTCTTCTTGGCCCCCCCATGGGTCCCTGTTTGATCTCCATTTCATTATTACTTCATTATTGCTACATACATGTTTCTATTACCACCACACTATAACAGTGGCGTTCCGGGAATTACTCACTTAAGTAGTAGCTGACATTACCTCCGCAATATACCAAGAGCTTTATATGAGTTTCGATATATGTTCACCTCTGCTTGATGAAATTTTGGTAGAATTAATAGTTTTCAAGTAGAAATGCTCTTTCTCTAAATTTTGCTTAAGTTTGTATTAATTAGAGATGCTCTTTCTTAGTATTAATATAGACTTCTTTTCTTCGTCTTTTTCTCATGTACTCATAGGACTCCAACTTGTACGATTATTGTGAAAACGCCTAAGATAAAGATGAATACCCACGACTGACATACTTAGTAAGCAGAATGAAAATTAGTCACACATGTTTATTCATTATGCCATGATACTTATAAGTACAAATAAACTTCAAAGATGAGTACACAAATTCTAACTAATCTATCTGAAATTGATTTATTTAAACAAAAATAAATCCCATCTTATCCTTATTTCCACATCGTTCATTTCTCTTTAAAATAATTTTTTCTAAGTATGTCTTACTTATTATTTGCCTAGTCCTAGTATTATTCCGTAGGCTCATCACTTTAAATCGCAATTGGAACATAATAACATACCTTAACTAGAAAAAAGAGAATATAAAAAAATAAAGTATAAATACGTACGCCACTATTTTATTACCATATGAGCAAAAGCGTTACCATTCGTGCATACATGATTCTTGATTGCATGCTTTCTAAGTACTACTAAAGATCCATTGATATATTCTTTATATCTACAAGCGTGTAAAGACAATCGTCTAAATAAGAAATATCCAGAGTCTTGTTTCCATATAAAACTAGTTCTAAATCCTATTAATCTTAGTTAAGTACGAAAACTAAATAAAGTAAGGAGAGTTGATTGAAGATAATTAAACTAACAATCTACTAATTCAAAGCAACTAAACTAATGGAAAAAAAAACAAATAAACAAATGTTAAGGACTTGAGATTCACTTATATAGATATCCAGTGACGGAGCCAGGAATTTAAAGTAGGGGGCCCAAAAATTAATTTTTTAAAATTTTGGGGAGCTCAGTACACCATTGACTCTTAAATAACTCTATTTATATATATATATATTAAAATAATTTTTTTAAAAAACTTTGGGGGCCCAGTGACCCCCCAAGTGTACATGTGTCTCCGTCACTGTAGATATCTGATTATCATACCCAATTGATTATTTAGGTTAAAATAATAATTAATTTAAAGTATTTATACCCTTCGTCGAGACACACGCATACACACACACACACACACAACTAGGCAACTACCATCCATCCATATACAATTTAATATAATCAAAGTCATTAAGCATATAAGTCAACAAATCTTTAAATTATAATAAAAATGATCTCAAATATCAAAAACTAACTAGAAATATTAAGGTAGTTCTATTTAGGGGTAAGGTAGTTCTATTTAGGGGTTCTTTAAAATATATTTCTCTAACTATGTCGCACAAATAATCTGCCTAGTCCTCATACTTTTCCTTAGGCTCATAACTTTAAATCATAATTAGAACATAATGACATACACCAACTAGGAAAAAAAATAAAAATACGTAAAGTATAAATATCTACTTCACTATTATAGCTATATGAGCAAAACCTTAATTCATTCCCACATGACACTTGATTGCAAACTTCCTAGCTATACTAAAGATTAACTTGATATACTTTTTATATTTGCAAGCATATATAATCAATCATAAATAGTTAAATAAACTTGGAGATATTCCAAATTGTCGATCTAATATAAAAGTAGTATTAAATCCTACTAGCCTTAGTTGATTGCAACTAAAATAATGAAAGAAAATAAAAAATGTTAGGGATTCAAAGTTCACTTGTATGGATATCTATATGATTGATTGTTTAGGTTGAAATAATAATTAACCTAAAGTATCTACCATCTGTCGGTGTGTAATTTAACCTAATCAAACTCATTAAATATAGTTAATATATTTAGTTATCAATAAAGTATAAGATATCATACTTCTCTAGTATTAAAGTGTTTATTCTCCTAGTGCACAAATCATACTTCAGCTGTCAGTCCATCATACAATTACTATGATTAAATCTACAATATCCAATCACAAATTCACTAATTAAGATTAAAGAGAATAATTTAACCAATAAATAATCAAACCATGTGTAAATGATTAAATTATATCCCTAACTCTAACTAAGGTTTCTACCTACTAAATATAATAAAAATAAATAAATAAATAAATCCCTTCATAAAAGAAAAGAGTATAAGAAAAAAGTTGAGAGACGTTGTCACTAGCTTTTTCAATCCTTGCTCCAAACCTTCTTCCTTGATGCAACAAAACCAAAAATTATACAAAAGAACTAATTAGAAAGTAAGAGAAAATCTACTGAAAATTAAAAGAATCTTTCAACAAGTCTAAAAGAATCCTTAGAATAGCTACTTCCTTAGAATTTTTTTAACTATTATGTTTATTCAATTTGGAGATAAAAGAATTATAAAATGTTCACAGGCCAAGCATTGGAGAAGAATGTGGTTGCTCATAATACTTTTTACTGGATTAAAGAAATTTTATAGGCTCACAAAGCTCATTTGGATGCTAGCTCTTCAATGAGGATTGGATGTCATATGTGAAAATAAGATCCATTGATAGAGTTGTTATGTGAAATAGAGAAGTAATGCTTTGTATTTGGAAACAATGTTTCCATTGTAAGATAGTCCTTATAGAATTAAACAATGAAATTCTTTAATTTAAAAAAAGATTCCAAGAGAACCCCTCAAAAATATGTTAAGGATGGGTAGAAGGGATATAAGGGCTTATTAATGGAAGAAGGGATATAAGGGCTTGTTGGAAGAATGGGCTTTAAGAATAAGTGGAATGAGGAGAAGGAGGATAGAAATAGGTGGATTAGTGTGTAGTGGGCTTATAAGTAAGGAGAGCCCAAAAGCATATAAGTAAGGATGGTCAAAACTACATAGTTTTGGGATAGGATTTTAAGTTAGGAATAAATGAACTAAAAGAAGGGAGAAAGGGAAGGAAGTGTCGTGAAACAAAGAAGGAGAAGGGAGAAAACGTGAATAAGAGAGAAGAAGAGAGGAGAGCTTTCGGCCAAGAGGGAGAAGAGAGAAAATCGTAGGAGGCTTGAGGAGAAGAAGAAAGAAGGAGAAAAGGAAGAGAAATCAAGTGCTAAAGGTAAGTATTCATCTTTCCCTAAGTTAGATTCAAGAAAGGGGGTGAATAGAAGTTAGGGTTTGTGTTGGGAAAGAAGAAAGAAAGAAGAGAAATGTAAGATCTATGGGTTTTTGTGATTTCTAAGCTAGGGTTTTGGTTGTTCTAGCATAAATGTCTTATGGGTAGGTTAGGTTTAAGGTTAATGTTAACTATTCTTTGATTCTTGCATGTTGCGACTTTTCCGATGAGTTTCGGAATTGAATAGAAATGTGTTTTGCATGAAGGAACTCAAGAAAACCCTACTCAAGACAAGGAGGAAGGGCAATCTTGATTTCGGATTTCGACGATAGGTGGGTAACACTTTTATAGTTGTTGTGTAATGGGAAAATGCCCTATGTGTGCTAACTTTGTTACATTGTGTGCATAGTGAAAGTGTATTCCTTTGATTTGAAGGAAAAGTGTGAAACTATGATCATTTGAAAGAATGAAAGAAGCATAAAATGCTATTTTTGTGTATGAATATGTGAGCATAACTTGGTTGTGTTTGGGCAAGAGAGAACCTCTATCGTTAAGTCACGTGCACGTTGACCCCCTTAGCCTTCTCCCGGCTGCCCGCTTGTGGCCTACG
>JANKOE010000006.1:45161476-45192544 GCA_026284465.1 Erythroxylum citrifolium
GGGTACATAACACAGAAATAGCAGATTACATTATCAATAAAGATAATTGTAATTATTGCAAAAGCAAAACTACAGAATTAATGAGAATACATTGCCCTATGTACTACATGACAGTTTGTCCATTCTGCTCAATGTTATATCTTAACATAAAGGTCAAAAAGAGGTATTCAACATTTATACCTCAATTCTCAGATAGGGATTGAGCAAATCTTAAACTGACTGAACCATCTTTATTTTCCCATGTTTGCACTTTCTTTGGGACTTCAGATTGTATTCTTGATGATCTGTCTGGAGGTTTAATTTTCCAAGTTTCTCCATTGAATTTTTCAGCAGAATACTCTTCACCTGCGAGAGCCTTTACACCATTTGTAGCTAGAAATTCCCTTCTCTGATGACTGATCTTTTACTATTAATATTCTGTTTGATGCTTGTAACTCCTGTTTGAGCTTTTGATCATCAAATTTCTTTAACTGATCTAATTCCCTCTGTAGGAATGAATCAGTAATTCTTTCTAGTCTTTGATTTTCAGTGACTAGTATTGAATTTTCTGCCAATATTTGATCAATATAATTACTCATTTCATTGATCACCTGAAGACTGGGATATAGTCTCAGTAGACATGAATGAAGATGATAGTGATGGAATACGATTGATATCCGAGGGAGAAGATCCTGATCATTCAGTAGTCTTGCAAACAGTAACAACTAGTCCAGAAGAATTCATATTTGTCATTACTGACAATAAAGAAATTATAACAAGAAAATATACACGGTTAGAGAATGTTACTCTATCAAAAGAAATGGAGGAATATATAATATATAATATTATTATTATTACTTATTATTAATTAATAATAGTAATTATTAATATTCATTAATAATATTAATTAATATTATTATTGGTGTTAGGTTTGGAAAGATGGGGCTATTTTTGACAATTCCAATTCTTGTCCATAGGATAAGAATTTCCGTACCTCAGTTTTGAGAGGAACAAAAATTTCTGTCCTCGTCCTCTGAGGACGGAACAAAAATTTCTGTCATCGGTAAGCAAACAAGCCGAAGAATAGAACTTCTGTGTTCTCGTCATCCGTCCTCACCTCCGAGGACGGTAACCAAACACAGCATTACATTCCATTCCATTAATTAACATCCAACCAAACAGGGCATAAGAAACATTTGGGAGCTCTATACAAACATTTAAAAGAGTTCTTCAAAGATTTTATGAGTATTCATTGTTGTATTTTAAAATGTGTGAGCCTTTAGGTTAGTGAAAAAAATCAAACAAGATACTTTGAATTGTGAATTCATTTATGGGTGAGTTTAATCTTTATCTTAGAGAAAGATTAGAAGAATAATTTCAATTTTAGTTGTGAAAAATAACATTATTGTAAGAAGGTACTTCTTTGCCTTATTTACGGACAAAGAGTTTTTTTTTTTTAGCTATCAATTAAGTTTTAATGTCGCATAATATGATTTAAAATAAACGTTCGATTTCCCAGAAAGTCGTCGTGCCGATTAAAGCCAATGCTTACAACATTATCTTCAACGAGTTCACTGTTCTTCGCTGATCTCATCTCATGTGCATGTTTCGCACGTTTGAACTCAGAAATTATTGATATTGTTGCCAAAATATCGCCAAACTTTCTTGTCCCTTTCTCTTTTCCATTCCCTGGTCTCAGTTTTTCCGTTCATTTTTCTTTGTTCTTTGGTTGGGAAAAAATCCAATATTTTCTTAATGACTCTCTTCAATCGAGAGCTGTCATTCATGGCTAGCTGAGAGAAGCTATGGCTTACCCATCGTTACCAGCAACATGGAGAACAGGTTCTGCTACTGCTACGACTAGAAAAGACTTTTCTTCTGGTGTTTCATGCTCCTTTATCTCCTCTATCATCACTGACTTGCAACGTTGTAAACGATCTCGTCTTTTCATTTTCTCTACTGACCCTGCTTCGTCTTCTTACTCCTCTTGTTCTACTTCTCACTGTACTGATCTAACATACCTGAAAAACAAGAAGAGAACATCACAAAGTGCAAAAATCATTGATGAGTCGCCCGCAATCAATGCGTGTTGTGACGATGGATCTGGTGCTGCAATTGTAATGAAGGATAAAGCAATTGTTCGAAGGAGTGGTCATATTGGCTTGATTTCTAAAGTCAAGAAGCGACCTTTCTGGAGAAAGTTTTTGTTTGCATCCAAAAAGATTAGAAGTGTTCTCTTACTCAATGTTATTACTGTTGTTTATGGTACATCTCTTCGTTTATTTATTTCTTAAGAGTACTCGATTCCTATGTTTGTTCGTTAATAAGTGATTTCTTTGGTAATGGATGATACGGGCGGATCAGATCCTTTCCGCTTAACTAGTTTTAACCTGTTACATTAAATCTTATCCATTCATTAATACAAATATATGGATTAGATTAAACAGAACAGGATTACTGGAAAGAGCTCCAACCCTGATAACAGGAAACAGGATTTAGTGATTTGAATTCATCGTTGACTCATGGTATCTAGAACTTTCACTCCTAATTGATTGGGCCACTGTCAGGAGTACTTGTCTTGAGCTTAGGGGAACTAAGATTACGGAAGGAAACTCCATCACCGAAATTTTTCTTTGATCAAAGTAATCTCTGCAATTGAATTCGATACCATTTTCATAAACGTATGGGGTTAAGGATTTTATGTCTTGTAGTTCCTCAGGCCGTTCAAACATTCACATTTTGGCTAAAGAAGAACTTAATGGAGAAAAAGAAATGGAATTCATGGAATTTATATCAGTTTCTAACTTCGAAGTATTGTTGGGAATTTGTCAACGTAATTGGGTGCTAGAGAATAAGTAGATGGCGTTCTTTATGATCACTCAGCTGGTTTTCTTGCCTCTTAGCCTTCTTGCTTCCTGTAATGTATGTTGAAGCTTTTATATTAATCTATTTCTCACATCACAGGTCTCTCTACCCCCAACTGGATCACCTGCATTTTAGGAGTTCCTTCTACCCTAGTACAGGACAAAGCATTGGCTTTCTATCAATAATTCAAGAAGTAGTAACTGCTTCTTGAATTCCTATTTGCTTGTTAAATTCCTCGCCTTTCTGCTTTTCTTTCTTGTTCATCTCTTGGCATATCTTACATGTGTTAGCTCAGGGCATGCATGTCACACGTTTCACAGTTAACTCATCTACGCTGTTTATGACCTAGATTAAAGAACACCTAAAGTATATCTACTGATGTTATGCTTTTAAGAAACTATTAAATCTTTGACATACTCCAAATTATGTGATTATGAAAAACATGTTTGCTCATTTATTTTTTTTCCTTGTGAATAATGTCCGTTTTCTTCTTGTCACTGTCTAATCAAAGATTAAAAAAGTTTCACAGAGTTCTGTTGATTTCATGTTTCAGCAAGCAATATCCCAGTAGTAAAAGCTGTTGAAGATATGATGGATCCTGCTGCCTTCTCAGCTGTGCGATTTGTTGTCTCTGCCATCCCCTTTTTGCCATTTGTATTCAGAGCTCGAGATGATGCTCAGACCCGTAATGCAGGCCTAGAATTGGGGTTGTGGGTGAGTTTAGGGTATCTAATTGAGGCAATTGGATTACTAACATCTGATGCTGGGCGTGCATCTTTCATTTCCTTGTTTACGGTAAGTTTTACAGTCTATAATGAGGATAATGTGTGTTGTGTGTGATGAACTATGACAGATTGGGTGTCCAGATTATGTTCAACCTATTGGCTCTTACATAAGTTTTAAGTTTTTAAAACTATCATGATGAAAACATTACATCCCAAGAGCTTCTATACTCATTCTGATTGAAACTCTCCCAAATTTAGATGGATTGGAAAACATAATTAACTGCAACATAAAAACGAATTTTACTGGTTTGATAGGTGATTGTTGTACCATTACTTGATGGCATATTGGGTGCAACTATTCCAGTTCGTACCTGGTTTGGAGTCCTCATGTCAGCAATAGGGGTTGCTATGCTGGAATGCAGCGGATCTCCTCCATGTGTAAGATACATATTGCTATTTGTCAATGGTAACTAATGTTTCTTATTTCTTAGTGCAAAGAAGAAGGAATTTCCCTTAAAAACAAAATTGTCCCATCCCTCTTATAGTGGCAGAGTAGTGACCAACGAAGATAAAATAATTTACACCATAAACCATTTTCAGGTTGGAGATCTTTTGAACTTTTTGAGTGCAATATTTTTTGGAATTCATATGCTCCGGACAGAACATATTTCAAGAAACACAAAGAAAGAGAACTTCTTGCCACTTCTTGGATATGAGGTATGGTTCTTGATCATGATTGACACCTCTACAGTTAACTTGAAGGTGACATGGACAATTAGAGATTCTTTTCAGTCACTAACATTTGAGCAAATGATATTATTGTTTTTCAGGTCTGTGTTGTTGCCTTTCTGTCGACAATGTGGGTTATGATCGGAGGATGGTTTGATGAGGTTGAACTTGACAAATTGTCATTTACACTCCCGATGGTGTGGGACTGGATTGTGACTTTTCCATGGATACCTGCCCTATATACAGGAGTATTCTCAACTGGTTTATGCTTATGGGTAGAGGTATTCTTGCATTTTTCTGAGTGTATTTTGCATATAATTGAACGTGGAATGGTTATTTACTACGGTTTCTAATATCCTGGCATTAATATCAATTTGGGACTGAGTAATATGCTTTTTTGAGCCTAACTTATCCTTGGCAGGCAACTTCCACAGGACGTGGTTCCAGCCTCACCATTATGATAAAGGCTTAAAATTGTCTGGAATATGAAACATTTGTGAAATCATAGATTATGAAACTTATTAGAATGCTCTTTGTGTAAACATTTAGCTTTGATACGAGTACATATGTAGTAATACTCACTGGCACTTTGTTTCAGCGTTAATCTCTAATAGGAATGTATTTTCTCATTATAGTTTGCTGCTATGCGTGATATTTCTGCGACCGAAACAGCCATAATTTATGGATTGGAGCCACTGTGGGGTGCTGGTTTTGCTTGGTTTCTCCTTGGTGAAAGGTGGGGAGGAGCTGGATGGATTGGGGCTACCCTTGTACTTTGTAAGTTCAGTTAGTACTTTTTTCTTGTGAAAAAGTAAAACCAAGAGGACTACTGGTTTTTATTTACCAAAAGATTTCAGTTGAATGGCATTAATTGAGTCTAGATCTGATACAAAGATTAGGATTTGTGGGGTAATATTGCGGTTGTACTGAAGAGCACCGTAACAAATGGCCCCTAAAGCAGCATAAACCCAAAACTTTAGTCAGACGGCAGATCGGAAGGATAGTCTAATTCTTGGGATATATCATCCTTCTTGGTGTAAGTGTTACACAAAGCTATGACTTAAATAAAGGGAAAAGTAGGAAAGAAAGTAGTAAGAATGCATAAAAGAAATGAAAATGTTTATTTAAATAAACAAAATTTTAAGAAAGAGCACCAGAAAGTGATTGCATTAGTTTGTGATTTACGGCAGGTGGAAGTTTGGTAGTGCAGATGTATGGAACCTCCGTCAACTCTATGAAAGCTGAAGACAAAAAGCAGGAAGATGTCCTAGTTTCCGAGGAGCAAAAGCTGCCGCGGAATCTCTCAGCTTCCCCAGTTGTTGTCAGGTCCAGGAAAGATGTAATTGACACGTTGAAGTAATATATTGGCTTACAGTCATTAGTTTTTCTTACCATTTAAATAGTGTAGGCATGTTGATAATAGATTAGATAGGTTTCCCTCCATGTTTTCAGTGAAGTCAGCTGTATGTATGTGTATATACCTTGCTGTTGAAGTGGTTGAGCGAAAGATAAATAGGGAATAAATAGGATAGGGACGGATGAGCATGCGGTATAATTATCTATGTAAATGCATCTCTCTTCACATTTTCTATTGGAAGGACGGTTAAAGATGTTGGTTGTAAGAGCCTTGTACATATTTTTCTTCATACAAGAGAAATAGGTGAGACCTAACAAAAGTTAATATAGGATATGTTGCTCACCTTTACATTCACCGTTCATGCCTGATATCGATTTGATATGATATATAAAAATAAGAACTGCAGATCATGTGAATAGCGTCCCAACTCCAAACAACAGAACCTTTTTTCCAGTTGGATCTACTTCCAAAATCATGCCGTCTTAGATCACACGACAATACATGCCAAGCAGGAAAAAAGAACGTAAAAATGTATCTCCTTTTTCATTAATATCGTCTCCTGACCATTGAAGACAACATATTTATAATAATTCATAATTATAACAAAGATGCTAAAGATAATCTAGAATAGATGCCACCCACAGGCTTATACCATCCTAATATAGGTTGAAAGGCAATTAACAGTTCCAAGCAACACAATTAAAGTAGAGCTGATATTGTGATTAGATGTGATTCTTCGCTTCTTCCTTGCGATGGACGGGCTCGACTAGACATGATTCTTCACTTCTTTGCGATGAATAGGCCCCAGCGCTGCTCACCCGACGAACTCCTGACCAGCTTCGCTCTCCATCCATCAACAATGTCATTATAGTCCTCCTGGATATATGCATCACAACCAACATTAAGAAAAGGCCATGCCCACTAAAGATGAACCAAAAAAGATTAAATGAAAGCTAGTCAAACAATATGAATAAACTGAAAATAAGGGAAAAATCAATACTTCAGAGAAATCATGTATAAAGGCATCCTTGTCTTTCTCAACAGCATCTAATTCCCGATGCAGGACCTGATTGAACTGAAGCACAAGTAACAACTTGTTGAGAGTGTGAAACCAACATAACATGTACAAATATACGTATGTAGTGGATTAAATTATTAACCTGATCAGTTCTGTCTTCTGCAATGACCTCATCAAAGCCAGCATCCCGAAGCATCTGCGCGTCACTCAAAAACGTATTACGAGAAAGTTTTTTTTCAAGAAATAGCGGGTAGCTGGGGATTGTTGCAAGAATACCTGGCCATATGCTTTGACATCATGAAGGTCATATCCTCTTTGTTTAATGTACTCCGCAAACTCTGATGATGGAGTTCCATAACTTCTGCAGTAATCAGTGATAAGAACTTTGCCTCCAGGCTTCAGCCACCTGAAGAATGACCTAAATAATGCAGGCTTATCCTGAAATATGAGAGGACATACGCATGTTAATAGGCAAACTAATATCAAACTTGCAAAAACAATGTCTGCCCACGTATTTTATGCATGCTCGTTGCAAGTCCTTTCCCTTCATAATACTCAAATTCTTACATGAATGTGCAGAATGGTGTCCCGGCTGTAGATAACATCAAATGTATTATCAGGGTAACTCTTTTTAGTGCAATCAGCAACCTCAAACTCCACTGCACATTTGAGTCCAATGGAGCGCTCAAGAGCAAAGGAAATCATATTTATGGAAAGATCGATGCCAACCACCTCCACATCAAAATTTTCGGCCATGTAAAAGTCACCTCCACCAATACCACAGCCAACATCTAGAACTTTTTGGCCAGGTTGAAGGTCCAGTTTTGCCACAAATTCTTTAGTTGTTTCTGCTCAAAGAACAGCAAACATGAGAACAATATCAAGATCGTAAATAACTATAAGACGAAGCTTTAATAATCAAGGTAAAATCCAGTTTAGTGAAAATATATCTGATAACTTTAAAACTTACTACAGAAATTTTCACAGGTTGACTCAAACATCCAAAAAATGTTCTGAAAATAACAAACACGCGTATGCTTCGACATTTTTGAAATCCAAGTTGAAGAATCTAATTCTAGTTCTGTTCAGATTATAAAGACAACAATTAACAAATAAGAAAATGATCTTTATCCCCAAAAAGCCTTAGAGAAAGAAAAGGAAATGGCAACATACCGATTCCTCCTGTGCTCACAAAACCTGGTCCAAAGACCCACTCATAACGTTGTATACCTCTGCACTTATACTGAACATTGTCCAAGAAACGCTGGAATCCTTTATCATGCTCTGAACTAACTTTCTGCCATATCCAACAGATCTGCAACATGGCATGGGTATCTTGTCAGCCATCACATTCAAACATGTTGAAAATAAAATTGGAGTCAGCTAGTATAACCTGATTTTGGTTCTTTTTATTCCGCACATAAGCTCCAATACACTTGCAGCCAATAAGAGAAAGCTCAAAAGTATTTGCAGAAGCATCAGTTGTGTGAAGTTCTTTAAAGACCTGCAATACAATAAGCCAAATTTTGTTTGAAATGCCTTTCGTAAGTAATTACACTGTGGAATCATATTTCTTTAATGTGTTACTTTTGAAGTATGAGCTAATTTAAAAACCCCTCCTGATCTGGATATAGTCAATTCAAATCCAAACTACCACTTAATCATCCATGTCAAAAAAGTCTGCTCATCAATTTAACCATTTCTTTTCGTGGTCACTGCAAACGACGAGATCAATGTAATCTTAGATGTCAATGTGAACTCTTTTTTTCAAATGCATCATTATATGCTAAAAATATTCAGATTTCAAAACACAAGGCAGATCATAAAACATGAAGGTATCGGACGGCTTTATTTAACGTGAGGACCACTTTCAAGAGATTTATAAAGAAACCAGACCTTTGTGTAAAATTTGGGTTCTCGGTAATGAGTTGGGTTGTGTTTTCTCTTAGAATCTCCAGATTGATGGAAACAAGACTCTCTAAAGAAAATATATCCTCCAACTTTTAGCCATTTGACCATCCTTTCTGCCAAACCCTCTACCTGTCATTCGTATCACAATAAACATGGGAAAAGGACAACATCAGAAAAAAGAACACATATATAAATTTCTGCACGGCCACAACATCATGCTTATCTCTCAGGTCCTATATGAAACTTTTATATGGATGTCATCTAGTGGGGACGAGAAGCTTTACTCCAAACCACGAAAAGACAAATCCAATGGTGATCCTGGATATGCATTAAACATTCACCTCTGTGTCTGAGAGATACATAAGAAGCCAATTAGAGAATATGAAGTCCACTGATTCCTCGGAAAACTTCAGGTCTGGTGAAGTCACGTCAGCGCACATGAATTTGACATTCTTGAAGTGCCCATTAATGCTTTCATTCTTCAGGTAAAAAATTGAGAGAAGCAAATATTAATGCTCATGATGTGAAGCAACATTTAAATGACAATCATTAAGAAAAGCATGTAGACGTTATGTATGTGTACAAGCGACTGAAGATTGCGAGGGAAAATACCTTCTTGATGACACTCTCAATAAAGTCCAAAGCTATAACTTGACCAGCCTTCTTAGCTAATTCCCCTGTGAAACGACCAATACCAGCTCCAAATTCCAAAACTGATTTTCCTTCATACGGCGGGAGCATAGAAAGTACCTGACACATACAAATGTAACCAGCAAATGCTTCAATTTTAAAAATCTCAACATTAACGATAAACTAATCAACATTTAGGGAATAATTAGAATTACAAATAAAGTATATAAGAAAAATATGGGAGTTGAAGTGTAGCAAAAAATAAAATCATATTTTATTTCTCAAGTTGTTGGAAAAGGTTGACATGAGTACAAACAATGAGTCCAGATCATCTGTCCAATATTATGGTGTCTTATTGTGTCTATTAAATCTCAGCTATTTATTTATGTGGAGTCGCATGAGACTTGCGTGGATCCCACAAAATAAATGGCTAAAATTTCATGAGACAGAATAAGACAAAGTAAAACTGGACAAAGGATAAAACCAGCAGGGCCAAACGATTATAGAAAAAAAAAATCACTTTCGGTACTAAAAGTCTCTGTCAACAGGCATCTAAACGGAAAGAGAAGAAAGTACACCTCAGGACGCTCTTCTTTGTCAAGATCGGAGGCTTTGGAATCAAGCATCATAGCCTCTACCGTCAGGTCAGCCGAGTGTTCCATCCAATAGTGTTTCTGAATCTCACGTTCTTCCACTTTCTCATCTACAGAATCCAAAACCCAATGAAAACATACCAAATAGTTGAGATATTCGCATCCAAATGCCCAAAAAAAAAACACACACACACACAAAGCTCAGATCTTGATTAAAGACGAAATGCATTATGTAAAACCAAAAACAGTACCAAGAGCAGCCATTGTTGAAATAGAGTGATAAAAGAGTCAAGAAACTGGTTGTTTGCAGATTGAGAGGCAGAGGAAGAGAGGATGTGGTGTTGGCAACGAAAGTGAGAAAATGGAGGAGACTAACAACCCTCAATAGCAAGACGAGAACGAGAAAAGCTCCTCGATCTACGGTTATAATTTCTGCCTTTCTGGTTCATACCAATCAATCTATCCTAGTGACAATCTCAGTATCTCTCACACACATACCCTCTTCTCTGAGATCTGCTTCTTCTGTGTTTGGTCGATATCATAGAGATTTTGATTGGAGCAATCAATCGGTGAAGCAGCGAAATGCCACTGTTGTACTAACACTACAAACAAAGAAAGCTAGGGTAATCACGACACTCTATTGTGACATGCCACGTGGGTTCTCTGTTATTGATTGATGTTTGTTGGAGTCTTTCTATTTTTGTTTTCCAATTTTCGAGGGCATGGGGATCAAATTCTCTGTGTTTATAATTTTGTGTTAATCTTATTCCAAACCATCCCATATATACTCTTTTTTTTTTTAAGGTTGAAGTCGTCTGAAACAAAATTAACAGAAAATTATAGGGGCAGAGCTAGAATCTCGACGTCGGAGAGCCGAGAGAGAGGCATCTTGTTATAGATTTTATTGATCAGTCCTTGGTTCAATCATAAAGAGTGTCTATGGCGTGGGTCTGCCATGAAACAATAATTAAATCGATCGTAACAATAGGTCCATGTCGTGTCAAGAACACACGCAGCGTGAGGTGTCGCATTCGCAATTGTACCCCTACTCATAGACCGTTAATTTTTTAGTTTCACCTAATAATTAGAAAGTTAAAATCTTAATTTAGATTTTTTGTATGGAGATGAATTGTCTTTATGCGGTCCAACATTTGAATATTGCATCTTATAAATAAAAATTTATGTTGCTAAAAAAAATTATATTTTAATGTTTTATATCTTGTAGGAGTTAGAAGTGATTTAGATATATATTATTATTAGTAGTTATTAAAATTGTTCTGCATTTTCTAAATTAGTATACTGTAATTTACCCTCAAAAAAAAAAATTAGTATACTGTAATTGAAGATGAAGTTTCGGCGAAGTGGGTCTGCTACTTAATAATAATTGATTGATAGAGTGGGTCCATCCACGTCCTGACAACGAGGGCACTGACAAAGAGCATCGTCTTTGTCTGCTGATTAGACCATCGCTCCTTCTGAAAGGCTAAATAATAAGATAGTTGTAAAAGGTGGACAGTAAAAGCCAGATTCAGAATATTCACAAATCTTCAGTGACTATAACCGTCAAGTGTCAAAATGCCCGTCCATAATTTGTTTTCTTACTATTTGTCGTTCTTTTCTCATAACTGTTAGACCCTAAGTTCAGAATGCGGGATCGTGCAAGTGTTGGCGAGCCTTGATCAATGCTTGGCACGTACGTTGGCACGAAGAAGGCGTGTTGACGAGAAAACAAGGCAAAGTCTCGAGAGTAGGCGAGATTCGATACGCGTAGGCGCGCATTGGCGGAAATCTTCGACAAGACGTAAGATTCAGATGCGAGGCCGTGCGGAGTTGGCAAACTAAGTCGTGCGAGACCCGAGAGTGCGTGAGAAGGCGCAAAGGCATGTGAGACCCCGCAAGGATGCGCGAAGACATACGAGCGCGACGAGGGGCTTAAGCACTTTGACTTCAGCGAGGCAGGTCGAAGGTATGTGAACCTGCGAGGTTTTGTGCTAACTCGGTTTGTAACTTGTAGCAACGAGATTTGCACGCATGAGGAAGGCATGCGGAAATACTAAGGCATTGATGGGCGAGTGAGATCAGACTTGGTGCGAATTTTGGTAGAGTCTCGGACCTTGTGGAGATTGACTCGACCCAGGCTAGGACTTGATGGACAAGGGACTTAGCCACACTCGCAAAACTTTGCCTTGTTTCCTCGTCAACACGCCTTCCTCGTGCCAACTTGTGTGCCAAGCATTGGCCAAGGCTCGCCAACACTCGCACGATCCCGCATTCTGGACTTAGGGGTCTAACAAATCACCCCCACTAGAAGAATTTGACGCCCTCATCGAAATAATCTGTAGGCACTCCTCCACGAGTGGTTCCCTCGAAGACTCCTTAGTCAACTTTTGAAGACGGTAGCATGTCTTCATGTCAATTGGTACTTCACCCACATACCATTTTTCTAATCTATTGGGGTTGTCTTTGCTTCCACTTGGACTCGCCTCCTTAAGGCTCACCGCGCCCGCCAAAGACATGTTGAGAAAAGCTCCATCCGCTGAGCTTTCTCTATTACCTTGATCCCTCGTGATCTTGGCAATGACATGCTCCTTACCCACCTTCTATTTCGGGCTTTCTCGAGCATAATTCGGCTTCTTTTCAATAATCATAGCCGACACTTGTGCTACCGGTGTTGTAATCTCTTTCGTCCCACTAACGAATCTAGAACATTTAACAAAGAAGGATTTTTCGTCAAGCATAACCATCATACCTCCTAAACTTGGATACAGCACCGTCTTTGCTGCCTTAAGGAAATCGATCCCCAATATCATCTCAAAATCCTCAAGTGGTACGACCATACAATTCATCTTGGTATGCCAATTCCTTATACTCACTGGGACGTTGTAAGCAGCTCCCATCACCGCTTGTGCCTTACCCGCCAGGGCTTTTAACTTTGTCGGGATCTTGGACACTCTAAGCCCTAACTTGCGCACCATCTTGCTTACTTTTCTCGTTGAAGTCTCCCTTCTTGGAATTCTTCTTCGTTTTCCCCTCGATATTCTCCTGCTGAGCATGGCCTTTGCCCTTCGTAGAATTAAAGGAGTTTACCTTAGTTTCCTTCATTGCTCGAAAGTCCACTAAGGCATCAGTGGTAAAAAGATCTATAAATCTGACAACTCCAACGAGTCTTTCTTACCGTTCCTAAAATTCTACAGCAGCCCCTATGACGAGATCATTTACAGGTCAAATATGCGATCGCCACTTGGTGGTCTTATGTCTATCATGCCACCTCATCTCAGGCAACGTCACATGTCCATATCACATCAGTTTTAAACTAAGAGTTAAGTTGAGCACAATGCAAATCTTGTTCGTATCATATATGATGAAATCCTTTTGTCTATTAAAAGACGATGTACTTATTATTTGCTTTTTTACATTAACAAAACGACAAATTTTAAATTTTGCATCATGAAAAAAATTTATATTTTAAAAAATATAAAGAAGAGGCCAGGAGCATGTGATGCTTAGCTTAGTTAGAAGAAAAATTTTTAATGTTACAAAAAATTAATATATCTTATTATATATTAAAAATTTCTCTTTTTTAATATTAATATCTAATTATGACATCATTTTGTTAATATGTATAAGTTAAGATTTATTATAAATCTTATTAGAAAATAAATACTTAAATTATACAAATTAACATTTTAGAAGCCGTCGACTTAACATGTTAGAAGTATTTCAACGTCTGTATTATATGTGTTAAAAAAGTATTATCTTTAAAATTATTATGAAACTGATTAACATTTATTTTGACCTTTAATACATATTACATAATTTTAAATTACCTATAAATTATAGTTTATCGTAAGTATATTTGCAAAGAATTACTATTTAGTTACCGTTCACCATTGTGACATATCTCTTGAAATTAATGTATAATTTTAATTTATTTATAATGTATAAATCATATTATAAGCATATTGTGGAGAATTAGTCATGTAAACAAATTATTTGCATCCTTTAATATATATTAAAAATTCGTTGTTCTTTTTTTAATATATAATTATTAAATGTATAATTTATCATTTATTATACTATATTTCAAAAAATTAATTGAGTCATCGTTCTCAAACTCACAATTCATGATTGTGGCTTAAGAAGTCACAACCGTGACTTATTTTAATTTTAACTGAAATTATTAATACCTTTCTATCATCTGTACACCATTAGCATTAAAACACAATTTTACTTATAATTACTAAAGATTGTAAGTTAACTCACATAAAAGTTCCTGAAAATATATTAGAGTGCGTATATTTTTAATAACATTAATTTTAATAGTGAAAAATGCACTAACCTTATTTAATTATTTATTTTAATAGAATATAGTAAATTTATTATCTTTAAAAAATATAGCATAATTTTTAATTAATTAATTTTTAAAATTTTACTTAATGTTAATTATTATCAACTAAATAAAAATGAAATTAAACAGCCACCTAAATAAGCAATTATATTTGTGATCTTGAAATGTATGGATGTTGGCAAATCACATAAAACAGCCCATGTGATATATTTGATTATTCATTTTAGCCCCTGTGTTTTTAATTCATTCACCTTAGCCCCTGTGTTTTTTATTCTCGTTCAAGATACTCCAATTGGATATTTTCGGACAAATTTGCCCTTGGATTATTGAAATATTTTTTTTAATCTCTTGATTTCAAGGGCAAATTTGTCCGAAAATACCCAATTGGGGTATCTTGAATGAGAATAAAAAATACAAAAGTTAAAGTGGACGAATTAAAAACACAAGGACTAAGATGAGTAATCAAGTATATCACATGACTCTTTTATGTTATTTGCCATGGATGTTATTACCTTGGAGTGAGAGTGTGAAAGCCCACAAAACTGTGAAAGATGTGGTGTTTAGCCTTTTTATTTCCTTAAGGCCCACTCAGAACAGTCAAAACCTCCCTTCCTTTTCTTGTCAAACAAAACCCTTTCAACATTGCTAAAAACCCTAAAAGGGAGCTTTACTTAGCGACCAACAATGGCTGAGCAATACAACAGCCATCACGAAGCCATCGTCTCCAAAACCTTTCCTGTAAAACCAAAGCTAAAACCCAAATCCAAAACCCCCTCAAAAACCCCTGAATCAAAGTACTGGTCTTCCTTCAAATCCCACCAAATCCCAAATCTGGTCTCCTCAATCCCTTCCATTCAGTTTTCGCCCAAATCACATTCTCATCTCTTCGCAGCTGCTAACTCCGCTTCAATCACTCTTTTCTCCTCCCAATCCCTCTGTGCCACTTCCACAATATCCTCTTTCTCCGATGTCGTTTCTTCCTGCTCTTTTCGCTCTGATGGGTCCCTCATCGCCGCCTCGGACATCTCCGGCCTTGTCCAAGTTTTCGACGTCAAGACCCGGACTCCACTTCGCCGGCTCCGGTCACATACCCGTCCAGTTCGGTTTGTCAAATACCCTGTTCTTGATAAGCTCCATTTGGTGTCTGGTGGTGATGATGCAATCGTTAAGTACTGGGATGTTGCGGGAGAGAGTGTGATTATTGACCTACAGGGTCATAAAGATTATGTGAGGTGTGGAGACTGTTCTCCGTCCAACCCGGAGATGTTTGTTACTGGGTCCTATGATCATACAGTGAAGTTGTGGGATGTGAGAGTGGATAGTAAGAAATGGGTAATGGAGTTAAATCACCTGAAACCAATTGAGGACGTGACGTTCTTGCCCTCTGGTGGAATGTTGGCCACTGCTGGAGGGAACAGTGTGAAGATATGGGATTTGCTTGGAGGAGGGAGGCTGGTGTACACAATGGAGAGTCATAACAAGACTGTCACGTCAATTTGTGTGGGCAGAGTTAGGAAAGATGGGGAAGAGTTAGAAGCAACTCAGGATAGGATTTTGAGTGTGGCTCTTGATGGGTACATGAAGGTTTTTGATTATGCAAGAATGAAAGTGACTCATTCGATGAAGTTTCCTGCTCCACTTATGTCAGTTGCAGTTGCAGGTGATTCCAGAACAAGGGTCATTGGTACTTCAAATGGAATCATTTTTGCCGGGAAGAGGAAGGTGAAGGAGAATATGGAAAAGGCTGGATTGCCAGATTCAATGGGGCTAGTGAGTGTAGAGGAGCCACAGAGGCGGGTTTTAAGGCCAACTTATTTCAGGTACTTCCACAGGGGTCAGGGAGAGAAACCAAGGGAAGGGGACTACTTGATAATGAGACCAAAGAAGGTGAAATTGGCAGAGCATGATAAGTTGTTGAAGAAGTTCAGGCACAAGGAAGCTTTGGTCTCGGTGTTGGGTGGGAAGAATCCGGAGAATGTTGTGGCTGTGATGGAGGAATTGGTGGCCAGGAGGAAGTTATTGAAATGCGTAACTAATTTAGAGGAGGAGGAGCTTGGATTGCTGCTGGGGTTCTTGCAGAAACACTCGACTATGCCAAGACATTCTGGGTTGTTAATGGGGTTGACAAGGAAGGTACTTGAGATGCGAGCAAGGGACATTACAGCTTCCGAAGCTTTGAAGTTGCATATTAGAAACCTTAAACGTTCAGTTGAGGAGGAGATTAGGATCCAGCAATCGTTGCAAGAGATCCAGGGAATTATTTCTCCTTTGTTGAGGGTTCCTGGAAGATGAAGATTGCCTCTTTCTAATTTTGTTACAAGGTATATCTTTTTTTTTAGTCTTCTCTTGTCATAGAGAGAGAAGTTGACATTTTTGTGTAATCTGAGCTTGCTTTCTGTGGTAATTTGAAGGCTTTAATGGCCTTTAGAGCAAATTTTAGTCCATTTCTAAACACCTGTGGTTCAATGAGAAGCTCGAAAAGATTGTTGTCCGGCAAAATTGCTGCTCCACTTTGATGGAAACTTTCGGTGAGCCAGTATCCTTTATGAATTCTTTTAAGAAATTAAAGCCCAACCAGACTTGAGATCGGATCAAAAGTTCAAAACTTGTCCAACTGCAGACCTTTTTGAGCTTTTCAGGTTTTTCAAATTCTCTATCTGAATTTCAACTTTACCTTTGTCTGTAAATTCCAGAGTAAGGCTAAAATATTCTCTTAAAACTCAATCAAATCAAACTTTATCCAACTGAATTTTGAAATCATACATTAGTAGTGTTTGGGGATTGGGATTTAGAAGTGGCGACTGTGGAAACTTAACAAAGCTTTCCTTTCCTCAAACTTCTCGTGCGTGTGTAAATTGTTAGCTTATAACCATTTTTATCAACTCATAAAATTGTGATGTTAAAACAATACGGCAACTCCGTTTACTTCTTCAATTTGCTTAAATAAGATTATATGACCCTTGAAGACATAACATAGATGAGTGATCAACAATATAAGGCCTTTTCTACATTATTCAATCAGAAACTTATGCATTGTTACTAAAGCATAAGGCAAAGATGATGTCAGCAGTATCTACAAACTGCAAGCTATGCACCTTAAAATTTACACTCCACAACTCATGGTAATAGTGTTATTAGATCGATGTCCCTGCAGAGGCCATTTGTCAGACGCATATCATCATATACATGAACGGAGTTACCTGCACGACCATTTTCATACATTATTTTCTAGAAGCAGAAACTCCTGCTCTCGCCTGGCCTTTGCTTTCATCTCTTGAAACTTTCAACGATCTCAACCTGGACGATGGTCTGAACGAATGTATCAATGGAGCTTCCTCTTCTTCCTCATCATCTTGTTTCTCCTCTTCATCCCCAGCATCTTCTTGATCAGATGCACTAATTGAATCCTCTTCTTCACTTGAACCATGCCCATCAAAGAGTCTCTTTCCTTCTATATTACGACGCTTCCTTGGGCGGCCCCTGCGTCTCACACTAGGCCTGTCTTTCTCATCTGTAAAATTCATACAAATATTTTACCCATGCCTAACATTCTTTGAGCCAAATTTAGAGGTATCACCTAAAATAGAATGTTTTACGATGGGACATATGAGCATAAAGGGCTCAATGAACAAGGTTGAGCGAAATAATATAAAGCTTAAAAGAACAACAGAACAAGCTAATCAGAATAAAAACACCCACCGGTACGCTCCTATTCCAATATACACATCTAGACTGGAAATTTTCACTTTCTTGGTTAGATATCTTATTGACCAATAAGTAGTTCAAGCGAAATAAATACTTGGACATCTCAAGGATGTCCATTCTAGAAGGCAACCCACTGTCAAAAAGTGTAAAAGTTGCATCTCTGCTAATTGCTGCAGGCATTGCCACAGGAAGATGCCATAGCATATAACTGCCAATAACAATGTCTTAACACATCAAGAGACTTATAGCTCTTGCCTCTTGGTTAGGTGGCAGAATTGCAAAACTCAAAAAAGGGATAGAATGCTGAGGGGTTCCCTTTTCGATCCGTTTTGTTTGGTACAGATCAGCTTTCACCTTCACTACTTAATGGTGAAAGGTAATTGTCAATAATGGTGAAAGGTAATGGTCAAAACAATCAATTCCAGCTATATAGATAATCTTAGATACTATAGATAATATGTTATTTATATATTTTCGCCTCAATCTCCCAGAAGCAGAAAATCATTAATAAACAAAAGGAGAGGAAAGAGATTTAACCACACACGCACTCCTGCTCGTTAATTATATTCTGATGCATGTGAAGACAGATATGAGTAGGAGAAGGCACAGAGACATTAAAAGATTAGCAACCATGTAGTTAAACTAAATACAGAAATACCCACTTTCAACTAGAGAAAGCCTCAAAATCGTGGTAAAAATAAAACAAAGATAAGTATGGTGGCTATTAAACAAACCTTCACTAAACAAAGGCATTAGAAATAAACTAGAGTTAGGCATAATTTTACCTGGCAAACCTTCATGCTTGGCATACTTTTCTCTTAAGGTATCAATGAATGTGAAGTATGGTCGCCAGCCACTGGGATCTTCATCAGTGTTCACATTCTCTGTCCGGCGTTGGACATCCTTCAGGCTATTCTCAAAATAATAAAGTGTTAGTTATAATGCATTTGCAGGAGCAAAAACACACCAAGTCATACATTATTTATGTGCCATCTTTGATCAAAATCAAAATAGCAATTCCATTCTTGCTAATTTTACAGAATCTTCTTTCACTCTTGCAAAGAGAGGGGGCTGCAAAATGAATTATCAGAGAAATTTGCTCTTACATTTCCATGGCATCAGGTGCCGGAAGTTTAGAAACAAAATGGAGCACTGCACCTTCCAGAAAAGACAACTGTTTTGGAGCATCTGTGAAGGCAAACTCTATACCATCCTTGACAAGTCTTAATATGTCTGATCTATGTTTGTTCCGAGCAGCCCCCACATACATTCCAGAAAGTCGATTTGCCAGATCCTTGCACTCTTGAAATGACTTACGATAGGACTCGTCATCACTTCTGGCAAGATCTGCCAGATAGCGATAATAAGCCTACTCAAATCATAAAGAAAGAAAAAAAATCAATGAAGTATCTATCAGTTTGTGCACAGAAAAAGAATCAATCACAGAAACACAGTTAAGAACAAAATTTTTTAAATTATATAGAAGCTCAAGACATCAAAAAATGAAACTGTTGGGAGAATGCATCTTCAATATAGCCAGAATATTTTCTGAAAGAAGTCACTGTGTAGATATTGTTTTAAGGATAAGCTAGAAAAACTACCATTAAGCTGAAAATGTCAAGTCAGACACCTAGCTTGAAAAATGAAAATAAGGATGAAAACTGGCAAATCTACTACCATGAAACTGAAATGTTAGGTCAGGCACCCAAAAGCTCGAAAAATGAAAGTAAGGATGAATCAGGGCAAATCTATTATTACCATGAAACTGAAATGTTAGGTTAGGCAACTAAAAGCTTGAAAAATCAGAGCAAGGATACTACTGGCAAATCTGTGAGCAAATTTTCCTTCTTCTACACTATACATCAACTTCTAGGAAATATGAAGAAAACCAGATATCATGCAATGCTGAGGCAATAAAATGTAACATGTGAAAAGCAGCAGTTCGACCCAAATAAAATTCTTGATTGCCAAAAGATACAAGTCCTACCCTTTTCAAGGCTTCAAGAAAGATATTGGATATGTTATCATCTTTTTTCTTCATGACAGTGATCAGATGCTTGACAATATCTGCAACACTAGTCCCATGCGTCACAAAATGAGATATGATTTCTGGAGAAAGACACTCCTGCATTAACCACATTAGACCAAGTAAGCAAAGTATAAAACTAATGACCAAATCTAATCAAAATGTAGAAAAGGGTAGATCACCATAATTAAAGCCCATATGATGTGCAATATTGAATACCCTCAGTCCCATCACGGCATCACCCAAATCAAAAGAAGGATATAAAAGAACTCAAGTGAACTTCGTCCAGAAAAGCATGAAAGCTACAACTATATCTTATTGATTCATCAAAAGACACAAGAACAATAAGTAACAAACATATGACATGCTAACATACAACATATAATCACCTTGGAAACTGTATCAGTAACAACTAACTTTGCAGCAGCTATCATAACTGCATCTCTGTTCGTCTCCTCAATGTACTCTTTGTTCATGTCCTCGTCTTCTGTTTCATCTGTGATAAATTCACTAAAAGTTATAAGACAGCAATGGAAACCAAAGTAAATGTGTTTAAATTTAAATGAAGTTAAAGATTAAAAACCATGTTAGCAGATAAGATCAGCTGCTCCACATGCTAGTTGTGACATGGAACCATGTTAAGGCAAAATAAAATCGTCATAAAGTAAAAGGTACTGAGTCACCTGAAATCTTAAGTTGCTGTTCACAAAGTTTCCAGAATTTTCCAATAACAGATTCATCTGGTTGAGATCCTAAACTTTCCAGTTTTGTTGAAGAAAAATTGGCCTTCCTGAACAAACACCAAGCTTCTGCAAGTATAATTGAAACCTACACACAAGACCAATAAATAAAACAGAATTCAAGAAGCATTTGAAGTTTTTTCTTACTTCAATTGATAAACATATAAAAAAGAGAAATAGCATGCTTACCCTGCAAGCCAGCTGATTTCCACACTTATTCCCTTCCTTATCTTCAGAAGTGGACTCAAGGAAGTACCCAAGTTCCTCAAACAAGACATCTCTTTTCAAGAGAAGAGAAGATATGGATGCTTGCGTGGCACTTCCACTGTTTACAATGGCCTGCAGGGACCAGGCTACATGCAAGTACATATTGAGAAGCAGAAAACTAGCAACCTGAGAGTGCAAAAGGTTGAGTAAATGCATGGAAAATAGTGTAGTAAATCCAAATCGTTTACCAAATTACTAACCTCATCGTCCACGCTTCTGAAACTGTGGAGAATCTTCACAAGATCTTCATACATGTTCTCCATAGGCACAGACTTTGATAGCTGAAGCTCATATAACCTTTTCAAATTTACAAGTAATGAGTATTCATCACCATCCTGCAGATTTACGCATGTTACTTTTCCTCCACTTTATTATAATAGAAAAATATAACACCAAAAATGGAAACTACCTCTGCTTCCTTCATAGAAGATTTAAGCTTTGAAATTAACTCATCTTCCAGATTTTTCAACTTGTTAGAAGCGAAATCTTTCAGCTCCCCTTGACTCTCACTGGAACAAAATGTAATGGCCTTCACACAGGATCTCAGGGCCTCCTTCTCACCGTGTTTAAAGAAAGCTTCTTTAATAAGGTGAAGGCCATTTTTGAAATTCTGAAATGACCAACAAATTAAAATCAATATAAGACTACATTTTATGATGATGAAGACATGCACTTACAGGCAGTCAACCAATCACCTGTTCCTGACGTTTCAAGGAATATAGTTCTAGGTTCATATGCACAATAATTTCCACGAGTGATGGAATTTTTGCTTTATCAGCCATGAATTTGCGTAGAAGCAGTGGATAGTTCTTCATCATAGCAATTGTTATGTCCTGTCTATTGTTTTCAAATATTTCCTGGCATTGGAGGTAAGGATAGCATTGACTTCCTTTAGAAACTTAAAGTTAGAAAATCAAAGGTGAGCATATTAGAATGTTACATATAAATAAAGATTAGAGATAAAATAAGCTGCACTCAAGAGAGATCCTTAAATTTCCAATTTTACAGCTTATCTGACATTAAGCATCATAGTATTTATTCCAGGACTCAGAATAATGTTACTTGTAAGAACAATAACTATCCAGCAACTATATTTAGATAAAGGAAGATGCTTGATAAAAAGAACACCAACTCAAAAGATCACAAGGTTTTTTTTTTAAGGAAAATAAGCCAAGGCCTAAAAAAAAAATACATACTTTCTGAGCTTTATTGTAATACTGCTTTCGGTTGTCTGAAGCTGGAACAATTCTCTCTCCCACAGCCTTTCTGACAGATGCAAACAGAAGCCTCACTAAATTTGTCGCATCTTCATCTGTAAGCTCAATCATTGGGTTCTCATCTAGGAGCATGGAAATAATACATTTCCAGTCCTGCAGACAAAAGCATAAATTGCCATCTCAAAAGCAAATAGAAATTGCAATTTAACCAGTAACTATCTGCATATCTTCTTGATAGATGCATGCAGCAATTTATTGTAGAAAAAAGTTCTTCAGAAGTTACTGTAAAAATAATAGTGCAAGTCCCACAGAATCATTCGGCTAAGGATCCTAGCCATGAGGTCAGGTAGAGTCCATTCTCACTCTGATCTTTCTACAAAGACCAAGTTGCATTCTATAGTTGAGAAGAAAATAATACCTTCATTGCTTTCATGTACTCCCAGACATCATCAATAACATAGATACTCAGTATTGGGTCTGTTGAAAATTCTCTTAAAATTTGTAGCATTCTACTAAGATGAACCTCAGAAGTGTCAGTGTCACTGCCTGGAACAAAATCACCATGAGTGTAAGTGCTCTAGTTCATGGAATTTAACAAAATTGCAATTTAAGAACAAACCTCTTGAGCTAGATTGGGAACTATTGAATTTTTGTGCAATCAAGTGGTCATACACCAATTCTCCAATGGCACGCCTGATGTCTGCTGGTTCATCAATAAGTAGGTCATATAAAGGACCCAAGTCATCATCAGGAAGAAGCTGATGCCTGTTACCAAAAACATTTTTCAATCTGGATGACTATTGCAAAAGATAACGAAGATTGGTTTTTAATACAATATCCATTACTATACACAAAAATGCATATCAAGGGAGTAAAGTGAAAAAGGGTTAGCTAAATGCTGTAACCTGAGTAGTTGTTTTACAAGTCCAATGGCACATACAGCAACTGAGACATCAACATCATCAGCAAGCTCAATCATCCGATTGGAGAATCTCTCAGTGAATAGACCAAGAGTGGGTACATTGTCATCCACAGCATAAAGATTTTGCAATGCAAGAACAGATGATTTTCTTACACCAGCATTCTTAGATTTCAATGAATGAAGAAAAGCAAGTTAGAACTCTCACACACAGAGTAGAAATTAAGAAAGAACTCGTAGTAAATAACAGAGCATCCCTTACTTTATCATTCAATGTCCATCCAAGATACTTCAAGTATAAGTCCTGCAGGAAAAGGGATGGATATGATAAAATCCACACTCCCAATGACTCGATGCATGACATTCTGATATTGGGATCAATGTCTCGGTACCGATGCACAAATAACCTTCAAAAAGAAACACTAAAATAATCCATGTGTTTGAACTAATGAAAAAAGCATACACAGTACAAGGAAGGTTAGGAAAAGGAGTAGTACCCAGTAAATATTTTGCGCATCATGTCCTCCAGTACTACTATCTTGTCGTGGGTCATTGATAACCTTTTATTTAGTGACTCTAAACGGGGCCCCTCCGTTCTTTTCTTCTTTTCAGCATTTAACTGCCTCTGAGTAGTTTCTCGTTGTGTGCCAAGCATTTTACCAACGGTAATGAAGGATGTCACAAGTTGTAGACCCATCAAAGAAGCAACTTGGCGGTAAACTCTCGGAGGAGTACTGCACAGTATCATATTTAGGAAATTCAGCCACAGAGAGATGCTTCATCATGTTTAATTGCAACGTTGAAAATCCCAAAAACAAAAGAAATAGTACTGACCATGACAGTGCTATTATATAGTCCATGCATTTGTCAAACAAGATTTTATCAAACAGTGGTCCATTTTGGCACTCAACAACCAGATTGTCCCAGAAGGACAAGATGTTATCTTTGAGGTTTCTAAAATCCTTCCGCTTTGAGTTTTGATAATCTTCAATTTCCCCCTAATGATCAAAGAGAAGTTAACGTTGTGGGAACACAATTTTGGTCAATGAAGTTAGGGAGGCGGTAGTGTAACCATATCTATAAATTTTATTGGAAAAAGCATAAAGAAACGTAAAAAGGAGACAAGAACAGAAAGTATGAGAGAAAGAAATGTACTCTTCTAGCGAGGTTGACTAGAGCAACCACAACATCATCTACATCAGTCTCATCCAGCACATCTTTGTTGATATAATATTTAGCACCACATGCCTGCAAAGATATCCATTTCATTAGAAAGAGAGGTGCATTAGATGGAAAATTTAGCTCACTTTCGACAGGTACCAATCTTCAGGTCTTATTTAGGTTTAGAACTTCACTTCTTTTGGCCATTAGAATCTGCTGAAACAAAGAAAACAAAAATACCTCAAAGAGCATGGTTAAGAGTTCAACCATTGCAGATTTTTTATCTTTTTCATAGCGCTCAACCCATCGCTTTACTGTCTGAGAAATTTGTTTGCCATTACCTTTAATAACATCTGCACAAATTATAAAAATAGTCAATTGACCCAAATAAAGATAATACGATACAATGTCCTTTTATTTATTTTCTTGTCTTTTTATCATTTCTCTCAAATTTTCAGTATGTTAAAATCTAACGCTCAAAACTCAGTCCTTGTCCCAACTTTAAGTTTGAATCCACACCCTGATCTTGCAAACCCTAAACAAGCGTGTACAAACAAATCCACCATCATTGTCTTGCAAAGAGAACCATAGTTCATCATTCAACTACCCAAAGAATGCGTCAGTTACCAATCAAGGTAGGGTCGGACTTGTGAGCGGAAGCCGAAGTTCCTTCCGAAGCACGACTCCGTTTAGCTCTGGACAGCACCTCTTGATCGACAGAAGTTTCGCGGTCCACCTGGTTGCGGTTAGGGCTCTCATCGCTGGCATCGCTAGTTCTCTCACGGTTCTCTGCACCACTGTCGCTGGCTTTGCTTGCGGTCTCACTCTGCGCCCTACTCCTCTTCTGCTCAAAAAAAAAAAAAAAGAAAGAAAAATTAGGCTCACACGCAAAACTCCGAGGCAACCAAGAAATTGACTACTTACATGTGACGCGTCGGCCATGAATTAGGGTTTGCAAATTGAATTGGGAGGAGATAATGGGAGAACAGTAACTCCCGCCAAAAATGGAGATATGTGAGCTATTTATTTCGTCGTAGTAGCGGAGTACTAGAAGGGAGGGAGAAGAACTGAGGGTGGGTGAAGCTTATATTTGGATCTGTGATATGACCCGTGCCCGCCCAGATCCAAGAGCTCATTTATGAATTATGATCCACACCTAATCAAACCTTTTGTGTGTTCATTAACCGTTTGGCATTATCTACAACAATTGAAAATTATATTAATATTAAGTTTTATTTCTCCAACTGATTTTATGTTTATTAAATTACTGTTAAAATTCTTCAGAATAAAGTCATAGTTGTACAACAACGAAGAAAAGACACGAGACATCCTTCACGCTTATCTATAGAACGAAGGTTTTAATAATTCAGAAAACGATCAGAAGACCACACCGGCTTCTTCAAATGACCGCATGAATTTGAATACATATATATTGACAGTTTCGTACTAGGGAACAGGGCTCAAAGTGAAAACCCCTCTCTTTTGAACTGTACGTGGCATGAGGAGTAAACAGAATGCCCAAACCCCAATTCTGAAACGCAACGAGATTTCGTTCATCAGCATGCCACCAGGGAACATTCAAGACATACTGGCCATGGAATTCATTAGTACTTGGTAGCCTTCTGGTATTGGCGTCTGTGTCCGTACACACTCTGCCAATATAGGAACATCAGAACTGAGGTCTAGAAACCTTGCCATAAAGAGGAGGAAATGAAAATCAGAAATTCTCTTCACAAATGGAAGATTCTTCATCCGGTCAAGTTGATTCTTCAGTGCCCTCATTGTTACTTCAGTGGCCCTGTTCTCAACAGGAAAGGATGACGAAAGAGGACCCTGTAGCAAATAAGAGACAGTGAGGCCATTAAGTACTCAAGACCCTGATATTAGACTAAACAATTAATGCTTGCCATTGAACATTTTGCAGAGCACAATGCCAATAAGATAAACCATCAAATAAATGCCCCCCGCCAATAAGGGAAACAATCAAATAAATGCACCCAAAAGAAAAGGCCAGCACTCATATGATATAAGATAAATGAACTCATTTTCATTTTCTTTTTCCTTCTTAACTAATGAAAAGCAGCCCAAGAAAGAACGGGTAATCACCCTCTCAACATCTTTGATTCCCAATATCATTCATCTTCCCAACCTCCTCTTCCCAAGTAATAAAATCACTAGAAACCAATAGGTCTAAATAATGGAACCTACATGCTTACTGTAAGGTTATATGATAAGGACAAATGAGGAACCTCCTCTTCCCAAGTAATAAAATCACTAGAAACCAATAGGTCTAAATAATAGAACCTACATGCTTACCGTAAGGTTAGAAGATAAGGATAAATGAGGAACATCGTTTCCTTTAACCATCTTTTATCTCAACATCCATTCATCTTTCACTGCCTCTTCTTCCCAAAATTACCAAAGAATTGGTACAAGTTAAACAGAAAAGGAAAGCCTTCAAAATAAACACATGGGAGAACAAAGTATGAGTTTTGAAAATAGTCCAGATAAGAAAAGGTGATGTGTCCTAGTTAGCCTCCAAAATGTCCAAGAAAACTGTGTAAATTGTTGTATGTTAAATCCATGCAACATCAGTCTACCCAATACCATCATTTAACCTAAGCAACTAATCAGATGCATCTTAGAATAAGAAAGTTACAATCAAATCTCAAGGAAGAAGGCTAGACAATAGTCAACTCATTCCTAACATATTTAACTCTAACTTTACCCAAGATCACAACATGGCATGCAGAACCTGATATATGCAGTAGCAGATTCAAATAAACAATAATTACAATATACCAATCATGCTTATCCTCTAACAGCTTGAGAATAACTACATCTGATTTTCCCTTCCATTTTTTTTTCTATAACCAGTGAGTTTATACTCTTTCTTTCAATATAACCAGGATATAAACACTTTCTAGTGATATCTCAATGAAAGTAAGAAACACAAAGTTTGAGTTGCTGATTTAGCAAATTCTATCCATTTGATCATTGTCTTAAGGCCACAATCAAACATATTTTCTTTAGCCAAAAGGTCCAGTTGCCCGTCAAAATATGATTACTAAGAGTGAAACCTATCTGAAATACAACTTAAATTAATCAAGCACAACAAATAACCAAGTAAGAAAGCACCAAGATCCAGAATCTCATCAGGAAACATGAACTCCACAAGCGAAAAAAAACAAGTAGAAGTTGGTTAAAACGCACCTCATGATCTAATATCTTAACCACAACCAAGAAAAAATCATTATCGACCTCCCTAACATCCTTCACACCAACAACAACATCCTTCTTCATCTTAGACAACTTTGGATCGTCATCCTCCCCAATCTCAGTCTCAAACCACCCTTCTCTAAACAACCTTATGCACATATCACTCATCTGAAAAGCCTCAAAGTGTACATCAGCCCCACCATCCTCATTCACCTGTAGCTTCACAACAGCAGTAACCCACTCCTTCAGTTCGCTTTCCGCGTGAAGCTCTGCAGCTTGCAGAACCTCCCTGTTGGACAAGGTGTAATCCTTCTTGTCCTGCATTATCGTCTGTGTGAATATAAACCCTACCCTCCTCATCCCCAAACCACTAGCAATCGCATCCACCAATTTTTCCTCATCGGGGTCTCTCAAAAGCATCAAATTTTCCTCTAAACCCTGCTGGGGCGGTTCGTATATGAAATTCACTTCCACTTTACCTTCATCAGACAAAGTTCCGTACATAAACCCACCTCTTTTAACCGCAAAAGCTAGGGTTTCATTAACGTAATGCTGAAACACGTTAGCGCAATCGCGATCAAACGACACCGACTCGCAATGCGGAGTCTCTTGTCGTGAGACTCGCATCTGTTTGGCGATCAGATCGTCTACGGTCATCTTCCGGCCGAAAGAACCGGCAGGAGTGACGACAGGTCCGGCGATGGTTCGCTCGCCATCGTACGACAGGAAGATGATGGAGCCATGCCCCACATTAAGGGCGGAGAGAAGGGTGTTGGGGTCCGACATGTCGGTGAACCGGAGTAGGTCGGATGGGGATTTAGCGAGGAGGAGGTTTTGGTTTGTGGATAGGGTTTGATTGTGGATTGGGATTTGAAGGTGGTTCTGAATTAGGGTTTTGAGCTGCGATACTGTAACGTTGGGGTTGTCGACCGAGATTCGCTCGAGGCCGTCTCTGCTACGAATTCGGATCAACATCTTGTGGATTATGGATGAACTTAATTAGGGTTTTATGTAGAGAGGAAATTGGGAGAGAATTGAGACTTCGAAGGTTTTAAAGGAAGAGTAAGAAGAAGACAGAACAGTGAAGCAGTCATCTTTCCCACGTCATATATACTTCTTCTACAACATTCCAAAGGAAAGGAATCTGGCCTTGCTTGTGAAGTTGGCGTACCAGTTGGATTGGAATTTCCATTTTCCACTTTACATAACTAAAAAGGATTACATTAGAAATATACGTTGCTTGTGCCAAATTATTATTATTATTTTATTAAAAATTAAACTGTTTTACTTTTAAAAAAACATTTTAATAATTAGAATAAGTAAAATAGTTATCTATTTGTCCATATTAAATAAATATATAACAAGTGTATCGCAGTTCGCAAGTACAATAACTCGTCTAGTACTTGTTTGGATGAATTTTTAGAAAGTTGATAAGCAATTTTCTCCACGGTACAAATCTTTTTAAAGAAAAAAAAAGCGTTTAATAGTAAAATAAAAAAATATTTCTTTAATAGATATGACTTTGATATTCAAAATCAAAAATTTTTAAAAAAATCAAATTTAGAACTTTTCAAAAAAGTCTCTCAAATGATTTTTTCTTGTAAATTTTTCAGATAAATTAATGAGCCTATTTTTAGTCTATTTTGTCTTTATGTTTTACACATAATTCTCACAATACCCACAAACATATCTTCACGTTTATCTTACAAATTCTTCTTCTCTATTTAGCTTTTTTATATGTTTTAATATTTATTTTTATATCAGTTTTATTTATGTTATAACCCATATAAAAAATTTAGATAAATATGTTTTCATTTATATTTCATATGATTTAAAATTATATAATAATTAATATATTATACTTTGCATTTTGTTTAATATACTTTAAATAATTTTTATATACATAAATAATTTTTATTACAAAATAAAATATAGTAAAAATTAAAAGTGTTTTTTTATTTTTATGTTGTCAAATAGTCTACTGTACGAAGCTCTTTTAAAAAGTTCTTTTTAAAATGATAGCCAAACAATTAGAAAAAAAATTATCAGAAAAAATCTATAAAAAAAAGAGACTAATAAAAATTGTACCGCTATAAATCTAACCAATCAAAGGCTTCCTATGTTTTCGTAAAAGATATAGGCAGGGGCAACCTGTTAATCATATGTTCGGTTCAGTTATAGATACTCTGGCCCATTGCCTATTTCTGAACAAGAGTGGGCTGGTATTGTTTTTGTTCAGTCTGAGGCCAGAACAAGATGAGAATTTCTTGGAAGGATCAAATCAAAGCTCAAGATGCCCCACACCAACCCAAAGATTTTCTCCAATGCCTTTCCAAAGGTCTTATCAGTTACACATTTGTTAACTAAGAAATACAAATATTTGTAATGATTTTTCTAATTCCAAACAGAAACAGAATTATTGCTCGATTTTTTAAAAAAATTATAATAATTTATTTTAAAATAAAATAAGATTTCAACAAAAAGGATTTTCAAAAATATAATATAATAATATTTTTTAATAGTAAAATAATTTCAGAATAATTAAAATCACGATGAGTGTTGCTACTAAATAAATGATTATAGGTTTTATTATTAATATTAAAATGTGCATATCAATGAAAATTAACAAAATTTTAATATAGTTAGAATTTTAATTAATTTAAAATTATGTTTATGATAATCATAAAATGTTGGATTGTTTTTCAGTATTTTTAAATATTTTAGTTTAATTTAAATTTGACAAAAAGTATATTTTTAAACTTAATATTTCATCAAAATATTAATTAGACTCTAACATTTTAGAGATTTTTAAAAATTTTAATATTCCAAAACTATCTAATTTTAATTGTGAAATAACAAAACTCTTAGTAAGATTAAAGTTGTCACCCGTCAGATATGACACCTTTTTATTTTTCACTATTTATATTAGCTTCACAGTATCACATATTCTACATGATAGCAGAAGAGCCAATGTTTTAAAAACTAAATCGGATATCAAACTGGTCAAAGAAAATATTTAGGAGGCGTTTAGTTTGAGGATTTGGAAATGAAGGAACTGAATCATAGTAAAAAATAATGTTTATTTTGAGGTTTTCATTTTCAAGGGAATGGATTGATTCCAATATATTTGGGAATCCACTAAACCCTCCAATAGGGGTGGGTATCAACTTTTCATTCCCATCTAGTGGTTCTTAATTATATTATTAAACTTATTATTATTATTATTATTATTATTATTATTATTATAAGTTTAAAACTTATAATAATAATAAATAATAAAATAATTAATAATAATAATAATAAAATAATTAATAATAATAATAAACTTATTATTATTATTTTTAATTATTGTTATTATTATTATTATTATTTATAAACTTTAAAATAATAATTATTATTAATTATTTTTATTTTTATTTTTATTATTGTTCTTATTATTATTATTATTATTATTATTATTATTTATTATAAATTTTAAATTTATTACTATTATTATTATTATTATCGTTATTATTATTATTATCATTATCATTATTATTATTAAATATTTTAAACTTATTATTATTATTATTATTAATTATTGTTATTATTATTATTATTAATTATTGTTCGTATTATTATTATTTATTATTATAAATTTTAAACTTATTATTATTATT
>JANKOE010000006.1:45214085-45229534 GCA_026284465.1 Erythroxylum citrifolium
ATTAAAAAACTTTGGACAAAAAGGGGGGAAGGAAAGATAAGAGGGAGGGAGGGAATTTTTGAAAATTTTGTAAAAAAATTTCCAAATTTTTTAAAATTTTCGGTATCGGCTAATATTTTACCAGTATTTTGAATATCGGCCGGTATTTTTTACCGGTACCATCTACACCCATATCGATACCGGTCGATACGGTACGAAATTCGAAACACTGATTAGAACCGATAGCAGTATTCTTAGTTAATTAGAATTAGAATATTCAAATTTATGATAGTACTAATAATTCAGAGTCAAGTTCAATACTAAAATCTAATATCTATGGAGACTTACGCGTTAGCATGCTAAACCTAAATTTATGTATATCTTCGAGCTCAATAAAATTATAAAACGACCTACAAGTACCTAAATCACTTGTTGTAATTAAAACAGTTTGACTTGCGATGAAGACGAATTTATTTTTACTTCTAATTTTTTGGTAAATCACTTTAAAAAGAGATAAATATTTTCTTTTGAAATTTTAGAATTATTATGGAAACTCTCTTTATCCCATTTATAGAAATCAGAAATGGATTAACTGAAGCAAACATAAAGTATTAATAGATTACTTTACTATTACAATTTACAAATGTGAGCGTATATATACGGTGCAGATATTGAGTAGACATACAAAAACACCAAAATAATAGTATTATTAATCTTTGAAACGTCACAAGCTTTACTATAAAGCATTTCAAAACAATATGCGTTCTACCAACAGCATAATTATATATGAACTAATGCATATATAGAAAATTGTATAAAAATAATTAATAATTTGAAGCATTGTACCTAAAAAGTAAAATATCATTAAATTATACCGACAAAAAGAATATTCTTTGTGTATAAGATTTTAATTACAACTTTAACAATTCTTATAGATAAAATAATAAATACAGAGACCAGTTTATAAATTATAAATGCTGAGATTACCAAAAAAAAAATAACTGGAACGACTAGCTAGGTTTATCCATGTCGATGATCCTATAATAATCCAAAAAGCTTAGCTAAAATATACTAAAAATTTTGTGAGTATTGAAACAATAAGTTTTAATTAAAGCAAACATCACATAATTTTACCATTAACGACATAATCACTCAGTAGTTGCATCTTCATCAATTCTATAATCCAAGAAAAAAGTCTTAAATTTAAATTATAATACAATTGGGAATTAAAAGAAAAATGTATAAGAGAAGTAATTAGTACCATTCGCTTTCATCTTCATTGCTATCATAATCTGGGCAAGTAATTTTCTGAATAACTTATCATGTTTGGCTAATTTTGCTTGAGTATGTTGTAATTCAGCTTTAAGCATCTTGTTTTCCTTTTGAAGTTATTGAATGACTGTTTTATTTGATGAGGTCGAAATATTTGGCTTAGGGCTAAAGCCAAGACCTTTGACATAGTTAGAATGTGTACCAAGTACGATATTGCAAATGTCTTCTACATTAACCTCAATTTTCTCTGCCATTGATTTTTCTAACAATTCTTGCATCTTATTCTAAAATTAAAAAAACTAATATTCAATCCAAATATTATTACTTACTAATGCATTAATAAATGAACTTAAATATTAACAAATTTTCATACTCACATAGTTGTTTTTTGCTTCTTCTAACATTCACTCTTTACCTTCCTTATAGTGAGTAACTTTGTATAGCGTGATTCTATCATATTCTGTCCATGTAGTTCCTTTTCATTCTATTTTATGAAAGAAAAATACAAGGCACAATAAATAATATAGTGTTTATTGATATAATTATAGCTTGTAAACAAAGATTTTATATATTCATTTCGGATGACTACAAATGATTTGGACCCTTAATTGTGAGGTGTTTTCATTTTTCCTCTACTAACCTTTGCTTTCTCACAATTTTCCTAAATAAAGGAAAAAAAAAGATTAGGTAGTCATTAAATCGTCTAATAAGATTAATGGAAGCAAATGTGAAAGGAAAGAAAACAAACTTGAACTTTCAGGTTAGCCCAATAATCATACAAACTATTCCAAATTTCTTAAGACATTCGGTCGGGAACATGTCTTCATGCCTTCAGATCATAAGAAAAGATTTATAATATCGATGCAACTCAAAATAGCGATCCCTGGTTCTTTGTTTCAATAATAAAGTCACACAGTTTGAAACATCTGGGTTCTCAATATCGACAATATTTAATTTCAACTGTGAACAATAAGTAAAAGTGAAATTAATCTTTAAATAATTGAAACAATATTTCATATATTTAAATATATTGAAAAATTACTGCAACTTTCTCCAAAGCATTTTCAAGCAAGTTGTCTTCCTTTAAGTCCTTAATGTGTTTCATAAAAGATAATTATGTTTTCGCATCAACTCACTTAACAATTTTGTAGATTGGATATTGTCTACAGGATGACCTCGCTGAGTATCAATATGTATTAACAAGTTGATATTCATAGCAACATTCAATGCAATTCACAACCGTTAGTTTTACCTTTACATATTTTTTAATATTAACATTGGAACCTAAAAACAAATCAATAATGATAAAGAAATATTAACATATAAATATATAATTGCGCATAAGTCGATTTGTAGGTGTTAAAGATTAATAAACATGTAGATCCCTTTGCATTAGTTGACTCATTATTGTTTGAAGCATAATGAAGTTTTGTATGACTAATTTCATTGGTGGCTGAGGTAGAATGTTGTTGTTGGCTTGGAATTGAATTAATGACACCAATTGATTGATCTAGCTGAAGTTGTAGTTGTCTCTGTTTTATAATTTCCATAACTGTCACCTTCTTCCCTTTGTTTCTACTAGATGCCATTAAGCGTGGCAATTAGGCCCAGATCAAGAGCCGAATCACAGGTTGGGATTTTTGGGTCTGACCGAGCTCCATCCAGGCCTGACCCAACTTGAGGCTTGATCGAGAGAGACAAAATGACGTAATTTTTTTGATAATTTAAAAAATAATAAATCAGGTTGGGCCCGGCTGATTCACCTTGGGCCCGTCAGGCCAGGGGCCAGTCAGCCCCCAGTAGGGTTGGGCTATGGGCTGGGCTAGGCCCATTGCCATCCCAGGTGCTATTATATTAGATATCTATAAAAAAACACAAATTTTAGTAACATTACAATCCATCCAATCATCATTATCAACATACATTTAATCATTAACATAAGTCAATCATCAACAATACGCATTAACATAAGTCAACCATCAACAATACGCATTAACATAAGTCAACCATCAATAATACAAATTCACATAAGTCAATCATATGCATTAACATAAGTCAACCATTAACAATACACATTAACATAAGTCAAGCTTTAATAATACGCATTAACGTAAGTTAATCATCAACAATATGCATTAACATAAGTTAATCATCAACAATATACATTAACATAAGTCAATCATAAACAATACACATTAACATAAATCAACCATTAACAATACACATTAGCATAAGTCAACCATCAACAATACACACTAACATAAGTCAAGCTTCAATAATACACATTAACATAAGTCAATCATCAACAATATGCATTAACATAAGTTAATCATCAACAATATGCATTAACATAAGTCAATTATAAACAATACGCATTAACATAAATCAACCATTAACAATACGCATTAACATAAGTCAATCATTAACAATTCGCATTAACATAAGTCAATCATCAACAATACGCATTAACATAAATGTTACCAACATTACATTTGAGACAACATAAAGAACACTTTCATGATACCTTCAATCATCATTGTCAAGATCTTGAAAATCATCATCATTAATTGCATTCTAATTCAACTCTTCATATTGCTATTGTATTCAGTCAACATATCATCATTGTCATATAATTCATCCTCAGTATAGTCTTCATCTCTTTTTATAACAAGATTGGCTTATACTTTATTTGCTTCTAGTATATTGAGATCAACATCTCTGGTATAGAACGATGATATATCTGTATCTTTTATTAATAAGGCTCCATTATTCAGCTCTGATTCAATCTCTTGATACACTTCATCACCATCTTCACCCATTGGACTATTTTCCCTTTCACAAAAAATAAAAAAGATTTAGGTGTTGAAATTTTTGAACAACTTTCCAATTGTTGCCCAATATAGTGTTGTTGAGGTAAAAAAACTTGCTTCACTTGATTTACAAGCACAAAAGGTTCACTATTCTTCACTTGATTTGCAAGCACAAAAGGTTCATTATCTTACCATGTGTTACTAACATATATGCTACTAATATTGCCATTCACTTTTATTTTCACCCCTTTGTCACTAAAATTAAACCATTTGCACTTAAATAAAAACCTTTTTTATCCTTGATATAATGCAACTCTGTTATTTCTATAAAATTCAATAATCCTAATGTTGTCCCTTAACAACAAACTCACAATTTTGACTTCTAAGTCAACTGTCACTATCTTTTATGTGAAATCTAACTCTATTAGCAATGCAACCTATTTTTTTCTCATATATATAAGGCCTACATGCCAAAGCATATAATGTTGTTGTTACCTCTAGCACTTTACGGTTATATAATTGTATCATCTGTAAAAAAAAATATAATTAGAATTTTATGTCACCTACAATTTTCATTTGTTCATATTATTCCATGAATAACTTCCTCAAGTCCTAAACCATGATGGGAAGTTAATCTTATGTCTTCCTTTAACATTAACAATCCCTTTGCTTCACTATTAAGCAGGCTTACCCATTACAACGGACCTTAGGCTTAGGACAAGAAGTAGGTGGATGGTATTGGAGAGTCTCTGGTCATAAGCTTCATTACTACAAGTCATCTTCCTCACCTTTAGTGTTACTTTCAGATGCATGCTCATTATACATACTAATTAATAAATGTTTTCCAATTTATTTTTTGGCAATGGACAAATTGATGACTATGAAATACATGAGTACAATGTCTATACCAGTTGACGAAGCGCAATTCATTTTCACTGCTTTTAAAAAGTAATGAAAAATTTCCCCATATGCAGAGACAACCAAGGTTTACACTCACCCAGATGAAGTCCAACACACTATGTACAGGTATTGTGGAAATAAATTACTTGGAAAACCAAAACACTCGTTTGGAGACAAACATAAAGATGCACACTGGAGATGAAGATGGACATTGGAGACAAAGATGATGCTGGGAACGACGATTTCAAATGATGAAACTGGGAACGACAATTTCGGACGACGACAAACACTGCAATTAGGAAGACAAAGATAGGAAGAAAACAACGATTTCAAAAAACTTTGGGTAATTAGGTTTTCAATATATAAAATGACGTCATTTTAGGGATATTTGTAGATGAATAAAAAAATCTCATCAAAAGGTCACAATTATGCTAAATCATCATCAAAATAAGAATCCCTTTGGTGACGATTTTAGTAAAGCATCTCCAAAGGCTTCACCTTTTTTAATGCATTTCAAATTTCTTTAACAAAGGGTTACCCTTTGATGATGATTTCCAAATCTGTTGCCAAAAGTTTTTTTAATATAATACACTCTACATATTATAGAAATTATATATAATATAGAAATTCTACATAATAGTATATAATTTATATATAATAAATAGAGTAATATGATTAAATATAATAATATGATAACTAAAATATGATAAATTTTATCTATTATCTATACATTCATAGATCATTATATTAATTTTCATATATTATTATATTAATTACCATCTATCATTCGATTATACAAAATAATTACAATATGCTTAAAAATGGAAATTAATATTAAATATTAAGAATAAATGAAAAGATAATTTTGAAATTATCACCAAAGGCTTATCTTTGGTGATGATTTTAATAAAGCGTCACCAAAGGCTTAAGCGTCGTCAAAGGTTGCTAAAGGGTTACTCTTTGGTTTACTTTTGGTGACGTTTCTGCAAAATTGTCCTCAAGGGCTCACTTTTAACTACGATAAGGGCTCACTTTTAAGTACGATTTTTAACACTTAGCCAATAAGCTAACTTATTGTGGTGACATTAGGTGTTTGGAGTGACTTTACACTTAAATTGAGTTTTAGGTGCCACACTTTTTTATTGTAAAAAACTCAATTACTCTACTTGCAAAAGAAGTATATTACTAAGAAAAATTATTAAAATAATAAACCTATGAAAGATAAGCGTTTCGATTGTTGTAAATTGAAGCTTATTAATTTACTAAAACCTACACCCTAGACGCAGTGAACTCAATTAATGTATACATATTCTGAGACTGATTACTTGAAGTTATGGATTGGCCTCCCTTCTAGTCACGTGTATAAGTGAAGTGAATCTGTGCTGTCACTGTATACATATGAATAGATACATCATAGAATAAAAGAATTATATATATATAGAGAGAGAGAGAGAAGTACATATGCACGTAGATAAAGGAAAAGGAGAGACGGAAAGAGGAGGGCAAGCCTAATACGGACGTGACATCCCCACAAAGGATTGTCTTGTAAGCGGCCGACCCAACACAACTTCGTGGGAGACATCAAAATGTTAGTCACAGAACCACTCTCTCTCTCTATCTCTCTCTCTCCCCCTCTCTCTGTATGAGTCTAAGATAGATAAAGACAATTAAGCATGACGTTGTTGGCCTTTTGCCTTTCTGCAAAATTATTTTCTAGGGGGACTCGTTTTCTTCACTTATTATGTTTCTCTCTCTTACATATAAATATGTATGCTCACGTCCCATGACGCATAGACATATAAGTTCAAAGCAAGTTCTCTTTTGCTTCGCCCATACAATTGCGTGCTTATGTACTTGATATATTTATATTCTTCTTGCGGGTTACTAGGCATCGATATTGAGAACAATAGTGTTAAAAGCATAGCTCAGGTGGTCCATCCACGTTTGTTTATTGAAAAAGTTAACATATAATTCTTGGGAGGTATATTTTATACACTATAAGCAAGAATGGCACACTAGTTAGTGGTTCATGCATTTGTCAATCTAGTTCTACGTGTCTACTCTCTAAGACTTTTATTTACTTCAATAATATCAATTCCAATGCAAATAAAAGATAGTCATGTCGTCATTCTAATTTAGATAGACTAAAGAGAGAGTATATGCTACTAATTTAGAAGTTTAAATTGACAAGCGAGACCCCATATTTTAACATATATACTTCCTCAAAAAAAAAAAAAAGAAGAGTAAACAAATCTCAACAAGTCTCAGTTAATAAATTAGAAAAACCACAACTTTAACTTTGAATTTCAGCAAACATATAATTATATTAAAATTACTATATTTTGTTGACATATTGTAATTGTGGGGAGAAAACGTCAATAATTTATACCTTATAGCCAATTGGTTGGTTATATTTTAGTAACATAATTATTTAAAGACACTCTTTATTTTATACATATTTAGATGTTTATGATAATGTACATGTGATAAATGTACATTGCAAATGAAACTATGACAAAATCATAATTATAAAATTCATATTGCATTTATATATTATCCCTAAATTATTCACAACCATTGCTATATTAAAATTGAACAATACAATATAAAAAGAATAGTACACTTTATTTTTTTTAATGAAGGAAATTGTCAATTTTATAGACTAAAGTATGGAGATACTTGAACAAATATGTGGGTGCTTATTAGAGGACAAGTTCACTGAATTAACACCACATGAAAAATTTATTTGGAATATTACTTATATGTATATGAAAATTCTCATTGTAATAATTGTATAAGTAATCATTTGATTTGAAATTTCTTTAGTATCTTATATAATTGTTTATTTTGATACTATTTATGACCTATTTTAGTTAAAAGTAGCTTAATTAGTAATCGTTATATATAACATGAACAACATAGAGGTAGTTGAGTAATCAATATAGAATTCATCACCCTAAAGTGATTAGGGAGAATATTCCATTATTCTCGATTAGTATTAATTCAAAAAACTTTGGCCAAGATGAAATGTCACTTTGTAAAATAGTTTACAAATATGATTGGATTAAAAAAGAGTGGACATTAATTTCATACATGATGTCTAATAAGATCATTTTATGATGAAATGATTGAGTTATATGAAAAGATTATGTACATAAAGGTTTGTTAAAACTACTTTAATATTCTTAAATATTTTGGTGATCATGATGATTTGTTAGATACCAATCTTGATCTATGGATATAAGTTATTTGATTAGCAAATTAAAGATGAATTAATGAGTTTAATTTTATTTAACCCAAAATATGATTTAGGTTTATATTTTATATACATTGTCAACATATTTAGGAATCTAACAATCACACAAAGAAGGGTTAAAGAGAGAAAATGTGTTTTAATCAAGTTGGACTTGTGTATAAAGTTTAAGAAACTTTAAGATTAAATATGATATATTTAATAAATAAGGACCAATATTAGATATTAGATCTTATTTGGGTCTAATTAGTATTTAATTAAAATTAATTGTAATTGTAATTGTAATTGTAATTGTAATTTTAATTCTAATTCTAATTCTAATTAAAAATTTATTTGAATTAAAATTGTAAAAGGTCCAAATCATATTATAAATAGGCTTAGGCTTTGAGGGAGCTAGCACTTCTTATCTAACCCTCTTTACATCACTCATAAAGTTCCCTCAACATGTTCTAAAGATACTGTTAGAGGCCAGATATGTGTATGAATATGATGGTTGAGATGAGCAAATTTAAAAAATGGTTCGAGGGTAACAATAAGAAAAGGACCAAGCTTCATAATAAAGTACGAATCATAATTCAAGTTTTATTATGTTTTATGCATTAATCATGTTAAAAAATTTAAATGATCTTGACTTTCAAAAAATTAATGAAAAAGTTTCATTATTATTCTACTATGTATAGAATTGGATCTCCATTGATTTTCAATGGTCGTATCAAAGCTGACTTTGACTATGTAACTTTATTAAGAATATTTGATTATTATTAATTATAGAATTGACATGCCAAAAGTTTGAAAATTAAATTTAAATATTAAAAATATGAAAAGTTAATATTAATGTCTTTTAACCACAAACCCACCTTAAAAATTAGATTTGGATCTAATTAAATGATCTTAGATTCTGAAAGTTTCATATTAATGTAAGTCCCTAAATTAGGCAATAGGATTTGATCTATTAATATTACAATGCTAGTTCTGAAATATGTATATAGAAACCCATAGTTTCTTTAGAAGCCTCTGTAATGAGATTGCGTTGAATTTATGGAAATTTACTATAAAACTATCGTTTAAAACACCTTTTCAAATCCCTAAACATACAATAATTGTTGATTTATGTTACAAAAAAAATGCCAACTTTAGAATTGTGAATGGTTTTGGTTTGTAAAGTGGGAGAAGTCTAGTTTGACTATTCCAATAGTAGCAGAATACCGACAATCGTTGTTGAATTTTGTATTAAGGAATTTTGAGGATGTTGTTGAGTTATATGTCTGATGCTCCATCATCACTGGCATGTGAAGCTATTGGGCATCTCTTGACAACATTTAGAAGTAGCTTGCAATAGTTGAAGGTTGTGAGTAGTCGTTAGATAGAAAAGAAGATGCTACTAGTATAGGTATGACTATTAGTTTATGCCCTACAACCAATTGACTGGTTGTAGTTTAGTGACAAATTATTTAAAGACATTCTTTATCTTATACATGTTTAGATGTGTATGATAAAGTCCATGGGATAATCATACATTGTAAATGAAATTATAATGAGATTATAATTGTGAGATTCATATTGCATTTATGTATTATCCCTAAATTGTTCCTAGTTATTGTTCTATTAAGACTACATATTAATAGAATGTAAAAAAAAGAATAGCACACATTTTGTTTTTCCTTATGAAGGAAGTAGCTGATCTCATAGACTAAAGTATGGTGATACCTAAACAAACATGTGGGTGCTAGTTAGAGAACAAGTTCATTGAACTGAACCAATATGAGAAATCCATTTGGAACATTACTTGTATGCCTATGGAATTCTTAATGAGATGATTGTATAAATGATCCTTTTACCTAAGGTCTTCAAAGTTATCTTTTATAGGGATTGCTATGTTTTGATACTACTTACGACGTATTTAATCACGTGTTATTCAATCGATAGTCATTGGATATAACATGAACTATATGGAGGTAGTTATGTGATCAAGATAGGATTTATTAACCTAAAGTAATTAGGGAGAATGTTTCATTGTTCTTGATTAGTATTGACTCGGGAAATCCTTGACCAAGGTAGAATGACATTTTGCAAATAATTTACATATGTCATTAATTGAATCGATATCTAATGAAGAAGAAATAATATGACTGTACTCAAAATATATTAGACATTAATTTCATGCTTTATGTCTAATAAGAACATTGTATGATGAAATGATTGAATTATATGAAAAAATCATGCATGGAAAGGTTATTCAAAACCACTTTGACATTCCTAAATATTTGAGTGGTCATGAATTAGAAGGAGTTTTAATTTATCTAATTTTAGTTATGAATTAGAATTAGAATTTATATTCATTGCCATCGTATTTAGGAACCTGATGAGTCTCACACAAAGAATGGATTGAAGAGAGCAAAAATATTTTATCAAGTTGGACTTGATTTTAAAGTTTGAGAAACTTTGTGATTAAATATGAGATATTTAATAAATAAGGATCAATATGAGATATTGGATCTTTTTGGGCATAATTGATATTTAATTATAATTGTTTGCAGTTATAATTAAAGTTTAATTAAACTTAGAATTTAATTTAAATTAAATTACTATAATGTCTAAAATTTATTATAACTATGCTTAAGCTCTAATGGAGCAATCATTTCTTACTTAACCCTCTCTGTAAGAGTTACAGAGTTCTCTCAACTTATTTTGTGGATACCGTTAGAAGCTGGATACTTGTGTGGCTATGGTTGTTGAGATGGGTCAGTTTCAAAAATGGTTTGTGGGATATGACAAGAATGAATATGTTAATCATTTTATAGAATTAAAGTGATCTTAGTCTTTGAGACATCAAAATACGAAAAGATTTTGTAATTATTCCATTATGGTTAGGATCTGATCTCATCCTAGTTTCCTAGCAATGACCTCAGTAAGGCAACGTATTGGTAGTAGCTGCTTTTTAGGACAACAAACTAACAGGAGGCAACTAGGGTTTTATGTTTAGTGAAATTAGTGTTCTAACCTAAAGAAGGATGGTGTTCGGACACATGTTTGGAATAAGGATGTTTGGCCTCTAGAATAAAATATTTCAAAGACAGTTTGTGGTTTGTTTGATAATAAGGATTGATCTAATCCAAATTTGAATAAAACCAGAATAGAATAATTTGATCTTAATTAAGAATAACATTATTCACTTAGAATTTAAAAGAGTTTTAGATTCAAAGTCAATTCCAAGATTAAATCAATTATTTTTCTTAATATGATTAAGATTAATAATTAGATTAATTTCTAATTAAATTTTAGAATTTTTTTATATAATTAGAATTAATTATTTTTAGTTAGATTAAAATTAGTTAATGAGACTCTTTAAAATCAAGAAAAGTGTTTTCTTAAATAGTTAAATCATTAAATTTATTTATTTTAATTTGAATAAAATAAATTACCTTTATTATTTTATTTAATTTAAAGAATTATTATTTAATATATTTAGAATATATATATATATATTTATTTGAATGATAATTTTCTTAATTTATTAGATAAAGGCATTTTTATTAATTAAAATTGAAAATTGAGTTATTAATATTTTAAAAATATTTTTGTAATTTATTAATAAATAATTTTCTAGTTAGTTGATAAAGTAGTCTCTAAGTAAATAATGAAATGAATTTCTTCGTTAAATTTAAAGAGTCTTATTTAATTATAAAAGTGGTTTCTTTAATATTAGAAAACATTTCCTAATTAAAAAAATCTGATTAGATTAAATATAGTTTTCTAATTGGATTAGAATATTTCACTTATTAAATTTTAGAAAAAATAATTTTTCTAAACTATAATAAGTAAGAAAAATAATTGGTAAGAATTGTTTTCAATTAAATTTTATTAAAAGAGTCAAGATAATTGGAAATAGTTTTCAAATTGAAATAAGAAAACTAATTTGATAAGAATTGTTTTCAATTAAATTTTATTAAAAGAGTCAAGATAATTGAAAATAGTTTTCAAATTGAAATCTGTTTTCAATTCAAATTAAATTTATATGTGAATTATGAATTTAATTCATTTAGGAATTAATGGACATAACCTAATTTAAGTATCCAAAGAGTTACAAATATTATTTTATAATATGAAATAACTAGAATCAAACAAGTCTTCATTGTTTTTATGATTATATAGACATAAATTGCATGCTTATGTATGTGTGTGTGCGTAAGATTGAGATATTGTATGTACATATTAAATTGCATATTTTATCTATGGTATTTTTACAAGTAGTTTTGTTTTAATGAGATTAATAAAATTAAATCTCTTGAAAATATCAAATACATATTAAGAACGTGATTATTGTCCTCTATTGTTATAAGAATAAACTAGAGCTCTATTTATCTACGTTTGTTGAGCAAATTTAAAGTTGCTTCAACTTAAATATGTTTTGTCTTATAACAATAGGTCTTACTTAACTACATTTGTATAATTTAGATAATCAATCTCATGATTGCTGTGTCTAATTTCTATTGATTTTGTTTGCCTTCATATCTTAATTTTGGTTACAAATTCTTGTGTTTCAATCAAAATTTGAAATGAATTCAGGGAAAATAACGTGAATATTGCATGAATGTTGAATAGAATGTTTTGTGAATGTTGCATGGAAATAAGAAAAATTATGTATGAAAGAAGGAATGTTGGACTTGAATTATGCATTGTGTAACATTAATTAATTAATGAATGTGTTTTAATCGAGTCACACCCGTGACTTCCCAAGTCACGGGTGTGATAAAGGGGAGCGAGACACAAATTTCTTTAAATGATTTAATATTATGTGTCATCTGATGCATGGTTTTGACGTCGTAAAAACCTAAACCTAGACTGGGACACATACACAGAAAAAAGACGAAGAAAAGAGACAACGAAGGATGCTGGAGGCAAAAAAAAACAAGACCAGTTGGTAGTGAAGAAGAAGAGAAATAGCAGCAAATATAGAGAAGTCAGAGCTGAAGTCAGGGGGAGCATTCGTTTTTCTGGGTGATAGTGAATAGAGGCAAAGGGCGAGAGTGGAAGCCATGGAGTCGCCAACATCCTTATCCAACCACCCATTTGTTTGCTATCTCTATTGCATTATGGAACTCTTCTGTTGAACTTGTTTTTCTTGTTAGTGTTTGATAGTCCATTTCAGTTTTTTACACTGTTTATTTCTTTTAAGACTTTTGTGTTACTGTTACCTGTGGCTTTGAAGTATATCAAGATGATGAACCTTGTTTATTCCATGATGGACTGACTACTTGTTCTTGAGAATTAATGTAGCTAATTTAGTAGATTATACATGATGAAGGGACTGTTTTGTTATCTTATTATTTGCTATAGATGCTTGGGTTAAGACTTAGAAATATATTAACTTAAGTGGTTAATTATTAGTTGGGTTTCCATAATTAATTTGGATAATAAACTTGTCAAATACAAAAGTTAGATTTAGTTTATTATTTGAACTAATTTAAAACCCAAATAGTAATTTTAGTAAGACAATTATCCAATTAATTCATTTTAGTCATGCATAAGAGATTAAATTAGTAAAGTTAATTTCTCAAGAGTTTTCCACACCAATTGATCAAATCATTTTTTTTGCTTTCAATTAGATTAGTTTACTTTTTAGTCTAATTATGTAATTTTCTTTAAAGCCTTTACTCAGCAAATCGGGATAGAATGTTTATGATTGTATTTGTTTTTATTTTTATTCAATATTAATTTGAGTGAACCAATTTCACCTCTTTGAGAGACGACCCCGGGTAATCAACTACAACTACCTCATATACTTGCAAGTAGGATAGCATAGGCATTTTTTAAAAGTTATTTTGACACAACAAGTTTTTGGCACCGTTGTCGGGAGGTGTTTAATGTTTACTAATTTTGATTGTTTTGTAGATTGTTTTTTTTGTTCATGCATATATTTTTTCATGTTATTTCATTGAATTGTTTTAGTAGTTTTGGTTACTAATTCAATGTTGTCTTTTTTTGTTTATGCGAGGAAGCAGATCGCGGGAAAGTGAAGTTGTTCTCTTTATTGATAACGTGCATCAAATAAGAGGACCTCAAAGGGACCTTGAAGATAATCTCGAGGAACCTAAGCTTGAATATTAAAAGATGAGTGAAAGGTAGCCAGTAATGAAGGAGTATGCCAAACTAGTAATTGGTATTGCCACTTCATGCATAAGTTTGGGAGAGGTAACCAGAAACTATGAATTGAAGAGCATCCACTACAACATGCTGCCATCTTTCTATATGGTTCCCAATGAGGACCTTTTAAACTTCATTCGGGAGTTCTATACCACTCTCTAGACATTTCCTTTGGATGGATTAAATGAAGATCAACTCAGAATGAGATGTTTCTCATACACATTGAAAGATCAAGCCAAGGCATAGTTGATGACCCTTCCTTCCGATTCCTTGACTAAATGGGAGGAAGTGTACAACAAATTTATGAGAAAATTCTATTCCTATCAAAAGACCTCTAAGTTACGGATGAAGATAGCTACCTTCACTCAGATGGAGGGAGAGCCATTCCATGAGGCATAGGAATGCTTCAAACTCTTGTTAATACAGTGTCCACACTATTATTTCCATTTCAGATAGAGAATCAATTCTTTTATGATGGATTAACACAACAGTGTCAGTACAGAGAGGACAATGCAGCAAGAGAAGTTGTGGGAGAGAAGACAGTCGAAGAGACGTATGAAATCATTGAAATGTTAGGGGCCAATTCTCAATAAAAGAGTGCGAGGGGGATAAGAGTTAGAGTTCATGAAGTGGACCCAAACCAAGAAATGGTTATGCAATTGGTTGAGCTAACAAAGATGTGAAAATGCTAACCATGAAACTACCCCAAAATGTTCCAAATCAAGAGGTATGTGGTATATGTGAAACTTATGGTCATGGAGAGAATCTTTATTCATACTTTTGATTTTTTTTTGTTGGTGAGGAAGAACAAGCGAACTCGTTTAATGCTTTTCAACTGAGGGTGCAAAATGATCTAGATTCGAACACCTACATTTATGGTTGGAGAGTCCATCCCAATTTTTCATGAAAGACTAACAATCCATATTGGACCCCGAATCATTTTTCAAGCTAAGACTATTATATGGAAATTTTGATGATTATTTATGAGTAAAGAAATCAAGAATTCTTGAAATCTAAATGATATGACAGAGGTGAATTAGATACAAGATGGATTTTATGTGTTAATTAGAAGTCAAATTGAATGATGATTG
>JANKOE010000006.1:45257481-45281720 GCA_026284465.1 Erythroxylum citrifolium
TTCATAAAGTCTGTACATGACTATGAACAAAATGCGCTAAAGGGGATTGCCTTTAGGGCACTACTCTAACAATCTTATGGTACTGTACACTCATAAGGCGACTTACACTAGGGAACAAGTCGACTTATCAGTACCGAGCAAGCATAAGGCGACTTACACATGTACAAGTCGACTTATCACTTACAGCCCTCACGGTTTTGCTTTTCCCGAGGTCTTCCTAAGAGGTCACCCATCCTAGAACTACTCTCGCCCAAGCACGTTTAACCTCGGAGTTTCATTAGGATCCGATGCGTAAGGCCATGAAAAACGCGTCTGTAAAGAAGAGGTATCCATACCTTTATAAGGCGTACTTCGTTCCCCTCTCCAACCGATGTGGGATCTCACAATCTCCACCTCCCTTAGGCCCCAACCCTTTTTGGGGTCCAGCTTAACTGGCACAACGGTTCGGGTACCGGCTCTGATACCACTTGTAACGTCCTGGATCACCCGCTTACAGATATTGTCCGCTTTGGGCCTTGGCCCAGCCAAGCCCTCACGATTTTGCTTTTCCCGAGGCCTTCCCAGGAGGCTACCCATCCTAGAACTTCTCTCACCCAAGCACATTTAACCTCGGAGTTCCGATGGGATCTAGTGCATTAGGCCATGGAAAACACGTCTGTAATGGAGAAGTATCCATACCCTTATAAAGCGTACTTCGTTCCCCTCTTCAACCAATGTGGGATCTCATACTCTTGACCCCCCTTAGGGCCCAGCCCTCTTTGCGGTCCAACTTAGCTGGCACAACAGTTCGAGTACCGGCTTTGATACCACTTGTAATATCCCAGATCACCCGCTTACAGATATTTTCCGCTTTGAGGGCTTGGCCCAGCGGGTGATCGAGATGTTATAGAGATTGGAATAGCAATTTCAAAGGCTTCTCCATACTTACGCAGTATTTGCCTCCGCTTCCGGATGCAATGGGAGAGGACAACATTATTTGGATGCCCAACCAAAGAGGTACATTTCTTAATAGCACTTGTCATAAGATACTTACTAGTGATGTTGAATTGGTTCCTTGGTTTGATATTATTTGGAGACAATCATTAAACCTAAAAGCTTCCATTTTCACTTAGTTGGTAATCAAAATAGACTTAGGACTAAGGATATGTGGTTTGAGAGTTATGACTCCATTTGTGTTTTATGTAAACTTACAGCAAAGAGTTGAAATCATTTGTTTTTTGAATGTAGCTACACCCAGGCAATCTGGAGTAGGATAATAAATATACTACAATTACCCAGATTTACTTTTGAATGGAGAGAGACATTTAACATGATCATTGTTAGGACCAAGCATGGTGAACCAAATGGAACGTTTATTAAAACAACTTTTACTACCATTATCTGCTCCATATGGAGAGAGCAAAACAGGAGATTATACAAGAGAATCAATGAGGCAAATATTAGATAGCTGAACACATCGCCAATTAGGTTCGAGCCGCTTTCATAGCTCACAACAATCACAAATCACTTAGTAATGCTTTAAGAAACATCTGGATGTTGTAATACATAGCTTCTTGATTAATTTAGCTCTTTATAAAAACCTTATTATGTGCTGATTACAATCTGACAATGTGCGTCATTGTAATGTTGTGATAGCTTTTGCTATTATTAATATAATTTCTTTCATTTTAAAAAATTACTTTGGATTTTATGAGCAGAAAATTATAAGAAAGATGGCCTTAACAATGGGACCCTTGCCCGGAGCCGGGATTGTTGTGGTCGGTGAGTTTATTAAATATAAAAAACAAACAAACAGTCAAAAACACAATATAAAATAGTTCAACTGCAGTATTTAGAAGTCGCAAGGAACAAAACAGGTGTTTAGATGAAAACTATACTTAACGAGAATTTTTAGGGAAATAAAAGAGAAGCAAATTAAATGTATTTTATTTATATAAAAATTAAAGTTTTTAATAATATATAGTGTTTTCTAATATGTGTGTGTATATATAAGTCGTATCAAAATGATATCTTGTGTTCAAATTTGATGTGAGTAAGGAGTATGAAAAAAGGCACGATTAACTGTTCTATAACCCAAATTACTTTTAAAAATGAGCAATAACTTGGATATTTTTAATATCAATAAAAATCACGGTCTACTATGGTCTTTTCTTATCCATATCATACTGCATGCCTTAATTTTAAAGTTGAAATTGATGTTTTATCTTGGTGAGGATGAGAAAACCGAACTTTCTGAAAAATCAAATTAAGCTTTCGGCGTTTATCATTGTTGCCATTGAATTAATGGTTCATAGAATGATATTTTGAAGCAAGAGGCTGCGGCCGTGGGAGGTGGAATATTAATTGCAAAGATCCAATTAGAAATGAACAAGGAGAAGAAAACCTAGGTATACCAAATTCCAGACAAGGAAATGAGTGAATAGCAGAATGCAGGTAATATGAGGATAGATACACGTAAAAGGATCCAAATTAGAAACATAAAGAAAGGGTGTGGTCATGCTTGATGACTTCTCAGATTTCAAGATTCTGAAAGAGCAATGAAGAGGCATCTTGACCTGGGAGTGGTTGAAAGTGATAGGTTGGTAGTTTTATTGCATGCAAATGCCAAGGAATGGACGATGAGTCCTATCTTTAAAGCCAAACCAAACGGGTTGAATAATTTACTGACCAATGCACATAATATATAATGCATTGTGATGTGTCATACATGTCTATTTTAATGCCTAACTCCATGCCCTAGGTTTGCTATTGGCAGCCAGGTCAGTATTCAATTATGTAATCAAAAAGCAAAGCTATCAATTCTCAGCTACATCACTGTATCAGGATTTAAACCCATACCAATTTATTACAGAAATTAAGGCACCTTTGGAATGCACGTAAAGGTACAATTTCATTTTTTTTTTTAACGGAAGAGTTTGCAGTCGCTATCTTTTGGATGCATGCTGAATAAACCTTCGGATTGACGTAATAACTTGTAAATGACACCAATTGAACATTCTATACTAGGCAAGCCTTGTACGACAGGCTTAATCAAGAGAGCGTAAATAAGAGAATTTGAACACAAAACTTTTTAGCCCTATATCTCTCACTCCACCAAGATCACCTAAGGACCCCCTAAAGGGCATACAATTCTAGATGGTCTTATTAACATAAGTAATTGCATTGACCGGGAATATTTTACATGGAAAAACAAACAAAAATTGATACAAAGTGCACTTAATTGGATGTAGAGATCTGAATAAAAAGATGATATCTCATAGAGATTATCCACCTCACTCTTAATATATTCATCAATTCTTTGTTTTCCAGCTTAATCATGCTATTGATCTCCATTTTAATACTCCTAAGTTTACTTTCTATTCTTAAAACCCTGATATTAGGATTCAATTTCACACATTGTGACTGAATTAACTTTTTCAAAACCAGGATATCGTGCCTTGGTTTCCAAACCAATGGCAACAAACAATGAATTCGTCGGAACTATTTGATGCAAATTTCAAATTGTAATCATCAATATGAGAATCTTGTATTTTAATTAGTCAAGCTATCCTCTTGAATTTACTCTACTTTCTATACCATAAAGATTCACTTTTGTACTCTATCGTTTCGGCTTTTTTCCTTTCTCATTCTATCCCTTACTTCTACTTTCGATTGGTCTCTTTACCATTGGACCGTTTCTTACACTTGCTGTGAAAAGATAAAAGATTTTGAAAGGTAAGAACAAACAGTTGAACCTGCTTTTGGGATAAGATTGTTCTCACCCTTTAACCCTTCTCAATTGGTAACCAGGAACGCATATGCTTGGAGCAAGGGATGATATATTAATGAACCAAACAAAGAAAAGGTAAGGTGTAATGAAAAAGGCAAATATGTTATGTATGTAACTGAAAAAAGAATAGAGGAGATGGAAGAAAAAGGAATGGAATAAAGGCAAAAGAAAGGAGGAGAAACTTTGGATGTGACCATTGTCTCCCAATATTCCAAAGATGTCCACATCAAATCAAAACCCCCTCCTAGCTATCTCGAAATGGAGGGACCCTAATTTCACTACTTTTTTCCTGGTATCACTTGAACCAGAAAGTATCGTCCCCCCCCTAACCATGGACTTCCCACAAAGTATCTTCCTGATTAGAGCGAGCAAGAGCTCTTCATAAGTTCTTCTCTCCTTATTTAATTAAATAACTCCATTTTATTAAATTTAACTGGCATATTTTTTGACAAGAAATATCAAATTTCAACTTAGTTTTAACTAAGAATAAGTTATCTTTTGAATTGAAAGTTTTATTCAATTTTGTAATTATAATTATAATTTATATCAATTAAATATTTAAAATTCTTAGTTATTGTAAATATAATTTACTATAGTTAATATTACTGGTATGAAGTGCTATATAAGGATACCTCATTCTATGTCGACGTGAATCTTCAAAGTAAGTCACAAGAATTATTTCTCTTTGTTTAATTTTCTTACCATAATTAGCTGTATCAATATGATCATAAACCTAAACAAGTCCCCGTTGATGCTTTTAACCTTACTTACCCCAATCAAAATCACCCACACCAAACTCATGACTCTCACCTCTCATATCCTCCTCCATATCTATCCCCTTCCCTTCCAGATTCTCAGACTTCTTATCTCCTCCGCCACCTTTTGAATTACTCTTTCATCTTTATTTATGACATCCAAAATAATGTCAAGCTTTCTCAAACCTTTACCGTCTTTCATCTTAAATATAGAAGACACTCCATTAATCTCAAAATCTTCAAGACCCCAACTCCATCAAATAAAGAAATAATCTTTTCGTCCTTATAATCACTCTCACTAAAATCCTGACTATTGTTGTTGGTCCTACCACTAACACTAAGACTTTATTTACAGAGATTCTAACCTCATTTTCTCAGGTGTTTTCAGCAGCAGCAGCTTTATGGCCATCTTTGAGTTTTAAATTACTACTTAGATTTGGGGCTCTAAGCGATTCTTTTTCGAGAGAAGAACTTTTAAGCAAGATTATTTTTAGCTGAATTGAAAAGCTTTCATTTTCCGAAACAAATTATATATACGGAAAACAAAGAAAGAAATGTAAAATTCCATTGATTTTTAGTTTTTTTAGAAAATGTGAAATAATTTGGGAGTTTGAAGATTTTAAAAATTTTGGGAATTTTTGTAATTAGACACTTTTAAAAATTGGGAAATTTAACAGATTCAAATGGAAAACCTGCGGTTGTCAAACAAATTCGGAGTACAGTACAAATCATTGTTATGCTTTAAACATTCATGGGTTTTGAGAATTTTTGGCTAGATGGTTCAAATGTTTTGGAAGTTACAATGCTAGAGCTTTAAAAAATTTGTATTTGGTTAATTAATTGATTAGTCAATTTTATTTATTTTTATTATAATTAAGAAATTTTAAGCTTATTTTTATTTGATTTTAAAATTATTTTTATTGAAAACAAAATATATTGCCAAAAATTAGAATTTTAGATTTAATTTATTATTGAAAAATGTACAGTTGTAATTAATATTATAAAAGTAAAAAAATTATTTAGCCTTCACATTAACTTCGATATTCACAAAGAAATGATTTTGCGAAAACGAAAATCAGGGATTATTCAATCTCTTCTATCCACATTTTATGATGCATTGGCATTGCAATCCTAAGTTGATGGATTTGGGTCGATGGAAAATTTATAACGAAAAGAACTAATTCCATTAACTAGGGGAACATCGAATTTTACAACTTTACTAGGAAAAAACAGACATTTCATAAGAAAAGATTCAGCGCTGATATTCTTCTTCTGTGTTTTTTTCTAATAATTCCTTTTTTTTTCTTTTCGGAATGCCCTGCCAAGTACTATCCCCGTCAGGCGTTGCATGGATATGGCAATGGCAATCTCTTGGATGATTTTTGGCCACCTCATAGCCCCATCAAAATGTAGTACACAAGAGTTATGGGCAATGCGATTAGCATCCCAAATATGACACTGCAAATGCATAAGAAAAGTAAATGGTGAGATTAAACAAAAATTTTGAAAAAGGAAAGAATTATAGGATTGTTTTGCATAATACTCACGCTGTGCTAAGAATATCTGGGTGTACGTTGTACTCCTTGGCAAAGACAAAGGGGACAATTCCTTGGGGTAGAGCTGCCTGTTCGATATCGATGGTGTGACAGACGAAAGCACAACAAAGGCAAGCAGAACATGTTAGTAATGGTACAAATGTTTGTTATTCATTCTTAGCAATCCCCAAACAAGCCCTTCGTTGTTGGATAAATTTTTGTTTTTTCTATCTCCAGACTCTAGCCCTCTCTTTTAGGATGTGAAATTTGCTATTCAACCTACTATTTGTTTTTCCCACTACTGAAAAGAAACACACCAAAATTTAGGAAAGCATACACTTCTGCATTGTTAATTGGCAATAATGTTAGTCCTGCAATTATCTTATCTGAAAGATTAAATTCTGCTTCACAGACCCACCCAACTCCAAAGAGGGTGCTTTATAAAATATATGATCCACAACGAACAATATCATAAATGAACAGAAACAAATTCAACAGACAAGAAAATAATAGAAAATCTGATCTGCAGAATAAAAGAAGTAACAAAATTTGGAGCTTTTGTAGTTAAGTTTGGACTGGTTGTGTCAGGAGGAGGCAATGAGAGAGATGTTGTATAGAAAGCCAAAGAAAGAGAAAATGGTGTGATGGAGATGAGAGAGATTGACCTGGACAATGGCAACGTGTAGAAGAGTTCCTCTAAGCCCAACAGCAATAGAAGCAGCTGCCATGACAGCTGGACCTGTAAGGAATCTCACAGCCATAGCAAAAGCTGCAATGGAATTTCCACATGCTATGATCCTCGGTTGCAAAGCCATGAACAGACCTGTATTATGTCACAAACCCATCAACTAAAAAGCGAAAAAGAATTCGGAGGCCATTAACACCCCCACTCTTATCACTTGTCAGACTTCAAGTCTTACTTGATAGACCTTTCATCATCACTCCCACCACTTAAAGCACAAACTTGGCAGCAAAAAAGTTTTAGGGAAAGCTAAAGAAACCTAACAAACATTATCATCCCCACACACTGTTTTGTTCATTTTGCTTTGTTGGGTTTGGGTTGCTTGCTTTGTTAAGAACACTAATAATGAAAAAGTAGGAGAGAATCTAAGAAATTGTTGGTACTACACTACTAAAGAAAAATATAGGGGAAAAAGAAAAAGGGCAAAGGATAGAGAGAATTTCTATGACTCAAGGATTTTAATCTGTAGCAAAAGTTAAAAGAGTGAGTTCGTCTGTGTTTTCTTTTGTGTGTATCAGTAATACTGACCGAGACTGAACATGGCCATGCCGAGCCCTGCATCTGACAGAATGGAAATGGACTGTGCTATAATGGCAGGCATTTTTACATGCCACCTGCAAGAACACCAGACAATACTCGATTCAATGCCCCAGAGCCAGAAGTTAAACAGAAAAAAAGAACATAAACCCAGATATCAAAACAGATTTTATAGACAAAATAAATCTCCCTTTAGATTTTGTTCCAGAAACTGGAATTTTACGTAACACTATACCTGAATGAAACTAGAGACCAAGTGAGACCGATTAAGCTAGAGTATGTGTTGGGGTTTCTTATCAGTTTCCTCCAGACCATAATCAGTATAAGCCTTGTCATGACGCTTGTTGGAGGCATGGGTTTTGGTTTGCCGTCACCCATTTTTTGACCTTCATGGCTGTTCATTTCTTTCTCTAATCCTCTATTTCCAAAGCTGAATTCGTCTCTTTCCAGATACTCCTCCTGGTTCTCTCTTTGCCTCTCAACTGAAACTTCCAAAACGGACAAACAAAAAAAACCATTTAAAATCTCTTTTTCTTATTAAAAAAGGGGAAGAATCTGATGTTGATCCAAACCAACTGAAGAAATGATAAAGCAACAACCTTTTCCTGGAGAAACGGCCAATTTGACTTCTTTCTGGTCATGACCGCCGTACTCATGGCTACCAAACACATCAGACACTGGTGAAGCACTTGAACTCCAAACAAACATATGAAGATCTCTGCCACCATCTTCAGGTTTCTGTTGAGCTTGCCCATTAGGTTTCTTCGCACCAGCATTATTAACAGCAATAGTGCCCTTAGATCCAGTCGGTGAAAACATTCCTGGGTTTGGAGCTGGATAATGGGTTGCACCACCTTGATTGTGGTAATGAAACCTTGACTTGTTACTGATTCCACTTTCTTCTTCATAATTTGATGGTCTCGGCGTTGGTCCTCTAGATGCCGAAAGGCCGTAGACATCAGAAGCACCAAAGTTTGAGTTTCTCCCAGCTGCCATCATTGAGTAGAAGTCAGTGTGGTTAAAGCTAGACCCTCTTGGAGTTGGATTTCTTGATGACTGTAAAGAGTAAATCTCTGCATTGGTTAGATTTGATGGTCTTGGGGTTGTGGACGATAGCCCCTGAGACCTTCTCGAGAATATATCTGATCTTGACGCATTGGATTTTCGTACTGTCACATGCAACTTTCCATCTTCTTTGATCTCTGCTTCAGTTTCTAGAGGCTGTCTACCATCAAGTGACATGATATCAGAATCGACGTGGATCGAGACAATGGAACCAGCAGTATCAGGGAATTGTTCAGAGATGAGCATTTTGGCACCTCTGTATTCAAACATGAATAGCATCAAAGTATACCAAATGATACATTGAAGTACAACAATTTGCACCATAAGACTGCCAGAGAACTCCCCGTACATTCCTTTGAGCAAAGGAATGCCCATGACAAGAGTGTTTGGGAGAGTAGAAAGTGAAAAGAGCGTAATGGTCCATTCCAAACAACCCCTTCTGCTCAACTTAGTCCAAAGTCCTAGTACTACTAGAACTATGATCTTCTGGAGAGTATCGGCTGCTATGAAACGTAAGTTCATGGTATAGGGATCGTTGGCAGCGATGAAATGAAAAGAGAGCAGAGGGACTGCGAAAAGAGCAACAAAACGATTGATGCCTGAGCATTGATCAGGAGTGAAGATCTTCCACCATTTGACTGAGCCATAAGCTAAGATCATGGCCACGTAAAGGGGCACCATTGCAGTCATTACATGATAGAAATCTGTTGCAGTAATCATCTTTCGCTATTTGAATCACCTGAAAATCCAAGCTTCAACAACAAACAGATGAAATTAGGTATCAATTAATGGAAGTTTGACGAAGAGCAAGACACTGCTTCTGCTGATGGTAGTTATGGTGGGGGTGTCGACGATGAGAAGAACAAAGCATGTGGGTTCTGGGGGAAGGTTTCTGGGGTAGTGGGTAATAAACAGAGAGGGAGGAATTCTTTTTGCAGTATTCAATATACAGCTTTGCTTTGAGAGTTGCGAGCAAGCTTGCACTTGCAGTCCCCAAAGCACAGGGTTTGCTCTTTATTTTCTTTGTTCTTTTCCTTTTTGTTTTCAGCTGTGTTTGGATGTGGTGGTGTGTGTAGAGAGAGAGGGAGAGAGAGGAGGAGGTGTAGGTTGTATTAGTAATTAGACACAACTTGCTAAGCTGGCATATAGCTCTATATGCACTTAGTGGTGGTAGTACGAAGGATATAGTAGTAGTAGAAAAAGCATTTTGGTTGGGAGGTGGGTTGTGTCTCCAAGTACTTGTTTTGAGAGCCTTTTGGGCATTCGAAAGAGTCCTCTTTCTTCTTGGATTCGCCTTTTCGCTCATGGGTTGCAACTCAGTGTCTTGGTTTGCATGTGTTACTCTTTCTTTCGTCTCGTCTACTCCTTTCTATAAATATTTTGTACGAATTACTAGATATCGTCATTGTTATCAAGGAGATAATGTTTCTAATTCAATTCATTTGCACTTAGTTAAGATTCAAGCAAGGAAAATAAAACGGCTCTTTAAATCTGTTGGGGTTAAAATAAACTTGTAGAGGGCTGGGGTATTATTAATAAATTTGGAGTGGGGAATAGAGACATGGTGACGAATGGGAGCTTGGTGCCTTCACGTGGACCCTAACTTGTCCGTTCCTAACTAAAAATCTTTCAAGTTGGCAGCTCCAAATGAGAAAATTCCAATATATTAGGTTATATGTATAAAGATAAAGGTAGGTTGCTCTAGTCTGCAACTCAGTGTTGGCTTCGACTCATCAGTTACCTTGTGTCGGAATCACTCACAACCAATTCTTGTCCAATCGTGTTCATCTGTTTATGAATTCCAAGAATATCAGTCCATCCTACCGTTACATTATTCTTCTTCTTCTTCCTCATAATATATTTGGATTCTGAGTTAAGAAATGTGGTTATGATTTCTTCACAGGTATTCAGAAACCTAAAGATAAAACAAGACTGTGGTAGAGAAGTAAAGGAACGAAGAGTTAAAGAGAAAAGTTTAAAGGTTGATGGGATAATAGCAGTTGAAACTCTCTTAATTAAGACCGAGAGGATGATAGAGTTCAGAAATATGATGATTACTTATTATAATCCGATTTCAAGAGAAGAAAGAAATTGTACATGCTCTTTTATCTTAGACTCTATAAAGTTGAACGATTTGCTTCTAATTAATTCTCTAATTTGTAGTTTCCTGAAATTGAAAACTATTTCCATCAATATATGAATGACTTCTTGATTCTGAGACAATTTTATGACTACAAAATTCTGGAAAAACCCTTTCAGCTAATTCTGTAAAAAGTTTGTAGTCATATAAACTAAATTATTTTTTTACAAATCACTAAATATTTAATAATATATTAAAATATTTTAATTAATATAAATTATGATAGTTTAGATCCATTCTCAATCAATTTTGAGGGCAGCGAGGCTTCATAATTTAAGAGGTGAGGTATCAATCCAGTCTACTGTTTCTAAATATTAGTATTCTTGTCAAGGTTTGGGTTTTCACTATATACAATTTGTCTTCTATATGCGACGTTCACTTAATAGCTTTTGCACAATTTTGAACTCTTAAAGTTTATAATTGATATATTGCATCACAAGATCAAAATACACCATATTATCATAACCTTTTACTTGTAAGTATTCTTAGATTATTATTTGTGAAATCAAATTTCCACGGAGTGAGGTTGATTTGAGATGTTCAACAGTGAGGCCAATTTTTTGTGGGAAATTTAGAAGACAGAATTCGTAAAACTCTGCTCAAACTTAATTGAAACCCTAACTTAAAACGTAAATTACAATTGGGGCATAGAAAAGAAAAAAGAGAACAATGCGACATGTACTTTATTTTCTGTAATAATTAACAGTCACCCAAAAGGCATATATGCATATTAAGACTGTCGGGTTCGGGTTAAAATCTTCTTTCCCACTTACCCAAGCCCTATTCTGTGCCATTCATTCACAACCATCTATTTTTGTTGATTCCACTAAAATCTGTGGTTGTAAATGAACGGCACAGAATAAGATTTGGGTAAGTGGCACAGAAGATTTGGTCTCGTCGGGTTCTCTACATGAAACAAAAACTATTTGATCAAACTCAATTCATTAGTAAAACTAGTGTTTGAAACATTACCAAAATAAGGGTAACAAAAATTCAGGAATTCAAATATAACTTAGGACGACCAAGATCGGCTGAAAGTCTAGTTTAGCTGAAATTAAGGTCTTATTGTGCCTATAAGATATCCGGCATCAGGTTTAACTTATGGATAATTTATCTTATTTTAAGAATGAGATATAGAGTTAGGACAACTTGGACAGAATTATGAGGAAACTAGGATCTCTATACGCCTTTTCTCTCCTTTTTCCAAGCAGCATATACTGACTAACCTTAGCTTAGACATCAATTTGAGTCCAGATCTTCTGTCCAATATTATGGTGTCTTATTGTGTCCAATAAATCTCAACCATTTATTTATGTAGGTCTTGCAAAATAAATAGCTGAGATTTCATAAGACAGAGTAATATTGGACAGAAAATCTGAATTCGATCAATTTGGCAAGTCGTCTAATACAAGCTTAGATTCTCTGCCCTTATATAAGTAATACTTGTCTTTTTCATCTGCTTTTTTTATTAATTATTATACGATCAATTTAACTTCTCGGATTATAATTTTTGTTGTGTTTCTTGTTTCCTCTAATATTTAACTACAAATGTATGAATAAAATTCTTTTCTTCAAAAGTACAGCTTCATCCTTAAGTCAATTTGTAACATAGGCTAAGTTTCTGTTTCCCTTCCTAATTATCATTTAATATGTACTTTCTGAATGTTTATGCAGCATGACTAAATGAAACTAATCTTTAATTAACAATAATAAAAATACTGTTTAATGATAAGAAGTCATTCTCCTACCCAACCGAAATCTCCAAGGATGAGCCAGTAAATGAAAATAAATGCGAAAGCAATCATCCTATTACCTAATGCATGAACTCATGCACACAAAACTACCGTTAGTTATATATGAACAGTTTCATCGCGTTAACTGCAATATGAAGAAATGGCTGAAGAAGAACTACATTCCACGAGCTGAATAAGACTCCCTCAACAAGATAAGCTAGACCGTACACAACTCTGCAAGGCTAAAACACTGGTCAATTTTTAAGCAATAACATACTTCCGTTATCAGAATAAGAGCATTCAGGCGACTAAGAAGTTGATCGAATTTTTGAGTTAAAGTGTTAAGCTGGTTTTAGAGAGTTAACTATTCTCCTTCCTTTTGAAAATTCCCGTTTATAACTACCTTTTCTAGCAGTTAATTTCAACGACCGAAAGGACAACAAAAGTTTTTCACCAGAGCCCTGTCTCATGGTGATCATTACAAGTCCGGTGAAATGAGTATTGAAGGTCAAAGAGCTGGTTAGGACCGTACGATCCCTTGAAAAAGTTCGCCTCACTTATGGTGTAACAAGAAAGTCGTGAATGGTACAACATCAGCCTGTGCGTCCTAATAATAACGATTTTCAGACAATAATACCTGCAGCTGTGAATGTAAGTTTTTCATAGTCATGCTTTCTTAAAACAAAATTGGCTATTTCCAGCTAACCTCATGCCCCCGGCTAAGTCGCGCTGTGTATGATCGTTCAATTACGATTGTGAAACCAGTTATATTTTACAGTCCAACAAGTTAAATAGAATTCTTAATAGTCATCCACTTTCAATATATATGAAGAAAAGACCTTAATCCGTTGCTATATTTTCAAAACTCAGTTATAAATACAAGTTTCTGTTGGACAATATTGTCCTTTCTCATAAAGTTAGACGACTATTAATTGCAATTTTTATTTTTTTTAATAACTTATCGGTTAAATTACGTAATTTGATTTAGATATAAATGATAAAGTTGTCCAATAAATGGTCTAAATCAAAGGGTCAAAGTTCGTGTAAAAAATATATCTCAATCAGTGTAGACCAGACTCATATCGGTCTTGTGATAAAGAAGCCTAATATGGATGTTATATATAAAGGTTAAGGTCTCCTACAATTGTTCATATCATTCGTAAGCATACAGATCCTCTGATCTGTTAAGAGAGCTGATGTTTTGAGAAAATTGTAGAACAGTGTTAACCACGTGTCGGTGATCATTTTCCGTGAAGGTCCTGGGTGATTGGAACTCGCTTTGGCTTCAGAAATTGCTTTGGAAACTGAGATGAAACTGAAATCAGGTATCCCGCATTTCCTTCATTTTTAACCATTTCATGAATGATCCGAGATATGTAACTAAGGTACCATTATGTATTGCACGTGGTATCAGAGCAGTTACGTGATCGGGTTATCAAAAACAAAGGTTTTTCGGTTTCCATCCATTATGGTTTTCATCAATTTTGATTCGTCTTTCGATTTTTTGTGTATATGATTATGTACAAATAGTATACATAAGACTAGTTATGAAAAATGGGCCAAAAAGAGCGATCATTTTGATCCCGGGCCGCTGGAAATCACCCTCCCCATTAGAGGGCGATACACCGTCAGGTGCGTTCACGACACACCCCCAACAGTGCTACAGTACTGGCGACGAAGTGGCTCCACGCGTTGCACGTGCCTCACGCGGTTCGCTCTCCCATGAGCACGGAACAGTTGGTGCGTTCGTCGCACGCTTCCTCATCGGTTTCGACATGTGGAAGGCAGGAATTCAGACACGTGGCAGTGCATGTGTGCGAGTTGGGGGGCATATTGAGCACATGCGAGAAGCATCTGGCGAGTGTTGGTACGCACGCGTGCAACACACGCGTGTCCCTTACCTGACATCAGCTCTACATTAATGCTGACGTCAACACTGAAAAAAACACACAAAAATTTCAAATTTTCTGTAAGGGTGCCCCGAGGTGTTTAGGGTCAGTTTTCGGATTCGAAAAATTTATAATGTGAGTTTTTTATATTTTTCTAGATTTATTACATTAGTAATAAATTAAAGTTTAACTCCAGGAAAAGGAATTGAGGTATTCTGAATCTGATTTTGAGTGAATTTTCAAGCTTCGGATATCATATGAGGGAGATACTTCAAGTTTTTGTGTCTCAGGTCTCATGCTCAGTGTTCGGGATTGCATAGTAGTCACTCTAAAAAGGAATTAAGACATTCTAAAGCCATTTTTGAGTGAATTTTCATGCAATGAACTTGCCATAAGGGAGATACATGAGGTTCTCATGTCTTGGGTGGTTAGTTCAGTGTTCGGTGACGCCCAATAGTCTCTCTAATGAGAATTTTCCTTTACAAAAGTCTCAAATGAAGTTTTCAGAGAATGTTTTCAACACGAGTGTGTGAATGAGACTGTACATTTAGATTTTTGCATTTATTGATGTTACATTGTCACATACCATATGCCCATAAATAATGTGAGGATAACATAAAGATATATCCCTTGTGTTTGTGGACTTTTTGAGTGCTGATGAGGATGTAGTCTCTAAAGTGGCCTTTCAAGTCAGTATTTTGAATTGTTCTGCTTGCATATTGAGGGATGTCTCTGATTTTATATTTGGTTATTCTGCCCAAAGGCGTTGGCTTTACATAACATTTTGAGATGTGCATAAAGGCATTAGATAGAGAAAAGTTATTGCTCAGGTGATCTATTCACCCAAAGGTGGTAGTGTTATAAGAGTTGATAGTTTGTACTCTGATCGCTTTTATGTGGAAGTATAATTGCATATATTATGTATTCAACACAAAGGTGTTTCATAATATGTGAGATTAGATTCTCAGTAAAGATACTATTCAAGGACTTTAAGTATCAATGTTGTCCTACATTTGTGCTGATTTAAACATTATCATTTTGTAATCACCTTTTCGGTCAACAAAATTAGCGTCACCATTAAAACCTGGACCGGTTTCAATACAAAGAAGTGGACGGATGATGTATTGAATGCTATGGAGATAGCTGAGGTTGATATTACCATACGGAAGGATAGGCCATCTCCACCGACAATCATGAGCTCGAGAGTTCATAAAGCAGCTTATGAAGCCTAGGATCGGTCTAACAGATTATGTCTGATGACCATTAAAAGATCCATACCTGAACATCCATTAAGTGGACTTCCAGAACCAAACATAACAAAGGAGTTTCTTGGTCATGTCTCCCAGAGGTATACAGTCTCACCTAATGTTGAGACAAGTTCCTTGATGAAGGAATTATTCTCCATCAGGTATACAGGAGAAGGGGGAGTAATGGAGTACATATCGAGAATGATTTATCTTTACAATAGATTGAAGATGTTGAATATTGCACTTCTTGATGTCTTCATTGTTCACCAGACTCTGAACACACTCCCTCCAGAGTTTAGTAATCTGGTAATGACATATTACTCGCTGGATAAGGAATGGGACTTCAATGCTTTGATTACCTATTACGTTGCTGAGGACGATAAACTCAAGCTTGCTACTCCTACAGCCTTCGAAGCAACTAAAGAGAAGACAAAGATGAAGCCCGCTAAGTTCAAAGGTAAAAAGTTCAAATCTTCTCCACATGCTAACGGTGGTAAAGGTCCTAGGGACATAAGGAAACTAGTAGTATGAGGTTTAAAAGAAAAGACCGAGACCATCAGGTAACTCCTTGGCTTATCAATTTATGAATCTAATTTGTGATAATCGCATTAAGTATTTGGTGACTATATAGTGAAACATCTGATCAAGGTGCTTCTACAATGCAAGGGTTCATATCCAGGATAAAGCCAAATAAAGTCAAGGAGGAATTCATGGTTCACAGCAATGAAGAAGTGGAAGTAATATCTATAGGGAATGTATGTACTGAACCTTATAGTAAGGTTCATTTTGGTTTTTACACGACACATTCTATATGTGATCTTTTGATCAATTTTGGACAAAGAGGGTTAATATTTTATTTTTAATGCTTCTTTTGTACAATTGTTGTTTAATGTAAAACATAATGGTACAACTTTCTTGTCATATGGTTTGCATAGAATGTGTCTTACCCGAATTAGATAAATGCTTTTTTTCATCTTGCTAAACAAGTTATGAAATGAAGAACCCCTGATGAATGAGAAGTCATACATGGTGTGACATAAAAGTTTAAGCCATATTTCCAGAGCTAGGGTTAGGAGATTAATCAAGGAAAGCATTTATCAATTCTAGATTATGATGATCTGGGAACATGTGCTGACTGTTGTAGGGGTAAATTGACTAATAAAGATAATGAGGCCAACTCATGCTTTTGACTTGTTGAGTCTGATACATAAAGATATCAGTAGAACTTATACAGTTGCATTGCGCAATTCTAAATGTATTCTGACATTTGTTGATGATTATTTCCATTATGGTTATGTGTTCTTGCTTAAAAACTGAAGGTTGAGAACCAATCGAGAAAATTCATCAAGATAGCCAAACTTGACCATGGAGGAGAATATTATGGCAAACATGGCTTTTCAGGACTTTAAAAGGTCCGTTTTCCAGATATTTGGAATCAATTAGAATAGTGACTTAATTCACTATGCCGAGTAGTTCTGAGCAAAATGGTGTGTTGCTGAACGGCATAACTGCACCCTAAAGGACTTGAAGAAGTCAATGCAGAATATGGCTATTCTACCTGATTATCTAGAAGTTTGGAAACTCAGCCTTGCACACAATCGTGTATGGGACTGCCCTACTAAGGTAGTATAATCCTTATAAAGAAAAATTGCGCTCATTTTATTTATTGCTATTTAGTAAGATATCTCGACCATTTTAAGGCTACAACTTTATTGTAGAGAAGGAGGGACTAGAATAGTGGAATTACAAACAATTAAGTTTTTGGAATACAATGTCTATGATAATGGTGGGCCCTTTGACCCTTCAAATGATAGCAGAGTGGATACTACAGTTATCATGCACCTGCTACTTATACAATTTGATCCGGTGGATCTAGGTCTCTGTACCATACCTATATAGGAACATGAATCCATACCTATACACACATTGGTTCCTAGGGGTACATGATCTAACACAGTTAAGTAAATCCACTAGAGTGAGACGACCTGCTATCCCATCTAATTTCATAGTCTATCAAGTGAACATGACTATGCTATTAGACATGTTATGAATCCAGTTACTTTTACAGAAACTGTTTATGGATCTAATGCAGATTTGTGGTGGGATATAATGACTGATAAGATGCAAGCCAAGAAGCATAGTAAAGTCTATGAGCTAGTTGATTTGTATCAGAATTGCAAATCCGTCAGTTGTAAATGAAGTTTTAAGACCTAAAGAATTTAGGGACAAAGTTTAGTGATTTATAAGCTTGCTCAGTTGCCTAATGGTTCACTCAGACAGAAAGGTTGACTTTATATTACCTTTTCTCCCGTATCCTTGTAGGATATATTTTGAGTGATGAAGGCAATTGTAGCTCATGATGATATAGAGTTACATCAAATGGATGTCAAAACTACTTTCCTGAGTAAAGACCTTTATGAAGTGGTCTATATGGTACAACTTGAAGAATTTCAGGATCTAGATAGAAGTGACATGATTTGCACGTTAAACAGATCAATATATAGTTTATATCAAACCTCCTAAAAGTGATACCTTACATTTGATAAGACTTGACCTTTTTCGGCTTCATGGAAAATAAAATTAAAAAGATGTTTGTACTATGAGGTCAGGGGGAGCAAAGTTATCTTCCTATTATTGCATGTGGATGATATATTGCTCAAGTCAAATTACTTGACCATGTTGTATGAGGTTAAGCAACTTTTGGTCAAGAACTTTGACATGAAGGACCTTAGTGCAACATCTTCTATCCTAAGTATTCAGATTCACCGAGACAGATCTCAATGCTTATTAGACTTCTCATAGAATGCATACATTGAATATGTGTTACAAAGGTTTAATAGGGTTAACAATAATCTTTGGCACAATATTCAAAGAATAAGGTAAAGAGAGAGGTTATGAGGAATGTTTCGTATTCTAGTAAGTTGATAGCCTGATGTATGCTTGGCTATGTACTAGGCAAGACATTGCATTCACTATTTGACTATTTGGTCAATATCTGGTTAACCCAAGTGTAGACCATTGTAATGCAGTCAAGTGAGTGTGGAGATACTAAAGGGAATTAAGGATTATTTGTTGACATATAGAAATGTCAATAGACTAAACCTCGTAGGGAATTCAGATTCAGATTTTAGCTATATGTCCGGATGATCAAAAGTTCACTTAAGGTTACAGTTTTAAGTTTGTAAATGGTACAATTTCGTGAAAGTGTGTAAAGTGGACACGGGTAACTTCCTCGACTATGCATGCAAAGTGCATGCTATGGGGCTGCTTCACAAACAGTTTAGCTCAGAAACTTGATTTTTGAGTTGTTTGTGGTTGATTCAGTGGCTAGACCCATTTGGTTGTACTGTGGTAATCTTCTTGCTTTGTTGTTTAATAACAATAAAGAATATCACATGGTATTAGCATTTAAAGGTCAATTATTTGGTCATAAAGGTGTTGATATAAAAAGGTGACATTAAGGTTTGGAGCATTTAAAAACTGAGAAAAAGTTAGTCGAACCTTTAACTAAAGGACCTCGCCCACTTGTGTTTGTGATACAAGTATACAATATGGGTATTTTGATATCCTTAGATACTGTTAGTTAACAGATTGTTATGCTTGCTCCATGTACATTTGTACATTTTGATGTATTATGACAGTGTGATGATTCATCAATAGAGATGATCATCGTTTATCCTCAGTAATACATGTTATTATACATTGTCATAATACGTCTAAAATCTTAAAGATTTGTGTTGATCTTAAGCATTTAAAGGTCATTGGGCATATATATAGATTAACCTTTTACCTATATCATTTAGATGCATACAGTTCTAAATGGATATCCATAAAGTTTGACATGACATAGGAGGATATAAGTTTTTAATCCCATAAAAGGTTTTCTAATGCAGTTTAGCATTCAGTTTGAGAACATAAAGGTTTTCTCTAATGCAACTTATCATTTAGTGAGAGAAAACAGGTTTTCTTTAATGTTGTTTAGCATTCGGTGTTGGATCCCGTTTTCGGAACCCAACCCTTAACAAAACACCATCGAATCATATCAAAACGATCATACTTTCTGTTTCATACTCTGATACCATCAATGATGGAGCCCATTTTTCTTTTGAAAAACCATAGCTAATCATGCCTTAACTAACATCGCTTCATTTTTATTTTTTCATTATTATTCAATAACATTCAAAACAATTCAATGCCCCATTTGAAATTCATCCCTTACTCAAACCTCAATCGATATGATCCTTCATATGTGAAAACCTTTTAATCATTCACCACAAATCCTATCTCTTTTTATTCCAAAATTCGTTTATTAACAAATTGCAACAATTTATATTCGAATTTCATCAATTTAAATGAAAAACTTCTTCCCCTGCATTTCATTCCAACTCAACTCATCTCATGTCATTCTTACACAATTTACAAGTCATATCCATACTCAAATCCATACACAATTTATATTCATGCATAATTGGTCTTTCATATCCATACACCATTTCACATTCCATAATCCTACATAAATCCATACACAATTCCATATTTCATATCCATATATAAATCCATGTCTCATTAACATCAAAAATAAATGTTTATAAACTTAAATGGCATTCCAAGCCATATTACAACATCAGTATCAAAATCCAAATACAAAAGACACAAAACCCCAAATTCTCAACAATTTCTAAGATCTCATTCTTACAACAATCTAACTTAAAATACAACATGCATAACCAAACAAATTGCCTTTACTTTCTTTCACCCGATTTTCTTCTCATCACTTGTAGATGGGAATGAAGGGGGTGAGCTTTACGCTCGTGGGTAACAAGTTTATAATCGAAAACAAGGAAAACCATTTGTAAAGTTCAAATTCAAATCTATGCCACATATTTCAAATTCAATAAGCAAAACTGTTGAAAAGTTCATTTGTCGTATAAAATCATGATAAATTCATAAATGCTTCGTTCTCAACTTTTTAGTCAAATTCTCAATTCAAACTCAAAACTCAAAATCAAACACATCATCACATCACATAGCATATCTATTTAACCATCAGTACAGCACATTTAATTTATGCGATAAACTTGACAATTCATAAAATGCAATGCACAAACAATGGCTCGAGAGTTCCGTGAAACAAAACGGATAAACCGAAGTTTATCGTAAACAATACGAGTCTGATTTCTCAGGATCTCGTGGCCTCAAGCTGGCAGCCAGGAGAAGGCTATACGTCGATGTGCACGTGACTAACGATACGTTCCTCTCTCGTCCAAACAAGCACATACTCATGCTCAAATCAATTTATTGAATGCTCATGCTTTCGAGCTTATCTATCTTTTCATTCATACAAAATGCCATGACATGCTTCAATGAAATAACTTGATCATAATTCATAAATCGCAGTGATTCACAACAATTCAAATATACACACATAATCAATTCCTTTAAATCATTTAAAAGCAATAAATGAAGTAATTAAAATCATTTAATCATTTGATTCCAAAAACTAACTTTCATTTCTCGATTTCGAAAACAAAGGAAAACTTAGTGGTAATTTAGTGGCTCATTATTTAATCATAAACGTGGTACCCACCTTATTTCCGCACTTGAAACTTGTCCAAAGCCTCAATTTCTCCAATGCCTCACTTCAATTTTCCTCATCCAAGACAAAATCCCTAATTAATAAACATCCAAAATTGAACATCACATAAGGCATAATTACCAAAATTAACTTTAGAAATCACAAACCCATAGGATTCTCAAGCTATCTAAACCAAAATCTCTTTAAAATTTCAAAGATCAAAATCTACCCTTACCTTAAAACTTCACCAAATTTGAAATTTCTTAGCTCATATGGAAGCTCTCTTGCTCCTCCACCATTTTCCTTCATGAAGAAACATCAAAATCCTTCTTGAAAACTTAGAAAATCAAAACCCTAACTTACTTCTTTCTTTTCTCTCCATCTCCATCGAACACTCACTCTTCTCTCTTCTCTTTTTCTCTTTTGTTGTCTAAGTCCCAATGTCGTGCATCTGCTTCTCTTATAAAGCCAACCCATATGCCTCTTTACCATTTTGCCATTAATGAATGAGAGAAGACCCTTATGTTCTTACATATAAGCCTTATAATTTAAAACCTTAAGTGATCTGTCAATTTTGCCCTTCATTTTTGCCTTAAAACTGACACTTTGACTCCTTATTTCGATCAGGTAAATGAGGCAACTTGACAAAGCTTCCTTCTAGAAAAATGTTCCTCTCGGTTTTACATTTTTAACAACACCAAAAACACTCAATTCAGTTCAGAAATGAAGAAGTTATGACCAAAACACTTTCATACCGAAACTAAGCCAAGACTGAACACTACACCAAACTTCACTCCAGAAATTGAACATCTTCGAGGCTAAATTGCTGTTCGGCTCCTTCAGAACATTTGTAGCCCCATGTCTCTAGTTTAATTGAAAACAAGAATCAGATCGATTGGAACTCTATAGCTCAAGATATCTCCAAAATACTGAAGTTTACTCAGAAAAATACTAAACCAATACTGAACACTAAACCCAACTTCAATTAAAAAATTGAACATCTTAGGGGCTAAATTTCCGTTTGGCTCCTTCAGAACATTTGTAGCCCCATGTCTCCAATTTAATTTGAAACAAGAATCAACTCAATCAGAGTTCTACAGATCGAGATATCACCAAAATACTGAACGATGTTCAGAATTTTTCAACTGATCGTCCCACTTTGATCTAATCAATCTTTCTCAATTTAATGTCAAAACCGATCAATCTGGTATGTAAAGATAGAAAAGTGTCTTAGAAATCCAACGTTTCAAAAATCAGATCGATCAGAGGTCGGACGAAAAAGTTATAGCCAAAACAATAGAGATAGGTCGATCGGCCAAACCGCTCGGCTAATTGGGCCCGTACGACCGCTCAGCCGCCTGCGCGCCCGCGCGGGCCGCTCGCCCATGCTGATCTAACCTCCTAACTTCGAACGCTCATAACTTTTGACTCCGAACTCCAAATTTTGCAAACTTGGTACCGTTGAAAAGATAAAAGACCAATCTACAATTTTTATGAACGACCTAAAAGCAATTTAGGTCTCTAAAGGGGTCAAAATTCACTCAAAGGTGACTGATCGACAAACTCCACATAAACGGTACCAAAACTTATAAACATCATAACTTTTGATCCCGAACTCCAAATTCGACAAACTTGATGCCGATAGAAAGATAAAAACATAATCTATAATTCTCATGAAGACCCTGAAACAATCTCTAACTTTAAGAGGGTCAAAATGTCACCCAAAGTTCCTGACCTAGAAAATCAATCCTAAACAACATCAATTTTTCAATCGATCATAACTTCCAACCCTGATATCGAAAAATTTAATACTTTATAGCGTTAGAAAGCTGGAAACATAGGCTACAACTTTCATTAAGACCCTATGAACAAATTCTACATCAATGAGGGTCAAAATCCACATCGAAGTTACTGCCCTGACATTTCCATACTAAACAACATTTAAACTTCACAAATTCACATCTGTCAATCTCCACATCCAAAAATAGCACACCATACCTCATTGGAAAGCTATGAAATTCCTCTATAACTTTCAAGAAGGCTATTTGGCCCAATTAACCAAAATCAGTTCAGAAATTTGCCTCAAACCAGAACACACAAAATTGCCCTTATGAACGTTTGCAAAACAAAGCAAAGAAACTCTTAGAGCAATCATTGGCAAAACACAATAAAACATGAATATTTTTCATGAATATCAACACATGCATTCTTACAAAGCTTTAGTGGGCATTTCTAGCCCCAATATATCAAAGTCTCAAAAATTGCAATTTCAAAGAAGTTACATAAATAGTAACTATACAAGCTCACTTTGTCAATTATAAAGATGTTACCGACAATACATACATACACAAAAACCCAAAAATCACTCTTTTCACATCATTTCTATTTAGGCTCAAAACCACCCATAACATATCCATACTCTCATCCAATTCATCTCAAACACAATTCAAATCTCTCACATACTATTCCAAAGAAAACACCCAACAACAAACTCAACAAGAAAGAATATGCGCATACACATTTCTCTTTCACAAAAGTCATACACAAAACACCCATTTCATTTATTAACCTCAAAATATCATTGCAATTGCTCCAATTACCATTATCCAAGTATAACATTCAACACCACTAAGTCCTCATTTAATTTCATTTAATAATTCCTAATTTCTAAGAAAAGGTTCGGGGTCCAACACATATGTAGGTGCAAACTGATCCTGACCTCTAACTCATGCTCATTTGCAGTGGCTAAACTCTAATTGGTCTAATTGGATAATTCCTCTGAACCTGAAAGCCAAGTTGCAATTTTTTATGAGTTTGCAAACTCAATGAGTGAACCATCATTAATGATTTCGCTGGATTCATAAAAACAGACCACATATTTCGCAATTATTCATGCAGAACATGTATCCATAAACTCACACTGTCATGGCACATCATTTAATTATTGTGAATCAGAACATATATAAACAAATACAGATGCATATGAGACTCCACATTCGTTATTATTGTTGTGACCGAGCGCCTATCACATATACAAATACTGGCCCATTGGGCTCAGTCAGAACAAATCATGGAGCATAGGTCTACATGCAGAATCATATATTACGGAGCAAAGCGCTACGTGCAAGCGCTTGATAATGGGTACTCCGGTCACAACACCTTTATCTGAGCATGCTGTTGGAGTTATGTAAATATAGTGCCCTGGAAAGCAAGTGTATTTACATGTAACTTTATCTTCTTCAGTTACAGTTT
>JANKOE010000006.1:45405847-45419351 GCA_026284465.1 Erythroxylum citrifolium
AGTGTTTTTGTTGTATTTCAAGTCATTTTGTTGTAAACAATGCTTTAGATGCATTTTAAGAAAACAGTAGCATTTCTAAGATGTATTTTGATCATGTTGTAAATGGGTTTGAAATGCCCACTAAAGCATTGTAAAACATTGGTTTTGAAGTAATGAAATGCATATGTGTTATGGTTGATCATGACTCTTTAAGCTTTTACATTGCTACTTTCCAGTTTTCATTGGGTCGGATAGTATATGCAGAATTTAAAGGGAAGGCAGGAAAGTCAGACGATAGAAAATCAGACGATAGGATAGTAAAAACAGACGATAGAAAGTTAGACGATAGAAAATCAAACGATAAGATAGTAAAACAGACAATAGAAAGTCAGACGATAGAAAATCAGACGATAGGATAGTAAAAATAGACGATAGAAAGTCAGACGATAGAAAATCAGACGATAGGATAGTAAAACAGACAATAGAAAGTCAGATGATAGTAAAAACAGACGATATAAAAACAGACGATAGAAAAGCAGACGATAGAATAGTAGACGATAGAAAATCAGACGATAGAATAGTAGAGAAACAGAGGATAGAAAAGCAGACGATAGAGTAGTAGAGAAACAGACGATAGAAAAGCAAACGATAGAGTAGTAGAGAAACAAACGATAGAAAAGCAGATGATAGAGTAGTAGAGAAATAGTCGATAGAAAAGCAGACGATAGAGTAGTAGAGAAACAGACGATAGAAAAGCAGACGATAGAATAGTAGACGATGAAAAGCAGACGATAGAATAGTGGACAAAGAAGGAAAAGCAGACAATAGAAAAGTAGATGCTACAGAACGTAGATGATAGAATTAGCCTTCGAGGTCTTCATGAAAGTTGTAGATCTCGAAGTTTTCTTTCCAATGGCATAACAACAAACCCAATCCGACATCTAGGTTGAAAGTAATGGCATTCGCGCCAAGAGAGGTCGAGGTTTCCAAATGAGGTATTTATTGTGCCAAAGTGAGTTAGTAGCAAATGTCAAGTTTAGTATTAGTATTTCAGCTAGCAGTCAGTGTCTCGGGAATGAGCCATCAGTCAGGGCTCATCACCCGGGACCGCCGGGCTCCGGGAGCGGGGTCTGACACAAATAACTAAGCAAACAATTTAAGCAAATGGTACAAGGTCTAATAGTAACACTTAACATTGACCCTCACCCATTTATGAAGTATAAGCAACCAATTATGTAAATATTACCGTCTCCCTTATAATTACATATAAGTAGTATAAACATGAATTTAAATGACTTAATGTAAAGTAGGTATTCCCCAAAACTTCTCCGAATGTTACCCCATATCCTCTATGTGCCTATAAAAACAAAAAGAATTATAATGTTATATAAGTTAGAAAACAACTTAAATTTTATACTTAAAGTTAACTAACCATTCTTATCTCTCTTCGTAATATAGAAGATGTACCATTTGATCCTGTAAATACTAATTATGACAGTATACCTACTTGATCGTTATGAGTACTGGATGAGGGGGGTTCAGTAGATACTGATTTTGGTGGCCTTCCTCTTTTTCGTTGTATTATACATATGGAAGGTAAACTTGAAGTTAAAATACTTGATGAATAAGAACACATTTGTTACACAACTAAAAAATCTGCCTTAACAATTTCAGGTTAGCTTAGAGGTTAATTCTTATTTTTGCATCCTCTTATATTGTAGGCAATTTCATGGAATGATGACATCTCATAGCTACTCCAACCTTGATCAATTTGTTGGGATTGTGAGGCTCTTCAGTGTGATCCCTTTTTCTTGCCTTTTTCGGTCTTCCAAGTATCTTCTTAATCAGTGGAGGTAATATTGGCTGAAGACTTTTAGTCTTTGGCTAAAACTTAGGACCACTAATGGGTTCCATAGCAAACTAGTAAGTCTTCAAATAAGAATCACACTTATAACATTGATTCATATAATCATTGATCCTCCCTCTAATAAGATATACAAGCCACAGGATGTTTACATGAAATCCCAGTTAAATCCTATAGTCTACATTGATAAGCTTGTGCTTGCAAGTCAACAATGTACTTGTCTGGAAAGATAATGACTTCAATTTTCAAATTTCCATTTATCATGAGTATAAAGTGTCTTGCATCCCATTCTGCTACCTCTATTTTCTTCCCCACTCTAGGACAAATCTCATATGTGCACTTTATCATCATATCCCTTTTTTCATGTATCTGAGTCATTAAAGAAACTCAAATGTCTTCTAACATACTGATTAAGCTTTTGCTACGATTTTCACAAATGAATGCATTAAACGTCTCTGAAATATTGTTATGTACTATTTCACACTTCGATCTTGTGCTCATAAAGGCCTTCACAAATGTCTCCATATTCCAACTGTTAAAATCCTCATAAGCCTTCACTAACAAGCTCTTCAACGCCTCCATTACCTCATTAAAATCAACTTGCATTGTGCAATTCACCGCTTTCCAAAATGAAGTCCTATATGTACCCTTTATGAAAACTAGACTAGTTTTCATACACATGACAGGCACATTTTCTAGGTTCAGCTTCTGGAAAAAAAATTCTTTAATGCTTCCACTAAACCTTGTAAAACAAATAGTTACGTAAATTAATTAAGTGTTTATTACATAAACAAATGAACATAAGATATATGGATATTTAAAGTTTACCTTCTACTGATCGCTTATGAGAACCCATGAATTTCCACTTATGTGGAGATCTTCAGCAAAAATGGTCAAAAACCAATTCCATGATTGATAGTTTTCTCCCTCAGCTACAGTCTAACATATAGGAAACATCTTATTATTGTCGTCAAGACCAACAGTAGATAATAATGCACCACTAAGGAAAGTCTTAAGAACAAATCTATCTAACCCAATAATCTTCCTACATCCACCAAAAAAAACCATACTTCAAAGCACTGAACCCACATAAAATCTTTTAAAGATTGGTCTCTTTGCTTGTTCATCAAAATCACATTCAATAATAAACTTTTCATCTTTATCAGCTCGCATTAACTCATGTCTATATGATCATAACTTTGCATAATGACCTTCTGTTGATCCCCGAAGCATAGTAATTGCTTCCCACTTAGTCCTATAACATTGAATTTTAGTGACCTTTAATGCATATTTTGATTGAAGATCATCCATTATTTCACTAATTGGCCAATTAGGGTTCCTCCTGAACTTATGTATGAATTCATTGGCAATCCATTTCTAGCTAGCTTGCTTATTCCTCTACACTAACTGTAGGTATGAGCGTTTTCGATTCTCTTCACAACAAATATTTTCTCATTTCCAATCCAGCTACCCGAAAAAAGACAATATGCATCACAAACTACTTCCATTCGTACACTAGATCTCACCATTGAAACATTATACCCATTTATAATTACATATTTCCTTATAACTTCCCTCAACTACTTCTCGTCCTTGAACTTCATTCCAGATTCAAACTTAAAATATGTCATTTCAACTTTTGGATTAAAACTAATGTATTTCTTCTTTGGTATCGATGCTTGATCATCACTAGGAACTAGTGATTGAATTTCATCATCATTGTCAACATAATCACTATTTGCACAATGAGAATTTCTTTCTGCTCTTTCAGTATCATTCGAATGATCACCAACTTCATTGAAATTGTTTTCACTTCCACCAACACTATCTACAACATTGTCGAATTCAAACCCACTTTCCTAAGTCTTCGTACACCTCCTCTCATTTTTTCTAGCATTAACATATTCTTCATCATCAGTTCCAAAGAACTCCTCATCAACTAAATCATCACTAGAATCATTACCCTGCGTAACAGTGAAGTCCTCATCTTGCTCCAATTCAACATGGAACAACCCCTCATTTCGCTCTAATTCACCATCAGAATTTGACTTCATACCATCTGTCACAGGATTCTCATAACCATGATCATAGTATATTTGAATATTATGACAATTCAATTCTTCCAATTTTTTCAACATATCCAACATGTCCCTGCCATACTTTAAGCCTAACTCCATCAAGCTTCTAATGTACTCATGTGGAAATTTGTAAAACACAGAGATTACTTTATGTCCTTTATTTTTGAAAATCCCTTTTAGAACTAGCATGCTTAGTTCATCAATACTCATATTCTTTTTTCTTTTAATCTTACCCCCAACATATTTATTTTCCTGCCTTTCCAACACTCCACCATAACGAAATTCAAAACTGACCAACATTTGGAAAGGTAAACTGTGACTAAATACGAAATGATAAATATTACAAGAAGAAAAAATAAGTAATAACTAAGAAGAAAAAAAAGAAGCAACAACTAACAGTTCACAAAAATAGGTTAGTATGATTGCATCAAAATAATCCACCCATATTTTCAAATGCAAGGATTATACAAACTAAAATGATGGAAAGGCACCAGAAACATACCTTTACAAATTTCCTGAATTTTTTTCACAATACTCCACAACTTAGCAGCCTCACCTACTGAAAAGATCATAAATAAGTTATTTTGTGGATGTACCACTTAAAAAAAGAATGTATCCACAACAAACAAATAAGAAACTATAGTCAAAAATTTGAGACAAACAAAATTAAATGCATAGAATAATTACTAAATAAAAATCATATTTTTAGTAATTACCAAATAGAATGCATTCAATATTTACCAAAGGAATGCAAGTTGAACCAAATATTAAATATTAGAGCATAAAAGAAGCCAAATAGAAATCATATTTTTCATTAAACACCAAGATGAAATACAAGTCGACCATCATGCATTCAGTTACTCTAGTCGGAGTGGAAAGAAGAATAGAGAGGGAGAGGACCAATCATACCCTAGTCGGCACTACAGGATGTCCAACGACTGCTTCTTCAGTTTTTACCTGATGAAGAAATCACAGAGATAGAAGAAGCGCACAAAATCACAGAGATAGAAGAAGTGCCAATGCACGATAGAAGAAGCACTATGCCAAAGCATAATAGAAGAAGCACTAACTTTGGGGGATTTGGGAGATTTTAGGTTACAGAGTTTTTAGCGTTGCGCGACAAAGAAGTGAGGCAAAAGTTTTGTCATTTGATTTTAATTAAAACGACGTCGTTTTATTATCAAAGCTAAACAACGTTGTTTTGATAATCAAACAATCTTCACCTAATCAGCTAAGGTGTTTAATTAGGGAGGGGTGTCGACACGTGGCTATGCTACGTCAGTAAAGATAACGATGAGACTAACGCTGGCCTAGAATTAAAGAAAATAAAATTTTCGACCTTTTATTGCTATTTTTAAAGTTCGGGCTATAATTGAAAATTTGAAGAAAGTTTGGACTTTTTAGGTAATTAACCCTTAATAAAATTAAGCCTTTATTAATATTACAATCCTCAAAAATGGTACCAAAAACTTATTGCATTTTGATCACAAACGTATAATATAGTCATAGCTACTATTGACGAGTACAGGTCGATCACAAGGACTATGATTATTAGTACTAAATGTCTTTCTGTTATCTAGTTTAAATAAATGAATGATGAAATTGGAAAACTAACTAACTAAAAAATCAATAAGAGTTAATCAGCCATAACTATAGATAAGAACAAATAATCAATAGATAGATAAGACTTAGATGTGGAATCCCCTTAGAACTTTACTATGCTTGACTTATCTTGATTTAATGATTAAGCTTAGTTACTTGATCCGATATGAATTTTTAGGTTACAAACATAGTCTTTCTTGAGCAATACAATGCCTATTTCTAAATTGAATTGACTGAAATCTCTTCTTATTCAAAGTAACCTAAGAATGTATTAATTTGCTTTATGAATTCCCATAGTAGGTTTCACCCTAACTAAAAAAGATCATGTAAGCTCTGTCGAGCAACCCATTCAACCCCCATTATTCATGTTTTGATCTAAATATGCAAATCATCTTTCAATCTTAATATATGAATCTGATTATTGAATCTTCAACTCCCATTCCTTCAATTCAATATGATATATAAACATGAATGAATCTTAAGAAAACTAAGAATTTCACTAAACCAAAGATCAATTCAAAATATAAATCCTAAGGTCTATCAAATCTAAATCAACATCCTAATTTAGTTTATTATAAAACAAAGATAATCCACAAAGAATGATAAAGAAATAAAAGATAAGAATGAGTTTATGGTTCTTCAATCTTGATGCATTTTGACTGATCTTGATGGAATATCACTTTCATTAAACATTTCTTCTCTTTGATATGCTCTTCAGTCTTTTAAGCCTTAATACTAATTTCTTTTCCTTCCAAACGTCTCCCTCCTTCTTTTTTCTCTCTTCTCTCTTTTTATTTCATGAAATCTTATGGTTATATACCAAGCACGTGTCAAACAAAGAACAAGGTAGATCCTCTTGACATCTTTTTTATAAAAATTATCATTAATATAAGTCTAACATAGCTCCATATTAGTGTTGTATTACTCTAGCCAAAAATAAGAAGATACATAATGAAAAAATATCTAGCATTAGTTGAACACGGGTATATGTTGGCCCCTTGTTCTAGAACACTAATCCCTATTACCTCATATTCAGCACTATGGCTCTCTTTTTCCCTTATATTCAACAACATAGTCCCCTATGAGTACTATGTTATGATTCCTTCCTCTAAATTCATCCCAAAATCACTCCTACTCAATTAAAACTTTTCTAAATTCATTCATTATTTATTAAAGAGTTGGAAAAAGTCTTCTAAAGAAATATAAACCATATTAAGTACTAAATCGTATAAAAATCCTCAAAATATAAACTATATACTCTTAAAATTATGCTAAAAACTTGGTGTAATTAATACATATTAGCATACATTAAATTTCCTCTCACTTAAGCAATTTCTTATCCTCGAGTAAATCAATCTCTCATTACTCTTAACTTAAATAAGAATCAGCTCATGGAAAACATTCAACCAACTCAAACATTAATAATGATTTCCTATTACTCTTCTAGTTACAAAGTTTATTGAATTATTAGGCATTTAGCTACTTACATCAATTCACAAATCAATATAATTCACTCCATAATACTTCAAAATTCAACCCAATTCATTCTATTTAATTTAATGCATAAAAAACATATATAAGAAAATTGCTATAACTTTCAATTGTTGTAACTTTCAAACATTGTCATACCTTCTATTTAAAGAAAAATAGAACACCAAATTTAAATATCACAAGAGCATTTAAAGCTTATCTAAAAAGCTACCTAATCTTTTTATAGGAGAGTAAATACCTTGTCATGAATACTATTTAGCTATGTTACTATTTCAAGTGGTCACTAGCATCACTTTTTAACTTCAACCTTTTTTATTGCTATAAACCGATATAATAAATTTATTCAATGCTCATTTATTCACTGTTTTTTGTTTTATTATATAGGATTACGAAAATGATCAAAAATAGATCACATTTAACTCAACATATGTACAAGTTACGTAATAAAGTATCATAATTCTTCAAATTAATGAATCAAATTGAAATTACTTAATCATCAACGCTTATAACTATTTTCTTTTAAAAAAATCAAATCATAATATCATCTAAACTCGTAATGGATTAGTATAAGGGTGTTCGGATATTTTTATAGAAAATGACTATTTTTATTTTTAATTCAACTAATCTTCAGCGGTGATACATATGGATCCACAAAGAAATCCCATGTGTCCATGTAAGTCCCTTAGTCCACATTAGCTTTGGATGGACTGTAGGTAACAAAGAGACCTCATGTGCCGTCAATTTAGAGAGATGTTGATTAACAATTATTAATGTTAAAGAGGCATTTTGGTCCAGAAAACGTTGGAGACTTATCTGCATTTTAGTGTAAACGTTATGAGATTGCCCCCGTGTTTATGTTCATGCACCTTTGAATTTTACAAAGTTAATGGCATATAACTATATTTTGGTATCCTTTTAACTAAATTAGAGCTCTCATGAATTGTTACGAACCAGCTTGAACGGGCCCAATAGTTTGAAGTGAGCATGAATTTATGTCGTGATACATTGGTCACAATTTAACTATTGGATTTTTGCCTGAACCCAAATGCAAAGTTTATTAAGTACATGCATTGCTCACAGAAGCACATCCATTTCTCCTGTCCGTAACTAGCAAACGTTTCCTCCCATTCACAAATCTCCATAAATTTAGACGCACAAAAGGCTTGTAGCCTTCAACCATGTAAAAGTTTCAAATGCTTCAAGTCAATTGTTCAAGATCACATTAAACCAGTATTCTGTCATAACATACAAGAGGCTAACATCATTATTCCGGGTGATGAGCCTCATACAAGTAGGGAACTGATACACACAAGATCAGAATTCATATTCATATGGACAAAGCAACCCAGCCAGGAAGTCGCAGAAGATGGTGAAAGACTGCAACCAAGTCTATTTGCCCCAAGCAAGAGAAGATGCTCAATAATGCAAAAGCTTCATAAACCCTTGGAACCAGGGAGGTCAATCCACTGCAGTTGGATTTCCACTTCACCACACTCCACATTTCTGAGTCTGAGGCAGAGATCTTGAGTAATCTTGCTTTCACTGCAAACAATACAGCTCTCCTCAGACAAACAGTTTTGTCTGCTAGGTAGTACTCTTGTCACTATGGTGCCAGTTGGGAGGCCCGCCAATCTCATCCTTAAGGCCTCTATAAATGGCTTTATGTCGAACTCTGCATCTCCCATTTTGTCATCCTTGCTAAATGTGTCATGATCATATACAGTCTGGATTGACAGTGAATGACAATGTCAGGAAACCACTTGATGTATCTCCCCAAAAACATGGTCGTCATTTTTCAAGAAAATATGAGGTTGGGAAAAGATAATTTATTTAAGGAAGTTTCAGTCAAGGCATTTTATGCCATAAACCCTAAATATAGGAGCTTTCAACAATAATACTTCTATTGTTTACATTGAAAAGTTCACCAAGGCAACTGTTAAAACGGGCTGAAAGAACTTGTGCGCTAGCTAAAATATTTGGATAGCAAAACCTGAAGTAGTGGCTAGATGCAACCTAAATATAAAATTGATATTAAAGTACAAATCTTAACCTCATCAAACACTAAAACTCTGACTACAATCTACGCAATCCTACTTCTTTAGCTGATGGAAGAGTAACGACACGATGCTATGTATGTTACACTGCACAAACCACAAACTCCTACATTCGCACCTATACTCTATGAAGAAGATTTTTGAATCTGATATAGAAAAATCAAATTTGCATAAATGCGTGGTTTACCATCAACCAACTCAACAAAATCTCGTGATCAGTTTGAAATTAGAAATCCTTGACAGGACAAAATTATGTATTTCAGTTGCTTTCAGCTCTAGATTAAGCATTCAAGTTTCAAACAAGCTTATTTTAGAAAAATGAGATGTTTTGCAAAGTAAAATAAGAGATGTTACAATAATTAACTAAATAGGCTTCGTAATGAGAGGCACCACATGCACTTCATTATATTTGTTTCTTTTTCTTTCTCCGTTTTCCCCAAGGAGTACTTTGCTTAAGGCAATGTGCTTCTAGGAAGATAAGTCGTGTCGGACAGGTCAACAATCATCTATTTTATTCTTATTCTCAAGTTAATCTTGCTTTGGTACAAGCACAACGATGAATACTTAGAATAACTGTGTTCTCTTTGAAAGATCAGTATAATACATCTCAATTACCTGATTGGCTTAGTTATCTTAATTGTGGGCAACTAAAGATAGAAATAGATAAATGAACGAAGAAGAAACAACCCCTTACCAACTTGACGGGAAGATCAGGATCTGTAATAGAGAGTGTTAAGTCTTCATTCCATTCAGGATTAACATCCTTTTTAATTACACGAGTCTTCAACTTCTGCATTAAATTTCCAGACGAATAGTTAAGGGAAATAAACAAAAACAGTTGAAAAAGCCCATAATTTAACGATATTTGGAACTATGACTGCCCGTTACAATAGGATGAATCTTGTATTGAAAGAAACAAAAGAAGCGCAATAATTGTTAAGCTCTTCATCAACTTGATGACGAGTTAGATCCAACAAAACAAAATTAAGAAGAACTTTGAGATATACTTGAAAAGCTAAATTCCAAAACTAGTGTCATCTCCCTTGCACGTGGGTTTCCAATATGTCTTAATGAATCACAGCAGAGACAAAACTAGTCGGCTCTGACTCTATGAGGAAAAATACTTGCATTAAAAAAAATTTGATCTCCCTCCAAGAAAGTAGAAAACTTTATACAGAAACTAAGACCAGTAATTGAAACTAAAGCAGCGATCAACCACAGATCATAAAAAGAAACATCATGGCATAAAACAAACGGAAACAATAAGGAGAAAAAAAAACAGAAACTAGACCTGTCTGCCCATCTTAACGACGACATAAGGGTCACTGCTACGGACGTCGCGTACGGCGAGGTTAACACCGCGCTTGACACGAATCCTGAGCAGGCCAAGAAGGTTCTCCATCAGAGAAGACGATTTCGGTGTTGGCGTTGCTGTTTCCGGTGTGTCCTTCATTGTCAACGCTACCCTCTTGGCCTTTTTATAGATACGACAAGCATCACCATAAAGAAAGAACAAAAATCAAAATGACGTTAGCAACTGAGTGAATCGGTACCAGGTAAATCCAGGAGAATAACACCGGGGGCACACTTCTGGACCTGCTCAGGAGGGTCTGAGCAATCAAGTGGCTCAGTTCAATAATTTTGTTACCTATCCTTGCCCTACCTGTTTGTCAACCAATTCTTAGTTTGTATGGATTTGGGTATTTTGTGCTCTAACTAAGGCTTAAGGTGGGGCTAAGCTTAGGTAATTGTTTCGCAACGCCAAAATAAGAAAAGAAAAGGATGCAAGAAAAATGGGGGGTTGTGTGTTAAAAGAAACGGAAGGTGACCGGGAGATTCGGTAACGTGTGAAAGGACGCGAATACGTGTTGACGTTGACCGTTGAATTGGGCCAAACGGGTGTGGAGTCCAGGGTGGGCGTGAATGGCGCTTTTAAATGCAGAGGGTGGATGTAGAAGTAGTGTGGGGACATGTCCTAAACTAATAAATTTTAGGGATTTAGACAAATTCTATCGTTGACCTAGTCCAACTGGTGCCTTATAAGTCAAATTTGGGCTTAGGTGAAATTTCTTGAAGCTTGGCTATAAGTACACTGTACACACAAACTTAACAATGTTTTTATGTAATTAAAAAGACTTTACTTTAACCCAAGGGGTGTAGTTGAGGTGCTGCAAATCAGCGAGAGGATTAGTTACTGAGTCCGCCGGTGAATACCCTAGTCTAAGACAAAAAAAAGACTACTTTTTTTAATGTATAAAGTGGTGGAGAAAATTTCAGAAAAAATATTTATTTTACTGTAAGCATTTGGTATTATATTAAAATTTAAAAAATTACAAAAGAGTTAGTCCTATAATGTTATGATATATTATTTTTATGATGGGATATATAATAACTTTAGACTGATTTAGAATAAAGATTTAATTTTGGTTAAATTTTGATAAATTAAAAATTATATTTCTTGCTGTTATATAATTAAAACAAATGGAGTTAATATCATAAGATGCATGAGATATTACCTCTATTTCTTTCAATTATATATTACAATTTTAAAATTTTGGACTCCATAATAATGATAATACATAAAATAAAGAGGGTTTTAGAATAAAATATCTATTGATGTCTAAAATTAATGATCATATTTTGTTCAAGACATTGAGTTGTTAATAATTTTATGAAAGAAAATAAAATTATTACTCTTTCATGAAATTATTAATAACTATAACTAAATTGCATGTGCAAAATTTTAAAGTTATATTATTTATGAATTTAAGCCATTATTGATCAATTTTTAATTTTTTTTATTTGAGTTAGAGTTTGAATGTTTAGAAATTATACAGTTCATCGATTGTGGCGATAGCAATTAAGGATAAAAAAATATTTAATGAAAACTTATTAATTTAGTTGTTATCATTAGTCAATATTTAGTATTTTAGGCATAATTTTCATATAAATATTATATAAAAGTGATTTAAGAGATTGTAGAAAGATAAAGAATTCTATATAATTCATAAGAAGATATTTAAGGTTAATTTAAGCTTATTAATTCACCAATATATATTGTTGGTTAACTAATGCTAGGTATCAAGAAACACTAGTCGAGTGGTGTCCTCAGTGTAACGAGTACCGTACCATACCGGCTGCAAATCGGTAACGGTACGAGTGTACGGTGTACCGTTGTCAAATTTCGGCCAGTACCGCATGTACCGAAAAATTTCGTTCCATTCCGGTAAATATACTAAACTTCAGGGATCATTTTGCAAAAAATTTAAATCTAACCCTAAAAATCTACCCCCCTGATTGCTTCTGCTCACTACGCCTCTCACTCACCCTCTTCTATCTCTCTCTTCGATCTTCAATTTTTCTCTCTGTCCGTCGTCACCGTAGCCGGCGCCATCCCTTCCTGCGGTCCCTCATCTGGTCTGGTGGTCTCCTCGACTCCTCCTCTTCTCCTTTATCGTCCAATCGTGGTCGTCTCCTAAGGTCCTACCTTCGTCCACGACGCCTCCCTCTACCGCCGGCTACCTCTATCGCCTCGCGTCTCCCTCTACTGCCGGCTCCCTCTGTCGCAACTCGCAACATCACCGGCCACCGATCCACCAAACCCACCACTGAAGGCATTTTTTGGGTTTGTGTTTTAAGAAATCTGTTATTTATCGTGTTTTCCACTTGTTTGTACTTGATTTAACATTTTATTGTGTTGGATTATGGATTGGATGATGGATTGGATGATGAATTGGTTTATTTCTGGTGTTGAGTTGAAGTTGAAATTCGTATCCGTGGTTGAAGGGTTGAAGCCTTGTTTCGATTATATTTGTATTTTCTGCTGGTGTTAGTTGAAAATTGAAGTTGAAATTGGAGGTGAATGCTTGCTGCTGTGCTGACCTGAATGAAAATTGAAGTTGAACTGTTGAAGCCTAGTTGAAGTTGAAGCAGCTGCTTGAAGGGGTTGTCTTTTATGTTGTGATTGATGAAGAGTTGAAATTGATTCTGTTATGCTATGCGGAAGGTGTATTGAACATTTGACAATTCAGCAATGTTGAAGGATTAATGTTGAAATTACATATCTCATTTCTGTAATTGTGATTTGGAAATTGGAATTTGAAATTGGGTAGATTGGTTGGTAGTCTGGTATAGTAATATAGATATTAGATTAGTAATAGTAGAGTTGTTGTTGATTGTGGAAAATTGAAAATTGAAAATAAAAGTATGTTGTTTTGTAAATTGTAAGTTGTGTTTGGTACTTTGGTATTGAATTTGGATTTTGGACAATTTTCATCAATTGAAAATTTTATGTTATAATTATAAATAGTTATCTTGTAAGAAGTTAGAACTTTAAAAGTTAAATGCAATTGGTATATACAAAATTAAAATATATAAAATCAATTGGTATAATTAATAAAACATAATGCATATTAACTAAAATTAACAATTTTAAT
>JANKOE010000006.1:45428324-45442243 GCA_026284465.1 Erythroxylum citrifolium
GGTTGTGATCTCGGGGCCCTCGGCACCAGGCCGTTGCAAGCCCGAGTCCAACAGTTGTGATCCCGGGGCCCTCGGCATCAAGCCGTTGCAAGCCCGGGTCCAACATCATAACTCCATTTAATGATGATAACCCATAATAAATACCATCTTTATTTCGCATTTTATTGTCAAATGTGCAGCTGCACATTCAACCCTAATAAAGCCAAAATTGCTCCATTTCTTAAAAAACTTGTTTTAATATAATTAATCTAATCAATTATATTAAACCAAAGTCTGTCCTATTTCTAAATGAACTTTTGGGCTTTTAATGAACCATTAATTAGTGTAAGCCCAACATTCAATCATGGGCTTCTAAAACCTCCATTTATATTTCTTACTTAGCTTGATAACCTTCCTTGAAGCTAAGTGGGGAATCTTATTAGACTTTGATAATTCAAGTTCCAATAAGCCTAGAATTAATTTAATCTCATTAGAATTAATTTTAGCTTATTAACTAAATGTCATTTCACTAAAGAAAATTAGTTAAACTCTTGAATTATTAAATATTATGAGAACACATATTTTATGTCCAATTGCAAACCCCATTTAGAACCTTATTATAGCTATCCACACAATAAAAGGTAAAATTACCGTTTTGCCCTCATGTTGGTTTTTCCTTCTAGATCTCCCATTTTACTTTATCTGGTGATTAACACACAAGATCCCATCTTGGTGTTAAAAATTGATGGGTAGCTAGTCCATCAAACTACTGGCGCTAGTTTAATCACCAGATCTTCTTAAAACATCTAGAAGTGATGAAACATGTTCCCTGATACATGTTTTAATTAATAATTTCAACATACAGACACTAGATTAATACTCTGTAAATATCCATTCCGATCATATCAAGAATTATAATGAAACACATACGAGTTCACCACTCATCACGATTATGGTTCATAATAAGCGAATGCTTAAGTTGTATGTTTTAAGATTAAAGTAACAACCCACTTTATTCTTGAAAACACGCTTGATTTCAGATTCATTTAATAATACCATTATTGATAGTCAACTACTATCATGATATGAAACTCATCATTCCCTTGAAGTAAACTCCTTTACTTACATAGAGATAAATCACAACATTATAGTCTAGACCATAATCAAGCGACCAACTTGATTATTCAACTGTGAATTTATTTAGATTCTTATAATATACATGTTTTCCATGCATCTCTATGTCTATGTATATTACTTACAAAAGAATCTTGGTATCTTTTGACTAGATATATATATAATACTCACACAAATAAAACCAAACTCTTTTATTTCATTAATAATAAATATTTTCACTACAAAACTGTAACTGGAAGAAAATTAAGTTACATGAAAATACACTTGCTTTCCAGGGCACTATATTTACATAACTTCAACACCCTCCCTGACCTTCGCAAAGCAAAAAGTCTTGTACACTGGGGTAACCCTTTTATAATGATTGATAAATATAGTTTTTATTAATTTGTTTTCTCTTAGTCTTATTTGGTAAAATGCTACCTAACTTTGTGTACTTTAGGTAGCATTACCGTGAATTTGTGTTATAGGAAGTAGGTTTTATTTTGTGGATAAGAGACTGATGTTTTGTTGAGAATTTTAGTTATTTATAAACTTATAAAGAATTGATAACCTGTGCCTAACCTTAACTTAGTGATGGGCTTACAAGGTGAACTCAGGTTCAAAACATGATAAATTTTACGGTATTAAAGCTCTAAGACTATGTTTGGTTGGATGTAAGATTTATAATTGAATAAAATGGAATAGAATGATTTATAATGAAATGGAATGTAAATGAATATAATATTAGAAAATTACTATTTGAGAGGGATGGAAAGCTTTACAATATAATATAGTGAAATGTTGTTTGGAAGAAGGGTTCATAATGTAGTATAGTGAAATGTTATTTATCATTTTACATTCCATTATAAACCCCCCAAATCGAAGGTTAGTTATTTTTACTATTTAGGATGGAATGAGATGTAATATGTGAAACCCTCGCCTTTCATCTTCTTCCATTCCATTTTATTATAAACCTTCTTTTCAAATGATGGAATAATATTACATTCTGTTCCATTTCATTCCATTAATAACTACTCAACCAAACATAGCCTAAGTTTAAGAATAAAAGCAACATCCTATAAAAGGTGAGATGAGTAAAGGTAGATAGGGTTTGTTTATTTATAACTGTACAAAAAATTTATTTTATTTTCTTCAAAGTTTTTATTTATATTTTCTTATAAACGGTGAATGTCATTAGCATTTTTTTTGGACATCCTTAAGTAGAAATGGGAACAAATGTTAAACAAATATTCGATGGAATCACCACTCTACCTTATTAAGAAAAGATAAAGAAAATTTTAAGGGAAGGTCGTAACCAAAGAAATGAGTTTGAATTCTAATTATAAAATAGGAAAAGTGTTAGTCACACTATTTTACTCACCTAATTGGTTACCTAGGTCTAAAATTTGTGGATTTTTTAAAAGAAAAGAGACTTGATGTGTAAGGTAAATTAAAGTAGGTTGGTGTAACAAAATAAAATATATAGTTAAATGCCTAGAAGTTCATAGTTTTACCCAGGGCTCAAAATCAAATAGCTAGATTGACGTTTGAAAGTTAAACAAAAATTTAAGACATATGTATGACTGCTTAAAAGTTTGTGGTTTTGCCTGAGAATCAAAAATAAAACTTATGCAGATGCCTAGAATATTTCTTAGCTTTTTTTTTTAATAAAACTAAACTTGAATTTTAATTTGTTAAAGAGGTAACTTTTGCCTTGTAAGAAAGCAAAAATTGAACAAAATAATAATGAAAGCAACAAAGCAAATTCTTAATGAAATAAAAGCAAATGATGCAAATGCTTTTTATTTGGAAATGAACACTGATACTAAGGACTAAAATTTGGGAAGGATTGATGTACTGACCTTTAAAATAAAACGAATGAATTTGGTTAGTTGGGCCAAGAGTTTTCAAAACCTTAACATTTAAAAGGTCTCGTTAATTGTTAAAGATTAGATCCTCTGTCCAATATTATGGTGTCTTATTATGTCTAATAAATTTCAGTCATTTATTTATGTGGGGCTTATATGGGACCCGCGTAAGTCTCACAAAATAAATGACTAAGATTTCATGAGACAGAATAAGACAGAGTAAAACTGGATAGAAGATTTGGTTTCTCATTATTGCCCCCTCTTTTCGACATGCGACTGAGCTGGGCCTTGTGATTTGCAGAATTATTCATCGGCGATGCATTAGTTTCCAAGGTTTCATGTACGGAAACTTGATCGATTCACTTCAATTCATACAACTCAAACCCCAAAATATTAAAAGACTTTTATTTTCCTCTTTATGTTTCATTTTGGACGAAGACTATGAACTAGGGGCTTCAGTGGCCCATTACATCTTGATCTAATTAAGCATCTTCCAACTTTGTCAAGAAAAGTAATCCAAGGAAATTAAGGCTCTTTATTTCTAATTATTTTTTATTTTTAAATTTAGTAAAAAAACTTTTTATTTGAATTTTTAGTTTCAGTTTTTCCCTGTAATTATTAATAAATATAATTACTTTTAAAATGTATTTAATACATAAAAATTTCACTAAAATTTTGATTTAATAATTAAATTGTATTTAAAATAAATATTAATTTGTAAATAAAATTTAATAAAAAATTTATTTTACGTTATTAATAAATATTATATAAGATATTAAAATAAATTTAATTAATTAAAAATAATTTCTCTTTAATTTCACCTAACATAATTATCACCGGTTATAAAAAAATATAACTATACCTACTTTCAGATACTCGTGGCTATATCATGAACTATCGATGGTTCTGGTAGTTTGCAAGACTTGCATTATAAAATAGAAAAGGGGAAAAGCTACAACTGCAATGCTTTACGATGATACAGCAAACAAAATCGTATTACACACCTCATAAATTAACCTTCTGAGTGAGCCACTAAATGAAATATATAGATGAAACGATAGATGTAACTTCACAAGGAAAACCTTCCATCTCCACCAGTACAGACACCCCTATCAATTGTGTATAATCAACCGCCAAATGAATGAATCTCGAGCTGGATCCTAAGTGTTACAAAATTTGACCTTCACATGGCCTTCTTTTCCATTTAATTGCCTACTGAAATACCTTCCTTAATTTTTCGGCCGAAGCAGCTGCTCTCTTATTGGTTGGCTCCAAAACCAAAGCATATTGAAAATCTGCAAGTTTTAAATATATCACTAATTTGATGATACCATCCTCCCCAACCAATCAAAACAAGTAACATTTTTATATTCAAATGCCAATACATTGGCATATAACTATTAATATTCTATTATATGTTCACGTGCTTAATCAATGGAAAATACCACCAAAAACAAAAAGAGAACTATAGTCGTCAGCTTTAGACTGCCAACTCAATTTTGATTTTCTAATAGATTCATACCAAGCAGAAGATTCTCTCCAGGACTGGTTTTCCATATGAACATTAAAAAAAAAAAGGCATTTACCAAATATTTAAAAAGCAACCCATTTAACTATTTGGAGCTAACCAACAGAACAAAGAATTTGAGTATATTCTCGTAGTTTATCACCATTCAAATACTTGGAATTAACTATCAGAAGAAAAAATTTGAGTATAGTTTCGTCGTTTATCACCCATATAACTACTAAGCTAATGAAATATGTTTTCTCACTGAAATTGAGAAAATAAATACCCAAGAGCAGCTGGCTGGAATGTATGAGCCATCTAAAGCCCAACTGGTTTCCTACCCACAAAAGATTTAAATGTCTACCACTTGGTAACTCTTCCACCATATCAAGATTAACTTTGCTTCCGTCAGTAGGTTAAAATCTTGATTAATCGTTAATTTTTGTGAAAATGATGATGATCCCTTGACTGCTGGTACAACATAATTTGACACATAAACGCCAGATTTTACTGCAGAAGACATCTAACTACCAGTCAAATAAAGCCCTCCTGGGCAATGAGAATTTCAGGCCTGATTTTAGCCACCCTAACTACTAAGCATTCTAAAATTTAACCAAAAGCAGTGAATGCCCAACAAATGAAAACACATGAAGCGATAAGAAATGAATGCTAAAGGCATAAAATGCATGTCAAAATGACAGGTAGAAAGATACCTTCAATTGCCTCCTTATAATAACCAAGCATCTCTCTAGCTGTGCCTCTCCTCAGAAAGGCTTTTATGTTCTAGGACAAGATTACAAAAACAAAGAATAAATGAGCAATGTGTTCAATGTGACTTTCAAACTACGCACTTAACATTCTAGGAGAAAAATAAAAAAAGTAGACAATTTTATTCCATGACAGGAAGTAAGAAAATGTCATCCTGCAAGCCCTAGTCAATGCTTGATTGAATTCTTTTATTCTGATATAAAAATGATGTAAAGTAGCTAGTTCTGGAAAGTAGGCATCATTCCTAAGAAATTCCAGAACATCAAGAATGGTGCTTTAAAAACTGCTCTACTAAAACCAAACTATTACACATTGAAATACATTCTGAACAACTAAACATTCAAAACTACCATGATTTTCTGGTATTCATCTTAACAGTAAAGCAACTAGAAAAACACTGACAGCTTTAGATGTCCATAAATAATAGGGTTATTTAGTTTCCATATATAAAACAAAAAGTCCTTCAGACATAAAGCTTACCTTTTTATCAAGGTTAATGGCACTTGTACAATCTGCCTCAGCTTGATGGAAACTAGAGAGAGCCCAAAAGTAAGTAATTAATAAAACAAAAAGAAGAGTCCATCAAGCATGTACATAAAGATACTGCATAATAGCAAGATTATAATATACCTCCCAAGTTCAAGGTATGCTGCAGCTCTGTTACTGTAATATGTTGCATTCTTCTCATTAAGCTTGATAGCTTCCGTGTAGTAGCCAATAGCCTTCTTCCATTGTTTATCTTTATATGCTTGGTTGCCCTAAACGGTAGAATTACTAAGTGAGAGTATATTTAATTGTGAAGCATTTGTTTTATCTGAACAGAGTTATTATGATACTCACTAATGCTCAGGATAAACAATAGCCATGTAAGGTCATCAGCAATATGTTTTGATAAACCAATCTCAATAACCCAATCCAATAAGTTCCAAAATTAACAGATTGAAACTAAATGGCCTGACAAAACACTGCTCATGTGTAATTTGAAGTTAACTACTCACTAAGGGCATGCAATGAATTCAAATCAGAATACTTTTAACCATCCTTAGGAGGGAAACAGTTGCTCTAACTCAAGCCAGTTAATTGAATTACCTCAGAATATTCAAAATAATGAAGACAATAAAAATGAGCAATCTACCTTTTCCTTAGCCATCTCAGCAGATCTCTCCTGGCTGTCTGTACTACGTGATAATTTTGACTTTGCTAGCATATCAACCTCTTCTTGTAGACTAGGATAAATGCTCTGGAGTGTATCAAGCAAAAATCGGTCTCCTCCATGCCTGGCTATCAATGACACCGAGACGGGGCATTTGTCATATTGTCCAAGTGGTATTGTTACCTGAAACACCAAGACAAGCCTCACGAATTATCACTAAAGAGTATTAACTTAAAACTGAATTATACATTGCGAGCATATAACTATAAGAAATCACTAAAGTAACCGATTAATATATCACCTAAAAAACATTCATGCAAGCAGAATCATGTGCTTATGGTGTCTTTGAGAGAGAGAGAGAGAGAGAGAGAGACCTGACAACAACCTGAGAGGCTTGCTATACTGGACAGACCAAATAAGCAAGCCTGGTAGTTCTCCGATAACATCTCCTTTCCACCAAGTTTGGGTGGCAGATGAGCAGATGTAGGGATCACCAGAATTCCACCATCCTGACCAAGAAGTTATTTTAAACAATAATTCTTGACAGATCAATCAGTATGAGGTGAGAAAAAAAAGTGAGAAGAAGTAAAATGCATTGTCCCAGCAATAAACAATCATCAAACTCAAATCCAACTCAACTAAGTTCTACATTCAATTTACTGAAGTGATTTAAACTAATTTCTTAAGTTTCAGTTATGTCCTCATGCATTCAGGAAAGCATTCACCAAAAACCAAGCTCCAAGTATAGCAGTATGCTTTTAGAAGCAGAATGGGCATTATATTTCCAGGAATCCAAACAAATCATGAGTCAATCAGTACATACATGACCATAACTGACTAAAAAACTACCTTCAAAAGTGAGTTGATGGCTGAACGCATTTCATTTCTAATGGACCTGCATATTTCAATCTCTGAATTTGATGACTTCTGAACTTCATTTATTTGAGCTGAGATAACAGAGTCAAGGATAGGCTTTTCTATGTTAATCCATTCCTCGTGATTATATTTGAACTCATGTCTGTTACAAGAACTAACAAATTAGTCAAATCTAAAATTAAGGGTGAGCAGACATAAAACTATGGATAACACAACTAAACACAACACCAAAAATTCTTACTAAAGAAGTATATGACCAAAAAACGAAACCCTTAAAACATTGATGAGCTTTCGGTACAGAATATCAGAGATATTATATCAACAGATAGCTAATAACCAATAGGTATTGGTGGAAAACTGATAACTGCCACCAAAATGCTGTTTCATAAATTTGATCAATGCCTATAAATATTGAAAACAATGACAAACAAAGACATAATTAATTAATACATTAGATATACAAATTGATCAATGTGCATAAGATAAGAATTACATTTGCATAATAGAAATATCAAATCTTGACATAGATGAAATAGTAAGGAAAACATATATAGCATTTTTGCATATAATAAGGAATAAGAATGTAAGTATGTTATATAGCAGTATAGTCATACTAAATACAACTCCCAAAGCCATCAAGATCTATATTGTTTAGAACTGGTAAGACGAGAGCTTTGACATAGAGCTCTCATCTAAGTCCTTATCAAGCAAAACAAGAATTTAAGGAATAGAAATTTTCAAAAACTTTCAATTGCTAAACCAAGCACACATACTCCAAAATGTAAGCCTGAGGATAATAGGGACATTTTCATAACAGTGATGTTAATTCTTTAATCAGCTGACTCTGATTAAGCATTGGTTGGTGAGTACACCATAAACCTTGCCTAATAGAAGTGGTCTTACACTGCCAAGAGCAAGCACACAGCTTTCTGATTCAATAAAGCATAATAACAGCTGCTTCATATCATAAGGCTCGAGAAAAATGACAATTTCCAAATTATCCTTAAATTCCATAATCATATTCATTTAAGCTTATTCCATATCATAAGGACTTTAAAAAGGGAAAACATTCAAGTTATCCTTTAAATTCTGTGAGCACATTCAGTAGAATCATGGCCAGATAATGTCCTTGTTCTTGAAATTTTATTACTATAACTCGTCATAGATTCCAACCACGAACACCACCAAGAAAAAGTTTTCCAACATGGGAAAAAGAGAAGTTCTTATCACCCACATTCTACAAAACAAAGAACTGGTTGTAATCCAGTTGTCTAACAAGATCAGATACTTAAATCACCATCTCAAGCCTGCCCATCATGCCTCACTGAGACAAACAAATTTAAAAGCAGGAACAGCCAACAAAGATTTTTTCTGTAAAATATGACAGAGCACACACTTGACGCAATTCAATTAAATTGAAACTTCCTGCACCAACAAGTGACTCACATTTCAATTCCTTCTCTCTCTCTATATATATATCCTCCGCATCACAAAAACAAGTAAAAAAGCCATCCTTATGACTACTAAACCAAATCTCAAATCAACTCTTAGACATAGATACTATTTAAGTACCATTTTACTCTAATCATTGTGAGAAATCATATATTTGTTCTATAAAATTCAGAAATCTTTCATAAAATTTATATAGCATTCTCCCATCCACTTCAGCCAACCAACCATAGAAACATCCTTCAATAATCCACAACTTAAAATCCTTTATTTTCCAGGTCATAAAACCTTAACAGAAGGCTTTCTGTTATTGAAGTTAGCTGCAATCTTTTCTCAAAACAAAACAAAAGAAAGAAGAATGTTCCCACAGTGCTAAATAAGCAACGTATAGAAACCCATTGTTGCTTCCGACACCCATAAAGGTAATATAACTAAAAGTATTCTCCCTAAAATATGAAAGATTACCTGTGAAGAAGTTGCATGGCCTTTGCAAGTAGTCTAATTGATGAAGTTTTGATTTCACCATTTGCTTTCTGTTTAAGTTCTATCAAGCTTGGAACTTTTGAAGCAATAAACTCCTCAAGGTATTCGTGCTTCAGTACTTGTCCTGAAGAAATTACATCCAGGATACATGAAACAAACATCTGACAGATTAATAGAAATGACAATATAATAACATGACAATAAATGCATAGACAAGGTGCAATACACATACTTCCAAAAACCTTATGAGAAGATTTAATCAACAACTCAGCAACCCTGTCTGCTGGTATCTTTAGTAGTTGAAAGCAGTCATCAGCTATTATAATTTGTCTGGGATTACGATGAACTCCAAAGGGCAGTTGAAACATCACATGCCCAACACGACGCAAGATATTTGGATCCTTGGCAAACAATCCTACAACAGTTTTTTCATATGGCCATCACCATAAAGTAATAGCAGAAGGAAGATGGGAGCAGAGGGCAACATTATCTGTAACAAAAACATTGACAAATATCCACCCTCAAAATATATGCATGACATCAGATAAAGATTCTATTATGAAAATTAACCATGGTCATCCACCAGCTTAGCTTAGGATTCAGAGTAAAACTGCAGTTACCATAGTCAACTATAGTATTACACCAACAAACTGATTCAAAAGAAATGTAATTGTTATAAGCAAATTCTGCAAAAAGAAAAGTTGAAAAGACAAATACTAGGCTTCAGCCTTCAACAGATCCAAATGGCAGTGCATAAGAAAATGCCAAATTAAAGTCGAGAAATTCTTTCAGCTTGATTCAAGTCTAGTAGCCTGTCATCAGATGAGTTATGGTTCATAGTAAAGGAAGGGTAAATGAAGGCTTTAAGTTTCCCAGGTAAAGTAGAAGTGCCTCATGAACAATGATATAACTGAAATATTTTACAAAGTAATATCTGAATTCATCCCTTTTTCCCTTAAGCTAAATAAAAAATTCCTTGAAATAAAGGAATTTTCAATCACAATCAGTATCAACATATTATTTTTGTTATCAATTCGACAATAAAAGTACATTGCACTATGAGCCCATGTCATATGAATGAACACTATGATCTATTTCAACCATAAACACAATCCAATAAGGAAACATCCAGCAAAACGTTTGACATTTATTGAGGCAGTTATATAATATAACAAGGATACACAACATGTAAAACAGGAGTCTACATACCAACACTGTCAAGGCTTGTGGAAACAGGTAAAATCCCTGAGTGAGGAACAGCCCCATACGAGAACCGAAATCCTATAACACCACAATAAGCAGCAGGTACTCTCACACCACCAACAGAGTCAACACCTGCAATAAAAATTATTTGCAAAGTACACACTGTAAAACTAACACTAAAATAACTATTGAGGAAGGAGTAAAAAAATTACTCATTGAGAACCTCTAAAACAGACATTAAATGGAAAAAAAGCACTACTATCTTAGAATATTATTGATGTTGTTAACAGACGTAAACCTTCCTTTCACGCAAATCTCCAAAACACATATCCATCATAGTAACCACATTAGATTCAAATAAAATCGAATAACCATAATCCATTTTAACGAAATGTAGTAAAAATATATTAGTTCACATGCACGCTCAACTTACAATACAAATGAGATTTCAGTTGTTTGAAAATCCTCCCAGGATGGATGCAGGTAAATTTTTAGAAAGAGAGCCAGTCTATAATAGACCATGATCTTTCAGACACCATTTAAAAAATGCCTTGCTGCATATTGAAGATAAATGAAATGGTGATAACTTCATGGTATGAAGAGTCATGGCAGGGAAAAGGAAAATCAGTTATTCACGAACAATGAAAATGCTACAAATATTAAGTTTTGAAATAAGTAACAAACTGAATAAAAAGCTTACCCAAAGAAAAATCAACAAGATTAGCAGCTACAGCCACTGCAGCCCCACTGGAAGAACCACCAGGTACATTCGAAGGTGCTGCAGGATTGGTAGGTGTACCATAATGCTTATTTTCTCCATTAATTCTGTAAACAAAGCACAACCAACATGACTGATTTCCAAAATAAGAACATGGAAGCATACCAAATAATTCCTTTTATTTTACACATACTACAATGTGGATACGAAAGCAAGATACTCAGATAGCTTAAAGTGCTATATGGGCCACTTATAAAAGAAAACAAAAAAGAAAAAGAATAAATGATTTATGAAATCCAAGACAATAAATGATTTATGAGACCCAAGACAGTGACTTTGGTCAATTGGGAGCAATCACTCTGTTTGCCACCTGTGTTCAAAGACAAAGAAAACATACCCATATGCAAGTTCATCAACGACAGTTTTCCCTATGCAAGTTGCCCCTCCTTCTGTCAGAGAAGAAACCACAACAGATGTTCGAGAAGCTGCTTCATGCGTTCTTGCCCAGTCTGGATGACCAAATCCAGTCACATATCCTTCAATGTCAAAACTGATAATCACAAAATGAGATTTCCGACTTTAGAGGGAAGATGAAAAAGTATCACAAATAAAAGACGACATTGAACATTTGCACAGTTAGTACTAACTTTTTGAGCACAGTCTAATAAGACAGATATACAACTAATTCAGAAAATGTTCCATTTTTCTGTTGTAAACTCACACTTGCATGGCCCTTTTAACAATATGACAACTTTAGTCACTTAATAGCTTACATTTCTTACCCAAATAGAGTTCTGAATATGCAATTCCCTTTCATCCAAATAACTTCGAAGAGATAACACCAAAAGACCCCTTTCTTTGGCTTTAATTTATATTCTCTCATTCAATAAATTTATCTTCTAATCAAGAAAAGTTCAATTAAACTATCTTATAATTTCAGACTTCAAAATTTGGACATTATACCCAAAAAAAAAAAGGTTCCAAGAGCTAAATTTCCTTTCTTCTTCAGCTTTCTATAGAACTAAACACAAATTTATCAACCAAAAGAACAGATAGAAAACTTACTTTCACAATACTAGAACGTCAATTTAAAGGAATTATAAAATAAAAGCAACCAACTCAACGTTACTACCTCAGAAGCAATAATCATATGAACAAGTGATAAAAGCATGAACTTACATGTCGGAGACGGCAAAGGTGAGACCAGTGAGGGGGTGTGGAGCTTTGGGAGGGGCGGGCTGAGGAGGAGGAAGCAACTGAAGCTTCTGAACAAAAGCGCCAAAATCTTCTCTCACAGCTTTCTTCAGCTTTCTTGTCATAAGCAAAATACCCGCCAATCCAAGGCCCAGCAACACCCATAGATTTGATTGATTGGTGGCCATTGTTTCCAAATTTCAACCAACTCTTAACCAAAACCCTAGAATTCGGATGGAGAAAGAGGGCTAGTTGCAGTTCTATGCTCCTAGCGAGGGGTTTTTATGGATAATCTAGTTCTGTTGTTATCTCCTACTACTTCAAGTGATTTTGTAGTATTTTATATTTATATTTATATTTCTTTTATTTTATGTATATCAACTAAAATGAAATATATTTGGAGAGAAAGCTAGATTCCACTTCATCTCATATCATTAGTAAAATTGGTGATACCAAGACAGAAGCTGAGTTTAGTCAAATTTATTTATTTATTTATTTATTTTTGAAGATAAACGTCAAAACGAAACATGCAACAACAATGATTAGAAAGGCAAAACAGAATTAACCCAAGCCAACAGGCTTATCCCATACACCCAAAGCCTATTAGCCTTTCACCATCAATATTGGAAGAAACACAGATATCTGAAGTTAAAATGGAATTCAAAACAGAAGGGCTAACACTCCAATGATGCAGATTTGCATGTAATAAGGCTACCCTTGCAAGAGAATGAGCCGCCTTATTGGCAATCCTACGCGTCCAGTGGAAGGACAAATGATGGAAATGTCGCTTGAGAGAAACACAATCAAGAGCCAAACTTCCGATCTCAGAATAATTCGACGACGGGGCTGAAATAGCTTGAACAACCATCAAGCAATCAGACTCCACAATAACGTAATCAAAACTTTTTTCCTTTAACCAAGAAAGAGCTTCCCTTATCGACATAAGCTCAGCCAGAATTGGATCAATCTGAAAAGGATAATGTCCCGAGATAGCAGCCACAAAACGCCCTCTATCATCTCTGAGAATAGCAGCAAAACTTGTAGCATTCTTCTCTGGAAATACCGCCGCATCAACATTACACTTTAGAAAACCCTCCATCGGTCTAGTCCATCCAGACTCGATAGCACGATCCTCCCCAGCCATACCAGTAACTCTTTTAAAAATCTCCCGAGATTCCTGCCAGTCTTTAAGAAAACTATCAGCGAAATTGACAATCATAGAAGAAGAGATAGTTTTACCTTGCCATACTCGTAAATTACGATGATACCAAATGCTCCAAAGCATAACGAGATGGCGCTCGGTGGAGGAAGACGATGAGTTATGTAGTACATGTGATACGACTGAGTCCACTCCATTGTTAGGACACCTCCAACCTGACTGTGACCAAACGTCTTTAGCTTGAGAGCAACCCACCAAAACATGAGTTAGATCTTCTGGAAACCCACAGATATCGCAATCGATACCCAGTGGCACCCCCTTGCGTCGAAGTCGCTCTTTGCATGGAATAAAATCTCGAAGACACCTCCAACCGAAATCCTTGATCTTAGGCGGGACAGCCATATTCCAAAGTGTATTCCAAGGACCTTCGACAAAAAAATCTTCAATGT
>JANKOE010000006.1:45489807-45505272 GCA_026284465.1 Erythroxylum citrifolium
TTTTCATAATGACTGAATTCTTCTTCATCTGAATTCTGCTTCGTCTGAATTTCATTTGTCTGTTTTCTGCTTCGTCTGATTTTTGTTAATTTGAATTTCGTTTGCTTTTCATTTCGTCTTCTTTTTTGTTGTCATCAAAATTATTCAATACGTAAAGTCAATTTTGACTTAACAGTGAAGATAGCTCAACATTTGACAAGATACGCAAGGAGTGAATTATTAATTATCTATAAGTTTATATAGTAATATTCTTTTAGCTTCATTAAATAATTCACATATGAATTTCAAAACCATTTTTTTCATAATATATTTAAAATTAATATTAACTATTATATTGTTTAAATTTAATGCAATATCCCTATAACATAACTACAAATAAAAAGTATTAGAACTATAACAAATCTTATTACAATGTTCATTAACATAAACTTAATTTCTTTTTTCTCTTTTCTCAATAAATTTATGTCCTCCTTCAAAAGCTTCATTTGTTCTTCAAACTCCTTAGTTGTGCTTGTTTGAATCTTCTTCTTTAACATTAGTAATTCATTCCTTAATTTTTGAATCACTTGAGCGACTCTCTCAGTAAATTCTTCATCATACCATTTGAAAAAGTTTCATTTCCCAACTTGAAGCATTCAATTTCATTAAATAAACTTTAAGCTTAAGTTTTTAATCAAATAACAATAAATTCTTACCAAATAATTAGGGCATCCATAAAATCTCTTGCTAGGATTATTATCACTCCATGAAGTCCTTAATAGAGCCTTTAGCCCACAATAGCAAACCATATTACCTAACTTTGACATCACTGTTATATTAATCTTTGATGATGATTCCATCTGCACACTAAAGAAAATCACAATGTAAATTTACCTATAAAGACAACATCAATGCTAAATATAAGATAATCTTTGCTAGGTGATGAATTTAAATCCTAACTGCCCTAATTTTTCAATATATCATCATGCAAGTCACTTCAATATGACACCCACTATTTAAAGAGTCATGCATGATCATTAATACATCTGCAAAAAGCAAAAAAAAAAAGAATGTATACAAAAAAAACTATGTCATGTAAAAGGATCTTTTAGAAATTTGATGAGAAAAGAAGAATATAACTATTAATTCTTATGTCAATATTTAACCTGAGAATAAATTATATAGAGAGTAAACAAAGACAATCGATGGAAACCAATTTTAGAAAACTATGAGGAAGGATAGAGGATTGAATAACATAAGTTGTCCATGTTTCATCGAACTAAATCATGCCTACTATGAACCATTTCTTCTCATGTATATCAGCTTCAGTATTATAAATTCAGGAAGTATAGTATTTACATCCAAAATATCTATGAGTTTTAATACTTATCATTCATAATATGCAATAATTCTGATACTCTTTCCTTTTGAAATAATTGTACATAAGAATCCACAAAACTAAGACTAATTCACATTATTTAATTGTATTTGGTAGATAATAATGCTTTTATATATGAGAAAGATTTATATAAACTGGGTTTGATCCAAGATTCTGCAAATTTTCTACATATGCTAATGCTACTAATGACCTTTGACTAACCAAACTCGAACTAGGAACATGCTTTGGCTATAACGTTTGAATTCATTTGTATTAAAACAACTTCAATTCAACCAGAAACAGAAAAAAATAGAAGATTTATTATGACTATACCATCTTCCATGACACTTAAAGAGAACTAAGAAAAGATGACATCATATCGCAACATTTGGAACAAGTTAATCATCCTTACAAGAGACGTAATTAATCATAAATATAGATATCTAAGAAAAAATAAGCAAAACAATTTGCATTACCACTGATTATCACAATAGTGATGGGCAGCAATGATGTAGGAAAGCAAATGAGGGATGTGACAGTGATGAGCGAACGAGGGCGACTGGGGGATTCCATGCACAAAGACAAATTGACAAATGAGGGATTCCAAACGATGATTGAGAATCTGGGGATTCCAGCTAGTGATTGAGAAGTTGGGGATTCCAGACAATGATTGAGAAGTTAGGGGTGCCAAACGACAAAGAAGTGAGGATGAGGGAATTCGTTTTGTTAGGTTAATTAATTACTTATTAGTTAAGTTAATAGGTTATTTGTTAAAGTTAAGTTAATTTGTCAGGGTTAATTAGTTACAGTGGATCCTATAGGTAACAAAATAAATAATATTTTTATTTTTATTTTAAGAAAGTGGGTCTCACACTGCCACGTCTGATTATTAAAATAAAATAAAAATGATTTGCAGAAAATTAACAACATCACATAATCATTAGTTTCTCCATTATTTTGGGGTTATATTTAAACATTTTCTAAATGTTAGGATCTTACTTGTATTCTCTAAAACCTTAGAGTTAAATTTGTTAAAAAATGTAAACGTTAGGGTAAAAAATGGCTCGTTTGCCCTTTCTCTTAATGAAACTTTTAATGGATTTAAAATTTGTCAATTAAGTGATATGTTATTACTAACCTTTTTTTAATTTTCTATGTAAACTCATAATATCTCGTGTGTTTCACATGACACTATAGATTTGGCTCTTTAACTCTAATTAATTTTTATTTAAATTAAATTATAATTAACCTTAAAAATTTTAATTTCTTACATATATTGACGTCTTTCCTCCTCTTTATTATATCAAAATCCCTAATTTGAATGTCTAACATCCTATTTCATCTTTAATCTCAATCTATTTGAAATCTCAATCTCTTTAGATGATGTGTTTCTAGGTTGGTTAGTTATCTATATCTCCATCTCTATCATTTTTAGGAATAAATCTTTAATACCTATAAATTTTTTGCCACTGATATCCAAAATAATAGTGACAGAACTCAATTAGGGTTCTGTATTTAGGAAATTTCTCAATAATTGTGATGCACAAATGTAGAGTAAGAAAGAAGAAAGAAGAAAGAACTAGAGGGAGAAAGTTGAAACTATTATTTGTTGAAAAATTTAACTACATTTCGGTGTCAACGACTATTATAGTCATTATTCTCCTTGCAACTCTCCCTTACATATGTCATATCCCATCTCTTATATTCTCCTTTATACATCATCATTTTATTCATTAGCCACTTATATAAGCTAACATTATCCTACTCCTTCATTCTTTTATTCCCTATTTATAATTTGGCATCGTATCATCCTACCTTCTTCAACTTATTATCAGTTTGTATCAATGCTCCTTGTCCCAGTATCCTTGTCTATAAGGTTGATATCACATATTGTTATTGTAAATCATACAAAAATCTCATGAAACATCAATAACATCACCTAGTGGCCATGAAACCAAGATTTACACATAAGCATTAGAACAATTAGATCTCTCTAGACCCCACGTATTAGCGACATTTTTTTATATTGTTTTTATTTATAATGTTTATTACAATAATGAACCATTCATCTATCAATTATAGTAATAGGTTATTGTGATAAACTAAACAAAAGAATAAAGAGAAGTCTGAATCTTTGAAACATCCACAATATGTTTCTTAAGTTGAGAAACATAAAAAATGTTATAAATCTTAAACCCTTTTAGTAATTCAAGTTTGAAAGCTACCGGATAGATACATTGTGAAAATGTAAATGGACCAAAAAAATAAAAAAGAAAGTTTATGGTTCCCTTTATGTTACTGATTTACTTTTTTTAGTGTGTCAATTTTGAATTAACCATAAGTGTATGATGTAGCTGTAGCTAGTACTGGTAAGTACAAGCTGATCTCACGAAGACAATAATTACTAGTAATTTCCTTTCTCTTATTATCTAGCCTAAGGATTGATTTTGGATTTTAATAAAAAAATTAAAACTTATAAAATTAAAATGAAGCAGGTAGCAATATTGAACATAGAGAAAAAAGAAGTTCCTTATAAAACAATCAATATCAAGAATTAGTTTCTAAGTTATGAATGCCCTTAAAACCCTTAAATAATTGACCTTTTATTATGAAATTGTTTTATTGACTATTGGATCGTGGAAATTCCTATCGTACGCTAATAACTCACTTGAGACTACTAATAGCTAATCTTAGAATTATTAACCAATATTATTTAAGTTAAAGGTACTAAGATTGATTTACCAATTTGCAAATTTCACTATTAGGTTTGACCTATGTCTAAAGGATTTATGATGATTTATCTCTAGGTTTGCATTCAACTCCTTTCAATTATGATAAATCTATTCATATATAGGATTTCTTAATCTCTATATTATGAAATCAGATTATGCACTAATATTTTGAATCTATTATAACATATATTAAACATATAATCGAATAACAATATATCAATTAAAACAATTGCATTAAATAAAATAATTAAAATATATTATAGCACAAAATAGAGTTCTTCCTACCTAAACACTAAAGATGTTTAGTTACACATGATAAAAAATGAAATCAAACATAAACAGAAAGAAAGGCAAATGGAAAACAAAGAGTTTTTAATTCTAAATCTCCATTTTATCTCTTATCGAATATTCTTGCAAAGTAGAGGTTTGATCTTGCATTATATTGGATTTTTTTCATGATTTCTACTTTTTTTCCACTTCTTTGGATCAATATCATCCTTTTTGGATGGTCTTCATGTCTGGAATCGTCTCCAAAAGTTTGCTCCCATTGTTTGCCTTTTATTAGTGTTGAACTAAGTTTTAATCTATTTAAAACCCTTATAATACTGCAAGCACACAGGTCCACCAAATTTGTAGCACCCCACTCCCATAGGGCATATTCATGAAAAAACTGACGGTATTCGAGAATACACTCTACAAGGGTGGTGTGCTAGGACAATCAGTCAATTATAACCATTAAAAACTTTTCACGTATCACACGAATATTTCAGAAAACCAATAATCAATTTTAGCCCATTTTATTCATAAACATTTTCAATCAAAAGTATTTTGTATCTGTAATGGGCCCAAGTGACTACTAAAATTCTGATATGAATTGTAGTACATGACGTGTCGATCCCACGAGAAGTTGTGAACTAATCTAACCTAAGTTATATAAATCTCAAGTAATTAATAAAATAAAATAAAAACAGAGAAGTAAACAAAAGAATATGATTGATAGAAAATTAATTCATAAATTAATACGAAAAGAAATCAACTTGAGCAACACCAAATTGACAACAGGAAAATATACAAGAGAATTTTCCAAATTATGAGAGAGGAGATTTTTCCTATCATCAGTGCTAATCTAGTCATTTATGTGTTATTGTGGTGTCAGTTCTAGAATATCATAAGTTGGATTACTCTATCTCGAGTTATAATCATTGAACCCTAAATCATAAACCTGAATTGAATTATGAAATTTGCAATCTCTTAATTAATAAAAGACCTGCAACTTTAATTAGATCTTACACTACTGGGTCTTACACGAGATCTCTCTTCGCAGAATAACCAATATGATTAATCACGTGGTATATTGGATCGCTTAACTCTTATTAATCCAACCTAATCATTTTTATTCAGTTCACCCTCTCGATTTATTATCGAAATATGCAAGTTCTGCAATTAATCACAACACCCAATCAAAATAACACAAAATGACTATATTAACATTTAATCAAGTAAAATCCCGAAGGAAAGTTAGAACATCTTAATCAAACCCAAATCCATAAACATATTTGTATTCATCTTAATATTCAAGAAAATGAAAATAAAGATGAAAGAAATACATGTGGAATGGGGATCAGAATGCTTCAGGATAAGAGCAGCCGCGAAGAACCACTTCTTTCTCCTCTCTTCCTCTTTCTCTCTATTCTTTCTCTCCTTTTGGAGTGTTTCCCAAAATGGCAGATTGGAGGCTCCCTTTCTTCTGTTCTTTCTTTTCCTTTTATAGCAACCTCCAATAAGGCAACTTTAGAGCTTTTCTTATGCTTGAAATGTCCGAAATGTCTTTGAAAAATGAAGTTTGCAAGCTATGATTATGGCTCATAGTGCCACGATCATGGTACCTCATTTTGCTCTCTTTCACGATCATGGCAGACAAGGTCATGATCGCAGCTGCCCCATTCCTCTTCTGCTATGGGCCACGATTGTAGGCCTAGGTTCGCCTTCAAATTTTCTCTAAATCTCCTTTGTTCTTTAATACTTGCATCAAACATTAGAAAACTCATCATAACACCTCAAAAACATAAAATTGAAGCTTAAAAGTGTTCTCTAGCCCATAAAACACTCAAAACATAAATATCTAACTAACAAACACAATTCTAACCTAAACACGCATTAAACAATCAAATTAACAACTAAACACATACCAAACTACCCACTAAAATATGATGCAATCTACAACTATCAATCACATCTTTTATAGTAATTTTTAGGATTCTAGGAGATACAGGGACGTGTCTTAGAATGTGTATAACCCAAAATTGCCAAAATTTGCAATTCTGCACAGCTCGAGAACTTGGATGGCCAGATAATCATGTATTCGTTCTTTGTTTTGAGTCTTCATTTTATGCCACTTTTTCATCCAAATTCTTCTCCGTTCGGTCCATGAAGGCAATTATAACCTATAAACACACTTGAAGCAAATTTAATACCAAATATATAATAAAAGTATAAAATATCAAGCAAAAATACATCAAATATGCATCTATTAGTTGCATACTAAGTTAAGGATATGGTTATAGCTAGACATAGATCCAATCATCCACTTCAAAACTATAGTTAGTATGCTTTTCATTTGTTAATTGCTTCATACAATTCTGAGCATGCATGCTATAAAATATGATTAACTGAAGAGTAGCCTTATAATCTTTTGAAGTTTAATCCACCATTAACACCTTAAAGTCATCAGCCAAATAAGAATATAAATTAGAGGAGGGAAATCATATAATGTCTTAAAAAAAGGATAATTAAAAGTGGTATTATACCACTTTTTAGCCAAAGATAGTCTCTTGCTCCATTGTTGTGGACATCCATTTCCATACAATGTAAAAATGTGTCTAAAGTTTGATTAAGCACCTCTTTTTAAGCATTAAATTAAGGATGGTAAGCATAAGACAGCCAACGAAAAACCTTATACTTTAAAGAACTCTTTCTAGAAAATTACCAAAAAAATAGGTTCTCTATCGCTAACATTAGTGACAGGCATACCATTCAATTTATAAAAATGATTGACACATTCAAAAGAAACTTTTGTAGTTAAATATGGATGTGTTAAAAGAATGAAACTGGCATATTTTGAGAATCGATCTATTACCATAAATATGACTATATAATAACCAAATTTAGGAAAACCTTTTATGAAATTCATAGTGACATCAATCCATATTTTAAGAGGAATTAGTAATAGTTGAAGTTTCCTTAATGTAGCTAAAGTTTCATATTTACTGTTATGATAGACATCATATTACCAGATAAATTCTTAAATGTGAGTCTACATCTGCTTCTAATAAAAATACAAATACAATCTCTTATAAGTGGTCAATATCCTGAATGACCTTCTGCAGCTAAATCATAGAATAAAGAGATGATATTTTCCCTTAATTGCATGTGAGATCCCACCACTAATGTATCTTTCTAGTATAATAACTCCTTAGTCTATATATAAGGAGATTTTAGTTCCTCTCTTTGTTTCAAATTGGAATAATGAAGGCAATTAGCTATCATTCTCCTACCTCCTCTTAAATTTTTTCAATAATGAACTTTGAATTTGTGAAAATGATATGGTATACAACTCTCCACTTTCAATCCTATACAAAATATTAATTTTTGTGTTATCCACTCCCTTTTTTATAGTTGATTTGAAAATCAAATCCAAGTACCTTTGGCAACTATATTAGAAAAGTGCTATAAAGGCAATCACCTTTAGCATTTATTGTACAAATCATTTTATGATTAATAAAGGCATTTTTCATTATTTTGATGTTTATACATTTATGGTTTTGATGTTGATCTTAAATTGATTTAATGAAGTCCTTGATACAAAACATAGCATGGAGAAAATCATGATGAGATCATGATAATGAGATTCCTATCATTTGTAATTATATTAGTATCTAAACTTTCCCTAGTCATAGGATTAAAGAGATGGGATATCATTAATTCGGATAGACTAGCACATGATATACTCCTTGATTAGATCAAGCAGTGGATCTCATAAGCTGTAGACATGAGTTGTTTAGAGTTAACATGTAGATGCTTATTAAGGGTGGTAAGTATATTAGATTGACCTACTATGAGACAATTATATGGATATTATATTCTAGTGTCAATGATAGTCTCATCATAGCAATGGTGCAAGGATCCTTTGACTTAAGGTGCTCAAGGATATCTTAGATATTGATCTTGTGCTTTGATTCCATTCATTGGTGCCTTTCAGGGGTTACTCATAGGGTGCTGATTAGGTACAACTTGAGGTATTCAGAGGTAATTGAGTAGCCAATAAAGGATTCACCACTCCTGATAGAAGGAGATGATACCCATAGCCTCTTATCGGGGTCATTACTCGGGAGTCTCTGGTCAGAGCCGATATGTGCCATAAAGAGAGTATTTAATGATATATAAAGTAACGAGATCCTCAGGAAAAGATTTAATATTACTTGAACTAGATGTGACGTAGTCAGTCTAGTTGGAGTTAACACTTTGACCATACTTTGAACCAAATGCGGTACAGATGGTGAAAGGACGAATTGCATAGCAACATTGCGTATGGAAGGGTTCATAGTCAAATCATTGACTTTTCGATCAATTGAAGGTCATGACATGTTGCTAGATACCGCTCTTGACTTACTAAAATTAAGTGTTAATTCAAGTAGCCAACATAACCAGGAACCTAGTGGGTAACACACATATAGATCCAAGGGATGAGTAAAATGATCTTAAATGGTGATTCAAGATATGAGAGAGTGTTTCGGGATTGTATCGTGATGTAATCGTGGTAGAAAATGTTGCATGAAATGGATTAGAAACAAGTGTTGTTGACTGCGAATTTGGTCATTAACTTCCTAAAACTTCCATTAATGCATGTTATTCATGGTTATTAACTTCCCATAACTTCCATTAATGCATGTTATTCATGGTCATTAACTTGCCATAACTTTCATTAATGAATGCTATTCATGATCATTAACTTCCTATAACTCTCCATTGTTGATGGGGGGTTATGGAAGGCCAAATAGTGCAGAAAATAGAGATGATTTTTGTGCATTTTGTGTAAGACACAAGTGAAAGAAGTTTCTTTCTAACACACACACTCTTTTTGTCTCTAACTCTGACAAGAGTTCTTGTCTTTGCTAGCACAAAGAAAGAATTCTAGTCATCTCCTAATAAGGTTTCATCCTTCTATCTTCATGTGGACTTTCATTAGAGATGATCTATATTGATCATTGTGGTTTACGACAACCCAATGCAGAGAAGATTAAAGAACGAAGGAGATCATCGGAAAGGTATGTAAATATCTTACATATCCTATTTTTGTTTTCCATATCTATATGCATGAGTAGGTATAGCTTTTGACTTTTCGTTTTATTTTCCACTGTGTATATTTGATATATAGTATATATAAGATGCATGACTGGAACCTTACAAATTAGGTTTACTAAAAATGACTAGTAATCTTCTACTCAAGTAAGTATTTGAGGCTCTTATAGCTAGTTTAAACCACAAACTTCCTACCTTTCAAATAAGGGGACCAATGTTGAATAGCTACTACAAAAGCTTTGCTTCTCATGAGTAAATAAATTTCAATACTCCCAAAGGATGATCCTCTTGTATAAGAGCTACTCCTAATCCACTAACACATGCATCTGCCTTTATAACAATCACTTTATCAATGTTGGACAAAACCAATATAGGAGAAGAGACTAAAGGAGCTTTAAGTGTATTAAAGGCATAATCAGTTTACTAATGCCATTTGAATGCATTTTTCTTTAACAATTCTATCGATGGCCTGCTCATTTTTTCAGATCCATTAATAAATTAACTCACCCAAGGAATCTGCTGAGTTATTTCATTGTTGATGAATTTGCCCATTGTTAAACTATTGAGAGTTTTCTTAAATTTCTTTACACTCATTATATTGAAATAAAATGTCTAAAGTATTATACATTCCTTGCTCCAAATGAGTATTTTGATTTCTTTACAATCAAACGCTAATTGCTAAAAATTGTGACATTTACTGAAGATGATCTAAATGTTGATTTAGAGAAGAACTATGAATGATAATATCATTGAAAAATATTAACATGAACTTACTTAAATATAGTTTGAAGTTAGAGTTCATATGACTTTGGAAAATTGTAAGATCATTGGTTAAGCCAAAATGTATAACCAAAAATTCATAATGCCACTCATGAGTTTTGAAAGAAAATTTTTAAATATTAACTTTAAACATACTAATTTGGTGATAACTTGCTTTTAAGTCCAACTTAGAAAAGAAGTTGATGTTGAGCAAGTTTTATGTATAATAAAACTCTTAATGCCATAACAATACGGATCATATCTTATAGTATTAAAAGGTATCGTTCCCATTAGGACTATTAAACACTTAAACAATTTGAATTAGAACTTTGTCTAAGGTACTAAGAAATTGATATGAAATAAAATAAATAAAATAAATAATAGAAATTTAAAAAATAAAAAATAAGAAAAAGAATTAATAAGTGAGTTGCTAATGAAATTGAGGTTTATCAAGGTTAAAGACTTAGGAACTATTTTATCCCTATCTTGTTTCCCTTAATCTTTTCTGTTTGATCCACGATTTCCCATAAAAATATGACCTAATTGAGTAACCGCGGGATATTCTTCACAAATGTTTCTCTTCGCGTTAAAAGGCTAGGTTCTTGTTAATGAAAATTAACAAAAATGGTCTGTTTCTTAATAAATCCTACCGATCTTTTTGCATAGCTTAATTTTTCATGAAAATCTACTTAGGGATAGTTACAATTTCATTTGACTATCAAATTATCAATGTATGTGTGCAAGTGATGAGAGTGAATGAAATTAACATTAAGTCTTGATTAGTATGTATATTTAATTTGAATTACTTAAAAATAGATTTCATAAGTTAATAAGTTAGAACAACTTGAAGGATCATGTTTATAGTTAAATTTGTTTCGTGAAGTTCAACGCCATTGTACCATTATTGCCTATGTGTGTTTTGTTGTTAGGTGTATTTTGTGTTTTGTGTTTTTCTTATGTTGCTTTGCTTAAGGACAAGCAAAAGTTTAAGTGTGGGGATGCTGATAGTGGTAGGTTGCATAATGTTTTAGTGGGTAGTTTAGTATATGTTTAGTTGTTAAATTGAATGATTAATGCATGTTTAAGTTAGGATTGTGTTATCTAGTCAAATGTTTTTGTTTTCAGTGTTATATGGGTTAGAGTATGCTTGAGCTTAAATTTTGTGTATTTGAGGCACCTTGATGTATTTATTACTGTTTGAAAATATATATGGATGATCAGAAGAGAATCGGAGGAAGTCTGAAGCCAAACGCAAGCCCACGATCATAGCTATAGGCCATGATCATGATAGAACTAGTTAGGCAAAGCCACGATCATGATAGAGAGCTAAATGAAATACCACGAACATGGCATTATAGGCCAAGATCGTGGCCTACACGACAGACAACACGAAGAGTCTCCCAAACACGACTTACCGAGGGATATTTGGGACTTGTTGGACCTGGGAAAACCCTAGGATTTATCTAAAATTGAAAAGATTAAATAAAGAAAGAGAAAAAACCTTAGGGGGAGGCCCAATTTTTGCCACTTTGGGAAAACTCCAAGAAGAAAGAAGAAAAAGAAAGAGAAGAGGAAGAAGAGGAGAAAGGAGTAGGCTTCTACTGTTGTTGCTTTCCTAAGCGATCCTAATCCTATCCAAATGACATTTTCTCTTCATCTTGTTATATTTTTTATTTGAATGTGTAAGATGGATATGATGATGTTAATTGATTTGGGATTGATGATGATGTTTTAACTTTTTTTTAGGGATTTAAACTTGATTCAATGTTAATATAGTTTTTTTGTATTAATTCATTCGGGTGTTATGACTATTTGTTGTAACTTTATGCTTCAGTACTAAATCGAGAGAGTGAACTGAATGTAAAATAATAGGGTTGGTTAATGAGAGTTAAACGACCCAATAGACTATGCAAACAATCAAATCGGTAATTACACGAAGAGAGATCTTGTGTGAGACTCAGTTGTTTATTAGGAAGCTTAAAAACTGATTAGGTTGTGGGTTGATTGTTAATCGAGAGATGGCATTTTTGGTCACTCGACTTAATTAGGGTTTATTAATTAGGACTTACTGATTATAACTCTAGAGAGAGTAATCCACCCTTTGATAGTCTAGAACCAACACCACATTAACACAAAAGTGATTAAGTTAGCATTGATGATAGTATAATCCCTTTCTCATAATTTGGTAATTTTTCTTGTGTGATTTTCCATTGTGAATTTGGTGATGCTCAGTATTCGATTTCTTTTGTGTTAATTTTACAAAATAACTTTCTATCAATCATCTTCAAGTTTTTACTTTTCTGCTCAGTTATTATCTTCATTTTAATAATTCTTTAGGCCTTAGATAATTTAAAATTAGATTAGTTCGACAAGTCGAGTGATCGACACCTCCATATTACACCCATGACCTATGCGCTTGCAGTATGTTGAGGGTTTTAAATAGATTAAAACTTGCCTTAACAATAATCACGCAATCATGCAAGATTACAATAACGGTATCATGGCATTAAATCTTATGGAATGAACTTAACCTCTAACATCAATCACTCAAAATGTGCCAACATACTAACTTATTCCTTTCATGTTTAAGTAATTTGTATACATATCAACCAAAATATTAACACCCTATTCATAAACCTATGGCACTTGTAAGCATGCATTTATTATTATTAATTAATAAAAAATGAAAACTATCACTAAGTAACATTTCATAAAATTCTTGTTATTGTTAAATGATCGGTAGGTTTAATTTATTGTAACATCACTTTTTTAGATTTTCTTTAATGATAACCTAGTATTTTTTTTATGCGAAGGAAAACACCTTATCAAGAGTGTTCCACGGTCACTCAACTAGGTTACATTAATCTTTTAGGTGAAGAACAACATTTAGTCATGAATGCCCCCACATACTCATTTATCACAACTTTCAATTAACTACCACTCTATTCTTAACCCTATTTTCTTAAAAAAGGTTCATCATACTATTTATTTATTTTAATTCTTTTTTTAATTTCTTCACCTACCTTATTTCTTTTAAGTCAATCATTTTTATGAAAGAGTATTAATAATGCTAACTAATTCAATTGACTATAATTATGAATGTATACAATAAATTTCCTAAAGTGAAAGAATAAGTGTCATATCATAATTAACATACATATTCATCCCTAAGACACCTAAAACATAAAATTCATAAGTTACTATGCCTTTAAAATTTGAATGACCATTTTTGAAGTTAAACTAATTCCATTCAGTTCTTGCCATTGACACATTCACACTTCACAATGCAAAAAATGTTTACATTATATCAAGTAAATTAAAAAATAACAATATACAAATGCAAAATTCATACACAACAAATTTTATACACAATTGATATGCAATTGCATATATTTCTCCACATTTGAACAACACATTGTCCTTAATTTGAAAAACAAAACAATACAAGTAAAGATAAATAATAACAAAGAAAAAGTTAGAGCAAGAAAACTTATGTTGTTTCAGAGGTGATGGTACAAACGATGGAAGTTGGAGACACTCGATGCTATAAAATTCTAGAAATTCACTCCCTATAAAATAAACATAAAAAGATAACAAAATAAAATGAAATTAAAAATAAAATAAAATAAAAATATCATAATTCTTGGGTTGCCTCCAAATTAGCACTTGTTTAATGTTATTAGTTTGACATACTCTGCCTTCTACATTAATCTGGGTCTACAATAAGTGGTTTGCTGCCACCCTTTTCTCTACATGGCAGTTTAGTAGCTTGTAAATAAGCTACATGTTGTAAGATAATAAGCAGGACATAATTCACAAAATTAAGAAAACCAATTAAGTTCAGTAATGTCCTTTTTGGTAACAAACCATCAATAAAATAGGGAATGATAAAAACTCCATACATCATCAATCGAATTTAAAAGTTTGTCCTACAATAAGAATTGCTCCATTCTGAATTATTACTAAGCTCGTAGAGTGTATTCTGATAACAATTTTGAAAGCAATATGGATTCTCTTATATATACTTTGGTGCCTGACAGTGAACATTATGATGGTTACCCCAAAAAATGTCACAACACAAGAAGGATGTCAGTTGTGCTTTTATGTCACTTAGAATACTCCCTGCATTCCTTATTGATAATGTATTAGAAGGTTGATCCATTTGAAGCTCTGAGTTATGAATAGTAGAGGAGTGGTTCTTTATTAATTGATCAAATTTGGCTTCCATTCTTATCTCACTTTTCTACTTTTCCACCTTGTCTATTAACTTATCAACCCTGGAGTTAAACATGTCCATTATCTTACCCAACTTTGACTTGAAAGAGTTTGACTTCAAGGATCCAAACCTATGCTGCTAGAAATTTGGGGGACCTTATGCTTTTATGTAATCTCTCATATAATTAATCCATAAATAATTTGGGTGGTACTACCACCCAAAATTATATATGTTATAGTAATTCTCATCAAAGCTGTAATGCCTTAACTAGGTTGGAAGAAAAAAAATCTACATATTGCTCAATTTGAGATTGCTGTAAATTTTTTTCTTTTTTTAATTTCAGGTACCTACACTCACATAAGAAAAGTATCAAATCCTTAAATCAAAGGAATTCAAATCGTATAAGAAGCTAATTTAATCTCCAAAAATGGCACCAAAAACTTATTGAGCAAGTTTTATTGTAATAAAACTCTCAATACTACAAACTTATGAATTGTATCTTCTAGTATTAAAAGGTATTGTTCCAGCAAGGATTATTAAACACTTAAATAATTTGAATAAGAATTTTGACTAAGAAATTGATTTGAAAAAAAATAACTAATAGAAATTAAAACAAATAATAAAATGAAACAAAAAAGAATTGATAAATAAGCTGCCAATGAAATTGAGATTTATCAAGGTTGAAGACTTAGGAACTATTCTATCCTTATCTTGTTTTCTTTAATCTTATTAATTCAATTTATGCTTGATCCAAGATTTCCTAAATTTTTTATTAGTCTCTCTCAAGATCTAATCAATTAATCATAATTGAATTAAATATTTATAGATTTGTAATCTTTTGATTCACAAAACTACTCCTAACTATTCAATTGGATATGAATCAGTCTTTGTAAGTGTAAGTCGACTTGTCTGTTGATGTAAGTCGACTTATGCTTGCACGGTTCTGATAAGTCGACTTGTACACTAGTGTAAGTCGACTTATGTGTGTACAGAACGTTAAGATTGTTAGAGTAGTGCCCTAAAGGCAATCCCCTTTAGCGCAT
>JANKOE010000006.1:45505372-45517338 GCA_026284465.1 Erythroxylum citrifolium
ACCTCTGCGTGGATACCGTTAGAGACGGTCTCCTTTGGTCGTTATGGTTTGACTGGTTATACATACACTTGGATCCTAGCTTTCGGGAATGTCCCGGAACAAAAAAAAATTTTTTCCGCACTGTGTCCATGTGATGGACACCCCGGGATTTTCCTACAGTCTTATAGATAATTAATTTCAAAATTAAGATCTCTCTTCAATTGATCATTGACCTAATATTAATTTGCCAAGTCTCATTGCACACCTTAACACTAACGACTTGACTCACTTTCTCGATTTATTATCAAGTATATGCATAACAACTACTACAAACATTCATCAATGTATTGATTTTAAAAAGGAATAAAGTTCACAAAACAATTCAAGAACAATCCTTATTAAGGATCTAGAAACCCATAATCATGTTAAACATTTTAGAAATCAAAATATACATCTAAGACTAGTAAGTGAAAGAAGAAAATCTAATTGGAATTTTGATTTGGAAATTTGGAATTTCTCTAAAGTTCTTTTTGACGTCTCCTCTTGATCTTCTATGATGTAGTGGCTGCTACCTCTTGCTTATGTTTTCATGTTCTTATATAGTTCTTTAGGGTTTTAGGGTTGTGTTTAGGGTTTTTCCACTTTGTTTGATCCAAAAAATTGCCCTGAACCTTAAACACATTAAAAATCTTGCACCTGGAAAGACCTCTATCACAATCGTGACTTCAACCTCTTTATCACGATCATGACAGAGAGCCATGTAGCTCCATGCACATCTATCATGATCGTACATAATTCAAGCTTCCTCTATCTTCTTCATTCTTAATTTTTTTGATTTCTAACACTCACAAACACATTAAACACCTCATGAAACATAAAAATACGATTATATTCATGCTCTAAACCATAAAAGTAGTTAGAATATAAGCAAAAATTAACAATAACACAATTGTAAGCCTATAAACATAATAATCGTCTAAGAAACACTTGAAAACACACTAAAACACCTAAAAACATATTATGAAGTATACCTATCATTTAACTCCTCCTATCTCATCCATAAGCTCTTTGATCAAAGGATTTAGGAACTTGTCTTTCACTATGATTATATTCAAAGCCCTATCACCATATATAATCTCAATGAATTATCCTTTTTTCAATTAATTATAAAAGTGATGAAAAAGGACTAATACTTTAGTGAGTTATACCTAGCTTTAACCTATCTCTAATTAACTCCTCAATTTCCCTTTTTGTAATGCCATATACATGTAAAGTCTCATATTAACAACCTTTGTATCCTCCTTAAAAAGAATTCAATGATCGTACTTTTCTTGGGTGGAAAACCCACTTATTCAGTAAAGATATCATTATATTATTTTAACAACTTTTGAATGAGTTGTTGCACATCATTTTTAATTAAATATTTCCATTTCATTTGTTTATATTGGTTTAAGTTCTTTATCTTGTTCTTAAATAGTCTGCATAATATCCAGCGTACTACTTTTTCCTAGCCAATATGTAACTTCACTCTTTATCTTCTTACCAATCAATCATCATAGTGTTATTCTTATAACCAAAAGTCATATCATTTAAGGCAAGAAACCATTGGACCTTTAATACTATATCATATCCCCACAATCTTAACCATTAATGCATTATAACAAAAAATATGTCCACTATCATCCACTTCACATTCTTACACTTTTAATTATGCTAAATATTTAAGCCTCCACCTATATTAATCATCATAGATTTTATATCCTCTAATACTTCTTCATCTTTCTTTACTAAAGCCTCACTATTGAAATTATAAAGACTACCTTTATCAATCAAAATATTAATCATTCTACTATTAAAAGTACCTTTCAAAGAGGGTCAACAAGATTTTAACTATAAACATCTCCCTCCTCCTCCTCCTGTTTGTCTTGCCATTAAAGTTATTTGTTACTCTTTTCTACTCTTCACTCCCAGCCTTTACTTGATAACTTTTCAGTTCATGGTCTACACTTTCTCCATTAGTTATTTGCTTTCTTCCTTTTACAAACATCCTACCTTTCTCAGTTAACTGTTTCCTATTAAACCATCACCCTCCACAACATTATTAACTGATGCTTTTCATATCCTTCTTGTCACTATTGTTCTGCCTTACCTATACAATGTCCCTTCCTCATTAGTTAACTTCCTTCCTTTAAACCCTCAAAACACTCTTCCTACTCCTGTTTCTTTTTTCCCTGATGTTGTGAAAGAATCCACTATTTTTATCACCATCCGTTAAACAAACCACCTGACATCTTTGTTTCTACAATAAGTGATTGATGTTTATAACTTGTGTGTAGTTCTTTAAGGCTTTCTTTTCCTATGTCGAAGCATCTGAGTTGTCAAGTTATTGATAGAGTTAGCTTTTTGCACTCTTGAGTCTACCTTTAGTGTTTAGTAGGTGTTGATATATTTTATTGATCCTCAAAGCATTCAACATCTTTAGTTCCTTTTTAAATTAGAAAGATTCTTAACAAAAGTATAGAGTTTATGGCCCTAGATCTCCATGCTTATTCCTCTCATTACTGTTTCCTTACAACCATCCATATCTATAAGGTAATTATTTAAATGAAACAAAGATCTTCTTTTGGAAGCATTACTCTTCATGTGTATCAAAACATGAGAATGGTATAAGAATAAGGGTTTACTAAAAAATAGCCTTACTTTTAAGAAAAGTTGGTAGCTAGCCCTCATTGACTAAGACCTTATCCAACTTTTCCTTTGGACCATTTATCTTTTGGTTTGTTGTATTATGTATAGAAATCCCCTTCCATTTTAAGATCTATTACCTCTATTTTAGCTACACAATCCTTGACATCATTTAAGTTATTATTGATGCAATTGTTCCCTTCAACTTGGAGTATGTAGTTAAAGTCTCTGAAGTTGAACATAAGAGAAACTTTGGCTCAAGTATAAACCCTTAAGCTTGGAATAGAGATGGTTTCTTTAGAAGGCATAATTGTGAGCATAGATAAAGCTCACTTAGACCTCATATTGCTCTTGTAACAATATCATTTTTAAATGTATCAGTTGATATGAGGTCTTAGATTAAACTATCTCTACTTTTCATTCATCATATACCATAATTATTCTACCATAGGTATGATCTTGGTTATTGGTTAACCATTTCCAGTTCCCTCCTAGTAATCTCAATTGCTTGCAGTTCTCTTCTCATAAATGTTTTTCTAAAATACCAATAGTATAAGTTTTATTCTCCAAGATAAATTTCCTTATAGCTAACTGATTTGAGGGGTAGTTAATCCATTTCATATCCTATGAAATAATCATCTATATGGTGGAGGAATATTTGCCTTCTTTTCCTTCTTGATATTTTTCAATTCATGTTTTGAAAATGGTTAAGCTCAATCAGATTTTGTTCTTCTAATAGCTCCTTCCCTTTAGGTTTCTTTAAGGTGATTGGAGCTAAGGGTATAAACTACATCTTTTCTTCATTGGGGCCTAATCTATACCCTTTTCTCTTAATGCCAATTGTTGAACATAGTTATTAGGCCTAATCTATCATCCCCAATGATTCTAAGTTATGATATGGTAAGGGAAATGGACTAACTAATTTATTATAAGAGTTTGAGGGGTTCTTTATAGCCTCAGTTGTGCGATTCGTCATTGGTATACGAGTTGATTAACTTACTCTCAGTCTAGTACATATGCCTCAGTAGTGGTTTGTATAAGTTTTTAGTAGTCACCATATTCAAGTATCTTCCTTATTATAATTTAGGTTTTTCTAGATGAGTTATTGTTTGGTTTTTATACATATTAAACTTGTACTAAAACTCCCACCATCTTATCCCCCTCACCTAACCTGTGTAAGGGAATGTTGTTGAGGAGATAAAAAAAATGATGTCAACCAGAACATGAACTAGGGCATAATTAAAGTTGTGGCCTTACTAATACATATCGATTTACCAATATAGCTTGCCAAGTAGCTAAACCCTCTAGTTATCCAATACACTAGGGACATGTTGTGAATGTTTAACTATATTTGCACTTTATTTTGCTCAAGATCTTCCAACTTTAAGCCTATGGTCCGTTTTTGAACAAATAGGGGATTATTACTCAAATTTAAGGCCTTGATTTCATTACCTCTGAGCTTCTGAAGGGATGCCAAATCTGAAAAAGGAGTACACTAACTTCATGCACTAACACCTTTATTAGTCTGTATTGCTTCCATCATTTATGTTCCCATATGTTCATGACTAGATATAGAGCCCTTTTATACATAAAGAAATCAATATCCCATCTTGTTGCACATTCCTTTAACACTTTTATTGGTGGCACCGCAATATAGCTCTCATCTAAGCTTTTAGGTGGACAATATTGAAGTTTAAGGTTTGGCTTAGCTTTCTTGACTTCTTGTTTCCATGTCGTTGGAGTCCAGGGTTTTCTATGAGTGAATTTGTTGATTTATGGTAGGACTTCAATTTATGTCATGTGCTATTATGCTTTGGTGGTTGGGTGTTTTGAGATGATTAATAACAATATAATAACTACATTTTATAAGCTTATTAATATTTTCTTTAAGTGAAATTTTTGTATAAAGGATATTATGAAAACATTGGTATTATTTTCTACTTTCTCATAGAAAGGCTTATAGATGGAGCTCCAAATTTGCACACTAGGCAACTAATCATTAATTTTTGTAACCACCAAATTGATACTATTGGCAGTGGCTATCAATAAGACTCGTTAATCATCACACTATTACACTTTCATCTCATGTCTAGGGTTTAAATATAAAGAAATAAATTAAAAGTTGTGACAAACCTTTTATATGTTAAAAGAAAATTGTTTATGATTGTACATCATCAATATGCATTTTTTATGTTTTTAGGGCCACTGCACTCATTATAGGTTCGCTTGATATAGAGAGAGAAATATGAAGCTTACAAAATGATGTCTTTCTTTCTGTTGTTATATTTAGTTTAGGTCTTATGACCTTAACAGAAGACCCAACTTAATTAAACTACTTAAAGGCCTAATACTTTTAGGGTGCATCGCTTGAAAGTTATTCTTATTTTGGAAATCCCCATTCCAATATGCAAAGTTCTAATGAATTTTAATCGCAAAGGTGAATACCTTAATTATTGACTTCACCCTTAAAAACATAATTCCTTTTTTTTCTTTTGGAAAAAAGACATAGACCTCTCCTGTAGCTTAAAAATTTTGAAAAAACCCCTTAATCTTTAAAATTCTTGAAAAAGTCCTTTTAAGTTCAATTCTCTAAAAAAAACTCTTCTCTTAGACTACGATAAAAAATAACAACAAAAAGTATTAAGTATGAACACTAAACATGGACCAACTAAAGGTCACTGATATGATAAACCAATTTAATTTTTTAAACCTGACCCAAACAAATTAAATTTGACTTAAATTAATAATTATAATAAATTATTTGTTTATGTTGGATTTAATTATTTTGGTTTGAGTTTAAGAGCTATATTAAATTTTCATATAAATTGCATTTGATTAGTCCATGTCTAATATTCATACTATATGTGTTTTGTCTTTTTTTTCTGAAATCTAAAAGAAATGTTCTTTTTAAGAAAACTGAATATTAGGAGTTTTTTTGGAGAATTTTAAAGATCGAGAGGTTTTTCTAAAAAACTTTAAACTATAGGAAAGTTTTATATATTTTACCCATTTATGTTTTATTAGCGACAACTTTTACATTGGGCATGAGATTTCTTATAACCACATCTTTTTTTTTTAAAGTAATGGAATTAAATAATAAATATGGAAAGTATTACAAATCAGATGGAGTACGTAGGGGAGTAACCTTAAAGCCCTTTTGTCTACCCCAGAAGGAGCTGGTAGGTTCGTTCTGTCTGATCTTTCATTCCCTGAGCCTCATTCTGTTATGGACATGTTTAGGAGAAAAACATCTAGAAGTACAATATAAATCACTCCTAGAAAGTAGGGTTTTAGTAAGAATCAATGGAATGTTGTAGTCGATTGCTCCGGAATTAGACACCACGAGTGTAGCTTATGCTTTCTCTCAGCCTTTTTAATTGGTGTGGACACGACCATGATAAACAAAACCAATGGTCCAAAGGTGAGTCTCGTAGGTGAATGTATCGAACTAAAATAAGATCACAGATTGACATCATGATTTCCTCTATAATAATATCAAAAAGGACTAAAAAATGTTTCCAAGAAACTACCCATTTTTTGCAACCTTGTGTTATAAGGCAAGTATTAGATAGAAAAACTAGATGAATAGACATTAGGTTCTTCTTTATATATTCAATGAAGAAACTATGCTTGAACTACATTTTTGGTTCGGGGTTTTTAATAAAATGAGTTCCTTAACTTCAGTGAGGATTATAGATTTCAAATTTCCTTGAAAGTGTATTTGTTAGTAAACTGTTAAAGATTTCTTTCTCTCTATAAACTAGAGACATAAAGTCCCAGTGCAATATCGTGTATCTGTTGGTATAATTTTGTATAGACAATATGGTTTGATATTATATGTGCAATATCTAGAAGTGAGTTCCCTAGATCAAACCATAGACATTTTGTAGTGATATATTCCTAGATGTTCTTATTGAATGAGCATTCAAAGAGAAGATGGTTTTTTGATTCCTCATGTATTAATCACATTGGACAAGTTTTGTCAATTTGCAAGAAAGGTATTCGATCAATGGTATGTAACTTGTTTTTACTTACCAACTAGAGGATAAAAGAGATTTTTGGTGTTAAAGCCTTACTCTATACTATCTTGAACCAGTCTACCTTGCAGTCCCCTCTTCATAACAGATTAATGATGGATTTTTTTTAAAGTTTTTGGACTAGTTGATCTTTCCAAAAGAACATGTCTTGGGTGTTTAGATCAGGGGAGTACCCTGATTAGAGATTCCTCAAAAAAGAGGGAATTGCACGAATTAACGTGTATCAAAGAGCAGATTTTAGTTTGTAATAGGGATATTGGTGCCCTCAAATGGTGAAGAGAATGTATTAGTTGTAACTGACTTAATCACTTATCATAAGAAAGTAATATCAATCTCCTATTACCACTCTTGCAAGTAACCTCTTGCTGGACCATATCTCGTAGCTGCAGAAGCTAATTAAAGTATGATGTATTTCTCTTGATTTCCCATACGCATTTTCCCTGGAGGAAGTACGAGTGAAGACATTTAATCCAAAGAGATTTTTTGTCCACTAATATCCACTAGAACCTCTTGAGAATCAATGCTTGATTTGTGATTTTGATGGAGAAAATATTGAACTCACCTTGTTCTTTTAGGTAACATAGATTAGTCCATTTTACTTTAGCAGCTCTATGAGTGCCATCTGGGTGACTCCATAAAAAGTTCTTGAGAGTCCTTTCAATCAATTTAATGATACTCTGGGATAGGAAAATGTGGGAGCTCCAATAGATATGTAGTCAGTTGAGCACATATTTGATAAGTTACAACTTACCTGCATAGGAAAGGGATTTATTCACCCAAGACTTAATTCTCCTTTGGATCTTTTCTATCTGAGGAATGCATTTAAAGTGGTTAAGTATCTTTGTAAACATTGGAAGATCAAGATACAATAATGGAGGACATTTGAGATACATTCCCATAACATCAGTTATTTGAGATTCCAATATGTTGGCACTTTTGGAGAGAAGGAAGTGACTTTTGTGTAGATTAATCTAGAGACTTGAAATTTGTTTGAATATTTCAAGAACTCTCAAATAAGTGAGGATGGAATCCATATTTTCCTTGCAAAATAACGTAGAGTATTTGCAAAGCATAGGTTAGTTAAACCAATCTTCTTGCATTTTGGACGGTGTTTGAATTTGGAGTTATTGAGCACTTCTTGCTTGATGATTGTCTTGAGAATTTCCATGCAAAGAATAAAAATATGGGGGATAGGGGATCCCTTTGTCTGAGACCTCTAGCTGCTTTAAAGAACATATAAGGGCTTCCATTAATCACACAACAAATGTGGCAGATGAAATGCATTTTTTAAGCTAGATGATGAACTTAATTGGAAACCCATAAACTGTGAGCATTTTCCATAAGAAGTCCTAGCAGATAATGTCAAAGGCCTTATGAAAGTCAATTTTCATTATGCAATTATGACAACTATAGATAGTTATAGGTTGCATGATGTTTTAGTAGGCATTTTAGTATGTTTTAGTTTTTAATTAATTGATTCATGCATGTTTAGATTTAGAATTGTGCTAATTGGTTAGATATTTATGTTTTAAGAGTTATGTGGATTAGAGCATGCTATTGAGCTTTAACCCAAGGCTATGATTGGACCACGATCATGACAAAAGTTGATTTTAATAGGCCACGATCGTAACCTGTGCGATCACAAACACAGACTGACCTCTCGAGCTTAATCTTTTGCAGGTTATTTCAGACTTTTGGGCTGAGGTAGCTGAGGTAAAACCTAGTTTTTACCCCGATTAGTAAAGGACTATAGAAGACAAGAGAAATGACCTAAGAGAGAGGGCTTCGATTTTCCACTTTAGGAAAAACTAAGGAAGAGGAAGAAGGAAGAGAGAGAAGGTGGAGCTTTTGTTGCTGCTTCGACCTTTAGTCCTCCTAAGTTATCTTTTCTTCTTTCCATCTTTTATTTCATTCATTTGATTTATGAGATGGAATTGATGATGATGAACCTTGGTTTAAGGATGTTTTTAACCTCTATTTGGGATTTATACTTTATTTAATATTAATATAGATGCTTTTGTTGTTAATGATGCTGGGTGTTATGACTATTTATTGTAATTCCATGCTTCGGTAATAAATTGAGAGAGTGAACCAAATGCAAAATGATTAAGTTGGTTAATGAAAGTTAAGTGATCTCATAGACCACGCAAATATTCAAATCGGTAATTATATGAAGAGAGATCTTGTGTGAGGACCTGGTTATTTATTGGAACACTTAAGAACTAATTAGGTTATGGGTTGTTTTATTAATGAAGAGATTACATGTTCGGTAACTCAACTTAATTAAGGTTTATGATTTAGGGCTTAGTGATTGCAACTCTAGAGAAACTAATCCACCCTTCGAAAGTCTAGGACCGACACCGCATTAACACAAAAGTGATTAAGTTAGCATTGATGATACGATAAATCCCTTTTCTCATAATTTGTAAATCTTCCTTGTTTGAATTTCAATTGTCAATTGGTGGTGCTCAAATTTGATTTCTTACATTAATTTAAAACTCTCATTTCATTCACTCCATATTCGATTGTTTACTTTTATGTTTAGTTTTTATTTTCATTTTAATTACACTTTTAGGCCTTAGACATATTGGGATTTGATTAGTTTACTAATTCTTCATAGGATCAACACCTCATATACTCTGTTATAAACCGTGTGCTTACAGAATATTGAGGATTTTATAAGATTAAAACTTTTTCAACAAGTTTTTGGCGTTGTTGCCAGGGAATTAGTTTAGGACTTTTAGAATCCCATTGTTTTAAGGAATTATTAATCTTTCTAATAATTATGGTACCCAATCAAAAGAAATTAAAAAAAAAGAGAAGAAGAAGGAAGTTTGGGCATAAAATAGAAATACAAATCAATTTGGACATCACAAGGCAACTATGAGGATAATCAAACGATAGCTATGACAAAAAAACCTCCAACTCCTTAATTACCAACCATATACCCTCACAGTTGACAGATCCAAAGAGCTTTACAATACCATGTGTGGTTGGCAATTTAAAGATTCCAAAATGTTTATGCGACTTAGGCACCAGTCAATGTTTAGGAAAATGGGGCTAAGAGATGTGAAGCCAACATTTATGCGTATTCAGTTGGTAGATCAATTGATAAAGAAATCGTTTGGCATGGTAGAGGATATACTTGTAAAAGGGACAAGTTTATCATTATTGTGGATTTTTTTATGCTAGACTTTGAAGAGGATCAAAATTGCCCGCTAATTCTTGGTATACCATTTTTGACCACAAGAAAATCTTTATTAGATGTCCATGAAGACAACCTCATCCTTCATATTGGAGATGATCAAGTGAAGTTCAACGTGAATAAGATATTAAAGAATCCAAAGAAGGGTAGCTCATTCATGAGAATTGATGAAGTCAAAACTTTAAAGGATCAAGAGTAAGAAAAACATATGACAACAGACATAAAGGTTGAAGCATATGAGGAAGTCTCTATTCCAAAAGGTGAAGAAGAAAAGAATGAAAAACAAAGGATACAAGACATAAAGATTGAAGAAGATACGAAAGTCTCTGTTCATGAAGTGAAAGAAGAAGAGGTGATGGGGGTGACTGAGGAAGAACATAATAGCTCACCCTTTTATAAGCCAAACTACTACTTTCAATAGAAGATTTAGCGAGTTTTGTTATTCCCTATTTTATTGACAGTTTGTTAGTAAAAAAAGACATTAATGGACTTAATTGGTTTTCTTAATTTTATTAATATTGTCGTTTTGATTATCTTCCAACATGTAGCTTATTTACAAGCTATGAAGCAAAAATTGTGCAACAAGGGTGAAAGTAAGCCACTCATAATTGATCCCGGCTAAGCTTTGAAAGATGCAAGGTCAAGCTAATGATCATAACTTAGCAAGTTTGATAGTTATATTGAAATTATTATGTAGTTAGATTTGTTTTAAATTCTAAAAATAAGTTTTTAATGATGTGGAATGATTTGGATTGCTAACTCTCTTATTCCTTTAAAAGCAATTTTAAGATAAGGCAGGAGTTTTAGGCATCAAGTGCAGTTGGTTTCAAACTCCAACGCCATCACTGCCTTAATCGCCATGATGAGTCTTTATGCTCTAACCCTTATCTTTTCATTTATGTCTTTATTTTGTTCTTATGTTTTCATATTATTTATTTTGGTTCCCACCTTGTATGTTATTTGACCCTCTCACATTGAGGACAATGTGTTGTCCAAGTGTGGGGAGGGTTGCGTTATGTGCATTATATGTTTTCTATTTTAAGTGTGAATTTTTCATATTATATGTTAGTTTTATTTAGGTTTGCATGATGTGACTCGTGTGAATGTGTCAATGACTAGGACTTAACATAATCGTCTTTTAGGCTACTAAGATTTATTAGCTTATGAAATTAGTGTCCTAGGTTACTTTGGTTAAATATGCATGTTAATTAGGATATGATGTTAGTTTGTTTACCCTAGGAATTTGACATATTCATTTATAATTTAAGAGAATAAGTAGCATCATTGGTATCCTTTCATGAGAATAATTAGCTAAAGAAATGAGGTAGGCAAGAAAATTTTTTTTTAAAGTGTGCATTTTTTTAATTAAAAACGATTTCATTGATCCTTTTTTGAAACAAATCGGGTTATGAATAGAGCTAGTAGCTAGTTGAGAATATGATATAGCTGAGTAACAAGGGGACATAATGACCCTTTTTCATCAAAAGGCTATATTGACATTCCAACCAAGCTGCTCAATAAAAACATGACCTAGTTGAGTAACTAGGGGATATTCATCACAAATATTTGCCTTCGTGTCAAAAGGCTAGGTTCATGTTAATGAAAATTAACAAAAATAGTGTGTTGTTTAATAAATCTACCGATCTTGGTGAATAGCATGACTTCTCATGAAAAGCTACTTAAGGATAGCTAGAATTTTGATCGACTAACTAATCATCAATATGTGTGCATGAGTGATAGGAGTGAATGAATTTGACATTAAGTATTGATTAGTATGCATATTTAGTCCAAAGTACTTAGACATAGATTTCACAAGTTAATAAGTTAGAACAACTTAAAGGATTGTGTTTGTAGTTAAATTTGTTTCGTGACGTTCAATGTCATTGTTGTTAGTGTAAGTCGACTTGTACATGATGTAAGTCGACTTATCTTGTCACGATACCCATAAGTCGACTTGTATAGTGACACAAGTCGACTTATGTAAGGTATTGTGAGTTTGTTAGAGTAGTGCCCTAAAGGCAATCCCTTGTACAAAGTTGTGTACAATCTTTATGAATAAA
>JANKOE010000006.1:45524855-45541694 GCA_026284465.1 Erythroxylum citrifolium
TCGGGAAGGTCCCGGTAATAAAAATTTTTGTTTTCCGCACCTGGTACATGTGATGTACCTCCCGGGATTTTCCTACACCTTCACTAGTGGCTCTATCTTTCCCATAGACAAACTCAAGTCTAGAGTAAAGCGAGAAAGGCTTTCCAGGAGTGTAGTACTTGTTGGGGTGTCTCTGCAAAAAAATCATAAAACTTCAGCATGAAAAACATATTATTATTAAGATGCTTCTATAAACAACCAACAAAACAAAATAAAAAAAAATTACCCTTGACCATTCTTCCAGCACTTGCTTGTTGTCAACCTCAACGCATTACTTACTTTCATTTCAACCAAACCCACTACAGTTCAACATGTCAAAGGTTGTCTGATATTTGTCCTTCAACCTCTTGTGCTTATTTTTGGTATGCCTCTTGTCAATGCCACAATCAGGAAACTTCTCAACCATCTTTCTAGCAAGAAGTTGGAAAATATCAAGCTTAAATTGCCAATTATCAGCTCTGTGACTAACAACAATTGCCTCCTCCATAAATGTCACAAATGCTTCCGTTTCATCTGAAGTCCAAACTCTTGGCATTGCACCTAAACCATGCAATGCCATACCCCAAACCATTAACTAAATGAAAGTTCACAATTTACTGGTTTCTTCTCCAATCATCAAACATGTTCTTAGCTAAATCCTCTCGCCATTGACTCCATTCATTACTTGTCTCAACAGGATCAACAAATTCAGGGAAAGGTGCATCTTCCCTAATTGGCATATCCTCAGCTTCAAGAGGAGTAAGCTCTATTGGAACATAAGTCATATACAACCTAATAAAGTTATGCAGAAGGCAGTATGCAAGAATTATGTGCACATGAGTGGTTGCTGGATAAAAAGATGGATTTCTTAGAATTTTCCATCTTTTTCAATAAACCAAATGTACGTTCAATCACATTTTTGGCAGATGAGTGTCTCTTGTTATAGAGCTCTTCTGGATTCCTAGGTGCCCTTCCATCTCTTGCCCACTCTTAAATATGGTATCTTGTGCCTCTAAAAGATACAAGAAAGCCAGGACCATTGGTATAGCCTACATCTATTAAGTAGTAATTTCCAATAAACATATGACACTATTACTATTGTTGTTTAATCAAACCTTTTTAAAAAATTAACAAAATTTTGAAAATTCTTATCTTACATACCCCTTGGAACTTGAAGTCTATTAGGCCTAGTAACAGCATCACGTAGAACCCTTGGATCAGATGCTGAAACCCTTCTATCCAGCAAGAACATAAACAAAGTTTAAGTTCTTATCACACACCTAACACATTACATTAGTGCATATTTTCCCTCTCCTACCTCTGTATTTGGGCTTGTCTGCATGGGGAACTATTATTTCTAAATAGGTCTCATCTAGAGCACCAAGGCAACCCTTTTAACAAAATTCAAACAATAAAAAGTTCTAGTTTAGTATTTAAAAAAAGTGAAATTAGACAATTTATTTTAGCTAATTAAATTTACTAACCTTAAACCATTTTCATCTATTGTCTGTGCAATCCTCAAGAATTGGTGTAGGCTTGATATACAATAGATGTTGAAGATTTAGTACAGACTTCAACACACTATGAAAGGCCCTACTTATTGTTTCTCCTGACCTTATAAACCTAACTTGTACTACTTTATTAGAATCATTTTGTGATAATAATCTTAGGAAGATTAAAACTTTTTCTTCAATAGGCACATGACCATTATTTCTCAACCCACCATGGACTTGAAGCATTTGACATAACAATGTAAATGCATTTAAGTCCATCCTTAAATCCCACCGGCTATTCCTATCACCCTCATTCAAAATTCTATCTATATTAGCGTACATAGTTGGTATCATCAATGCCCTACCACTTATAGCATTTTCACTCCTACTCAGTTTTTTTGTGCATACATACAACCATAGCAACATGACCATTCTTATAAAATCCAATTCCCCATTCTAAAGCTCAAACAAACTCAGACACTTAAACATAGCATCATGATCCTTGTTATCCTTGTAAATAGAAAATGTTTGCAAAGATTAAAAAAATATAATGATCATAAACCTTGAATATCCTCATCACTTAAAACAAAACATGTAAAATAAAAAAATTGAAACAAAAATAATAAAAATAATTTCAAATCACAGATAGTAAAAAAAATAATAACACAAAACACACAAGCATAAATAAATATTAAAAAAATTGAACCAAAATTAATAAAAGAATAAATATTTCAAAATAAACAAAAAACAAAAAACAAAAACACAAATACAAAAATCAAAACAGAAAATACAAAAAAATAGAGCATGCAAAAATTTGAGACACAAATAAAGAAAGAAACTCAAAACACAAAACACAAAACACAAAACACAAAACACAAAACACAAAAACTTCGATTGTTAAAATTAGGGTTTACTATGACACCCCCAAATTGAAAAATGAAGAAAATGACATGGATCGTGTAGATTTCAAGTTGACAAACACTAAAATAGCAACAACAAAAAATTGAAGAACTCACCTTTGACTGTCGATTAGAATAGAGAAAGGACTGGTTTCTTGCTAGAGAGACTATCAGGAGAAAAACGTGCTAGTAGTGGAGAGAATGTGTCTGGTGAAGAATGTGAAGAATGGTCTCTTTTTTTGCTATTTATACACTTGGGCATGTGTGGAATATTAGTAATAATATGGCGGTATTTCTGTCCAACAGCCAGCGTGTTTTGTTTCTGTGACAGGCACAAGAAAGTTGTGCCACGGTTTTGAAAGAAACAAAAAATTTGTGTTTTTGTGAGCTAGCGTCGAAACAAAAATGGGCAGTGTCAACAACCAAACACTGCTGGGTACAGGATTTTTGAGTTTTGTTATCTGTCTCCACCCGCGGAGACATAAACCAAACCCAACGTAAGAACATTGTCTCCTATTTGTCTGTCACTTAGAAAAGCACCTTGGTTTTCATTTATCAAAGGAGCAATGACTTCAATTTAGTTGTTAGTATCTTGGAAATTATTTTGTATATAAAGGAAGTTGGTGCATGAGATAGGTGTAAAATCCCCAAAAGTAGATGGATTAGGACCTTTAGGAATCAAGCACAAGAAAGTTCTATTAATCTCTTTGAGGAGAACAACATTAGAGAAAAATTCTTGGACAACAATGTTAACAAAACTACAATAATGTTCCATGATTCCTGTAAAAATAACCATTATGGCCATTTGCCCCTGGGGCTTTTTTACCATCCATACCTAAAACCACCATCTCAATCTCATTATCATCGACTGGTTTTGTTAAATTATCAAAATCCAGAGGAGAAATTTGCCACAAGTTGAGTTTTTGTAGGTCTGTGAGTGAAACAGTAGAGGAAACAGTGGTACCAAGGAGAGAAGTGAAGAACCTGACAGCTTCATCTTGTATGTCCTGGGAATTCTGAAGTAATAATCCCTTACTAGAGGTGATTGAACAGATCTTGTTATGGTTTTTCCAGGCCAATTATATGGCGTTGAAGAAGAAACTAATGCATCTGTCACCATCCTTTAGCCAATTTACTCTTGCCCTCTGTTGAAGAAGAGAATAATGATTTTCCACAACCTCTAAGGAGTCAGAGAGAGCTACTTTTTCTTTATCTAACAGTGTTTGATCATCTGGCTTTAAGGCCATCTTGTTCTGGAGATCCTAAAGTTCCAGTCTGGTGGAGTTAATAGCTGATGTAGTGGATCCCTTCGATGAGTTCAACAATTTAAGCTCATTTTTAATGAGTTTCAGCTTTCGGATGCAACAAAATTGCTTGGTTCCTTCAACATATTGGTCTGCCCGCTTCCTAAAAGCCTCAGAGAAACCTGATTCCTTAATAAGATAGTTATTGAACCTAAATGGATGACGTTAAACAATCTGCTATAACAAATTCACAACAGTACTGATAGGAGTGTGATCCGATAAAAGTGGATCCTTGAATTTGGCAATGATGTTGGGAAAATTATCCAGCCAAAAGTCACTAACAAGAGTTGGATCTAACTTCTTCCTGATGAGCCAATCTGATTGTTTTTGGTTAGACCAAGTGAAAGAGTGCCCCGCATACTGAGATCGGTCACACCAATGTGTTCTTTAGATTTGAGTGGCCCTGAGCTTTAGATACTTAGAGAGTTGAGTTAAAATCCCCACAGTTCAACCAAGGCTTGGTGATGATGATGCTACTGATATGTCTGAGATTGTTCCATTACAGTCTACTCTAGAATCCGAAGTTGCTTGCATATATGAAAGAAATATTCATGTCAGTGTTTTCCTGCAAGAATGAAATATTAAGATGCACGGCTTGATCAGCGGTGGCTATTTTCACAAAAACTAGATTTTCTATATGCTGGTTTTCATCCTCAGTTCCCATCAACTCTTGATAATTACCAGACTTAAAAGTTTTCCCTGTTGCTTTCCATATTTTATCTTGTGACTTCGGTAGTGAGCTTAAACCTTGAGTAGTCCAGTATTTTAGGGGGATATTATGTAAACTTATCCAAAGGGGAAGGCTTTGGATCTTGATGGTTTCTAGCTTCAAGCTTAGTTGCCAGATTTGTAAGAAGATTGGTTGGTTTCCTAGATGTCATGGACCTTTTTCGAGGATTTTGTGAGCTGCTTATATAGAGGAGAAGTTGAAGAGAACAAGATTATCTTCTGAGAGGAGATCGTCTGTCAGCCCCCTATTTTTCCATAGTTGTTAGCCCATCTAGCTATTAATCCGAAGGCTGGTCGGTGATCCAAGAAAAAACCAACCACTGTGGATTTCCAGCTGCTTGCACCTTCTTGTACAACTTCAAGGTCAGGACATACATTGAGCTGTCCGTCCATTTCTAAGAGTGGTTTGAAGGTTAAGTTCGAAGTGAATGACTCACGAACAACTTGTTTCCATGTATTTTTGGCGATGGTGCAGCAAGGGATGGCGTGGAAGAAGATGGTGATGTGTGGTATGGCAAGGGGGGAAATTCAGCTAGGTCTTGAGGGGCTGTGTCTGACACTGTGTAGAGTATGGTCTAATAAGAGCAAAGAAGCAGTTTTGCAGAGAGTGGATCAGAGGAAGGTTGGTTTAAAAACGGTATTAAAAGCATCGGGAAAGTTTGATGTGGGGGAAAGGACTAGAATACACCTGGTGAGCCGAAAACAGAAGAACGAACGAACAAAAAACCAAACGGGAAGGATGAGAAGGTGAGCAAATGTGAGAGTTGAAGGAGAGTCAAGGTGAAGAGGAGAAGAAGAAATGCATACCTGATCTGCAGCTAGAGAGAGGGAGGAAAGTCTCTCTCTAACCCATTCCTTGATAATGATGAGCCACGATCTTGCTACAAACTGGTACACTTATATAACCACGTCTTGACTGTTATATTATATTCTCGTTGCTCTTCTTTCATCTCCTTTTCGGGCTTTTGTTTGTTGGGTTATGAAATCTCTCTATTATTAAGGTTGAGCAGTTTCTGTTGATATTAGATCTATAGCCGAGTCCGGGAAGCCTAGCATGCCAAAGAAGGCTAACAATTAAAATTGTGAAGGCTTTTAGCTGACAAACAAGCAAGCTTGAAAGTTTAGTGAAGTTGATTTGGGGATAATCGGTGAATTTTAATATCTATCTTCTTTAAGATTTTGTTTGTAAAGTAATTTTCTCCATTCATAAGAAAAACAATTTCTAAAAAGAGGGCACGCTGCAATTTAACTGTGGAAACACAAAATAAAGTCTGATTCTTCTGACTATAATAAGATTTTTAAGTTTCTCTCTTCTGTGTTGGTCTAACAGTATAACTTTGAAACTGGGATATAGCTGTTGCTGAGGCTTAACAAATTTACATTCGTGAACTCCTAATGGTAAGCCAGATGATGATCAAGTTTTTATTTTTTGCATATCATCGCATTAGTCTTCAGTAGTTTTATCAAGAGGATCGATGCATTGTTTTGGAGGACCTGCACTTCCCATATCGAAGAAACGAATTATTCCCACTGTTATCTTTATGTAGCTTAGCTTGTCGGTACTTGAGGAAATAAAACTAACAATTTCTTTACGTGAACTTAAAATCATGTCTTTATTTTTTGCCATTTTACTCGCATCATATTCTCTTTCCAAAAGGATCAGATTACAGAAGGGAACAATCATCTTCAAGGAAATGATAAGTACAGCTATTAATAAGGATGGGAATCGAAACAAGAAATGAAACAATTTGTTTTAGTGACGGTGGTAAATGGAACGGGATCTTCTGTCATAATTTTGTGCCAAAACGACCTTATAGTACAAGGTTATGGGTACCAAAGATTTGATCCCATAGCTCAACATGTTTTATGAGACTCAATGTGCGCTTCACATCTTTTTCTTTCAAGGAAAATAGGCATCATTCTACAGTAGGACATAAAAGACTAGGATGATAATGGATCCCAGCAAGTTTATGTCATAGCATTAAAATGATGTTATTTTAATCTTTAAAATTTAAGTTCAACCTTAACATAAGACTTAATCAATCTAATCGTGACCCATTAATTTTGGACCAAACCAAATTAATTTAATAAAGACAATTAAAAAAATGATATCAATCTCACCGATAAATATTATTTCCTTTTCGTTCATTGATAGTGTAGACATAGTTCTTTACTTAAATTCCTGGTTGTTGCAGGTTCACAATTCACAATAATTGCTACCATTAGTTAACAAAATGTAATTGACTGAATATTGCAAGAGATTGTACCAGAAAGTTTACTAAAACCCACTTCCGAAGATTTCTTATTGGATTTTCAAATTCTGTCTCAAAAGAATACCTGTAGTCTCAGTAATCGCAACATAATTAGTATTGCAGTACTGCAAAATAACATTAGCAACAGTACAAAATTCTTTTAGATAAATGCTTCCTCTCTGGACAGCCTTTTCTTTCACCACATTCACAACACAATTTGGTGATGAATGTTTTATACTTGAATGACTGGTGAATTAGGATAAAACTCGGTCTAAGATTTAATCCTCGAAGACTCGCCAACAGCATTCTCCATTCTTGTGTACCACTGTCCTATTCGAGTGTGCTCCACCATATCTCCACCGGATTTTAAATAGCGGATCGGTCTCAAAACTCCAAATACAGCAAGATCAGCTAAATTTGGCTTTGATCCCCCTATAACAATAGAAAACAAAATTAACAATTTGAATCCCTCGACAATCTCTTAAAGATTTTTTTGACCGTTTAGTTCACTTCAAGGATCAAGCTTAACTCCAGACTTCAGAATTATTTGTGACCTTCAGCTCTGAACTCTGATTCAAGAAATGTAGCACAAATAGGAACAAGGTCATCTATTGCAAAGTTTTCGATTTATGTTCAAAATTGGCCACATTTGTGGTCCCAAACTACAATCCTACGAAAGATAGGAAGTCCATGCGTCAGAACATATCAAAATTCAGTTTCCTCACCATCCGCAGAGTATTACAATTAACAAATTCTAAAAACTTCTAAAGAAATGGAAGCTCATACAACTTGCTTCATTTAGTGTTGAACGTCCCAAATGTTGAAAATTAATATCTGTCATAAAGATGAAGGAACTTTGTTTCAAAAGTCATTTCATCCAATTTGATTTGAGACTCCAAAAGTAATCCCTTCGCAACAACCAATATATTTTATATCCAAAGTATACACATAAGCCTGGTTGGAAAGCATATCATATTATTAATCAAGCAATCATATTGAACTTCACTTATTCAATGAAATCTATGTATAATCAATATGTTTAGGGCATACCGAGAAACTGCCGCCCATCAAGAGCATCCACCCAAGTTTCTGCAGCTTCATACAATGCAGCACGTTCATCAGTGATGTTATATTTCTTCTTCAACTTTTTGGACACAATATACATTGCTACAGCTCCAGCATACTTTACTGTCATTTTCTCAGTGAAGCTAAAGTTGCCTGCATTTGTAATCAATATCATTATCCTTGCCAAAATAAGACGCAATTATACAACAAAGTCAAAATTTCAACAAAGTGTAGAATGTAAAAGTAAAGTCCCATAATCAAAACCCGCCACTTGAGAAGGGTAACCAATCTCTAAGTAGAGGCATATGAGAAAAAAATCATTGTAACCCAAAATCTTTAAAAACAGATCAAACCAAAAATTGGTGGAGATTGATTATTTCAATGTATCCTGAGTAATCAATACCACATATGGTTTAAATCTGAAAATACTCTCAAATTGTCGCAATCTAAATGCAAATTGGAATTAATTTAGTGCAGCATATGGAACAAGTTAAGTTTGACGCAAACAAATATGACATCAAAACAGAACACAACTCTAAAGCTGAAAACTTATTAATGCTAAAGTGTCTCCCAACTCATTGAGCTTAAATGACAATCAAGAAACCAGCCATAAAGATGTGTCATTGAGATCAGGTTCAATGGAAAGATGCACTAAAACTTTGTGCTGTCGTTCAGCAGGACATGAACAAGCTTTGAAATAAAAGAACTATCTTCCTAACATTATTTGAATACAAATAGAAAAAGTCACCACAATGGGAAATCCAGAACAAGAGCTTGTCCAGAAACATTCACTAGATAGGGTTTGCCTAGTAGGAGAAGACTGAATCACAACATACTGACTATCGATCAATGATTAGCTTACCATTGCTTGTGATATAGTCAAAAGATTCAAGCGCCTCAGAAGTATTGCGGTATATGTTTGGAGATAAGACATGTACCAAGTGATTATCAACCCACCTATATCATGAACCCATAAGCAGAAAAGTAAAAGTCAGGGTTGAGTCAACAAAGCCCTTCGCAGTCTTGGCCAAGAAGATGTGGATAGGAGGCCAATAACCCAATCTTCTATGGTATAAGCTTTATGGAAAAATCAACGAGAGAAACTTGAAAGTTAAACCTTACATCAAGTAATGGTAGCATAAACTTGTCTAAGCTTGGCAAAAGCAGAGACAGCAGAACATCAAATTTATTACACGTCGCAGCTACAAGTCTTGACAACGATGCATCTTAGTTATAAGCATATCTTGTGACCCCCACTTAGATTATATTGCATGCTAAATAGGCACGAGTGTATATTTCATAGCGCACTATCCAGAATATTGTCCATACCATAAATCTCAACATAATGTAAGTAACTACGATAGAAGATTCTGATTCACTATGACATGCAGTCAAATTGAAGTTTTTACGTATTAAATAAATGGTGGATGTTGAAGCCAGCAGTCCAATCTTGGTTGAAGATTAGTACTCCCATACAAAAGAGAAATGATGAGAAGTATAAGTTGATAGCAGCCATATATCAATACCAAATGTCATTATAATAACATCACAAACAGGAAAAACAAGTGAATAATACCGTTTAAGATCACATTATTCAAATATTCAAAACATGTGTCAGTTGAAAGTGAGAGGAACATAATTTATCTCTTACAATATAATAGAAAGGGTAAAAGACACTGATACTCACTTTAAAAAAACTCCCTAATCTTCAAAATTCTTGAAAAAAAATTCCTCTTGATTTTCAATTTTTCAAAAAACTCCTTTTAAACTTTGGTTAAAAATTAACAATGAAATATACATAATATAAATATCAAACATGGACTAACTAAATGTCACTAATATGATAACTTCACTCAACTCTTAAACTCAAACCAAACCAATTAAACTAGATTTAAATTAATAATTTAAGATAATTATAATAAATTATTTGTTTAGATCAAGTTTAATTAGTTTGGCTCAAATTTAAGAGTTAGGTTATAGCGTCATATAATTAGCAATTGATTAATCCACGTGTAATATTCATACGAGATGTGTTTTATTATTATTTTTTAACCAAAGTCTAAAAAATATTTTTTCTAGGAATCAAAAAATCACAAAGAATTTTTTCAAGAATTTTAAAAATTAAATTTTTTTAAAAAAAAATTATATCACTGGAAAGTTTCATTTTTTTACTCATACCATTATTATTCAAGATTACTAACAGAACACCTTAAGGTATTAAAACTCTAAAAAGAGACTTCTATCAAGAGTTTGTCAAGTTATTTTGTAGAAACTGTTATGCCACTTATTGTTATACGTGCGACAAAATCTATGTGACAGTTTCGACTTGATTTTAATACTATTTTTTGTTATTATGATATGACAAGGTCTTTTTAGGTAATTTAAAATAATAATTATTTTGTAATAACATGGGAGATTTATATCTTCTACAGTAATAGGAAATACCACCCAAACCAAGTAGTTCCTCTCCATGCATAATTTCATACAAGTCGAATGTAAATAAGCAAGAGATAATTGTGAATTCCTTAACTAAGCTCGCAACAATAATTGTTAGAGAGGAATAACTCGTTTTAATATATGATTTTATAGTGAATGGGGTACATACATACATACATATATATATATACATACATACATACATACATATATATATATATATATATACACTAACTATTCACTGTTTAATTAGGCAAGAAATTAAATGGCATCCCTACAATCATGCTTGAAACATATGGAATCCTTGTAATTAAGCTTGTAATCTAATTTATTTATAGTTATAGATACACTTTATAACACTCCTCAAGTTGGAGCATGGATATTAATCATGTCCAGCTTGTTACAAACGTCATTGACTCAAACTCTATTTAGAGCCTTTGTGAATATAACTCCAAGTTAATCTCCATTTTTCACATATCTTGTAGATATTAAGTTTTGTTGTACTTTTTCAAGAACAATGTGCAATCAATCTCAATATGTTATAACTATTTCCTAGTGATATGTAGAGCAGCTTGGTTATCACACCACAATTTTGTTGATATTAGAGCTTTAAGACCAATTTCAGTTAAGTGTTGATATGTCCATATTATCTCACATGTTGACTATGTCATAGTTCTATATTGAGATTTTGCACTAGACCTAGACACAACATTTTGCTTCTTGCTTTTTCATGAGATCAAATTTCCTCCAAAAAAAGATATAGTAACTAGTAGTATATTTTTGTTCAATCTTAGAACTTGCCCAATCTGTATCTAAGAAACACTTAATCTGCATACAGTATCCCTTGTCCAGAAGTACCTTTTAAGTAACAGAGGATCTACTTCAGAATAGGCTAATAGCCCAATAATGGATGGCTGAAGAACATGAATTGACTTATCACACAAACAAAATATACAATATCAAGACGAGTTACGATAAAGTAGTTCAATTTTAAAACCAATTTCCTATATTTCTCAGGATCTTCAAATAAATCTCCATTTCTAGTGAGACGTAAATTAGGAAGCAAGCAATGCAATACGATAAAGTAGTTCAATTTTGCAACCACTTTCCTATATTTCTCAGGATCTTCAAATAAGTCTCCATTTTTAGTGAGTTGTAAATTAGGAAGCATTGGGGCAATGCAAGGGTTAACTCCTAACTTTCCCATTTCTAATAATAGGTCAAGTACATATTTTCTATGAGACAAGAAGATGCCTTTCTTACTTCTTGTCACATGTATTCCTTAAAAAATTTAAAAACCCTTAAACCTTTTGTATGAAATTGACTGTGAAGAAATGACTTTAAGAATAAAATGCCCACACTATTACTTCTAGTAATGACAATATCATCCACGTATACAAGGAGTATGATGCCAAATACATAACATTTATAAAAGATTGAGTAGTCAAATTTACTCATTCATCCCAAATGTTCCATTGTTTGACTAAAATTTCCAAACATTTATAGAAGACTAAGTATGTCAAAGAACTGATGGAATATTTAAAATTCTTATATTCAAGGAAAGGGAACATTTCTCCCATTTATGAAGTATGTGAGGATTGTTATTAAGCTAAACAACAAGATCAATTTCTCCAGGCATACTTTATGAATTTTAAAGACCTATGAAGAATTAAAAGTCATGCTACCTTTTATTCCTGATATTATAGTTTAACAACTTCAATGGGAACATATGACAATAATGAGCTTTTGGTTGGCCTAACACTCAATTTGAGATTTATAAGTCTCAAATTCTCTCTAGTGTTGAGATGACACAACGCAAGTAGTTAAGTAGAGTTTTTAGGTTAATCTCTAAACCAAATCCAAGCATAAAACTTAGGATTTAATCAACAAGAGAAAGGCAGTTTCTCTAAGAAAAATTTCCTGCAGAAGCTTTTATTAAAGGCAATGTTTCTGTTAATCCTCCCTTTTATACCCCTAAAGTGGCACATGAGAGTCCTAGTTCTAGTGTGAAAGGGATTGATTGAAATCCTTTTCTAAAGCTAACTTATTTCTTTTTCTTACTGGACAAGGAAACCTGCCTAACTAGGAAAATTAAATTAAAATAAAATAAAATAAAACAGAAACAGATCCTAATGGGTATATGACAACATAAACAAATCCTAATAAGTCGAGGACAACATAAACAAATCCTTATGGGCTCAATCCTTTATTATGAGATTTCTTCCCTACATGAGGTCTTTACTCAAATCCTTTGCATAGATGTCATTGCATTTGTTACTTTTAGTATTTAGAATCCTAGTGTTCTTGTAAGTCCAAATAATGAATTTGATACTAGGAAGTCATATAATAAAAATAATAATAAAGGAGGAAAGATGGACTATCGGGACAATAGAAATTAGGATACAGTAGGAATTATTTGTTGACACTATCATAAGCCGAGCCATACCAAGCACAAGGTCTGGGGAGGTCTAACTAATAAAGAGGTTGTTTATGATACATCCATAAGAAAAAAATGCAAAGATTATCGGTGAAGGACATAAATTAGAAGGCCTCTACATTTTGAATACCCAAGTGTCAAGGCCAACTACTTGTTCAAGTCTCTCAACTCCTTCTGAGGATCACTATCAGTTAAGACACCCCTCCCTATCTCTATTAAAGAAATTCACTCAGTTTTATAATGTATTTTGCTTAGATTGTGAGTCTTTTGAGTTTGCTAAACATCATATTTTGTCTTCAACTCCTTATGTCACCAAAAGAGCCAGTTCCCCTTTGAGTTGGTTCATTCCGATGTCTAGAATCTATGTCTTGTTGAGTCCAAAATTGGATTTCGATATTTTATTACCTTTGTTAATGACTTTTCACGTGTGACTTGGCTTTATTTAATGACGAATAATTCTGAATTATTTTTTCATTTTACTGCCTTTTATGCTGCCATAGAAACCCAATTTAATGTCTCTATCCACACTTTAAGAAGTGTTAATGCCAAATAATATTTCTCTTAATCATATCAAAATTTCATGACTTAGAATGACATTCTTCCGCAATCCTCAAGTGTTATTGAATGTATCTACAACTATAAATAAGCTCATATTACAAGCTTAATAACAAAGATCCATAGGTTACAAGCAAGATTATGGGGATTCAATTTAATTTCTTACCTAATTAGACATTGAATAGTTAATATACATATTTGTACCTCATTCATTATAAAATTATCAATTGAAACAAGTTATTCCTCTCTTACATGGTATCAGAGCTTTAGCAGCACTGCTAGGAAGGATTTGAGGCCGGAGTAGCTAATCAGAAGTCAAGGCGCAATTGCATGTGCAATCACACCGACACATGGGTGGGAGAGCACAATCTTTAGGCAATGCATGGGACACACACATGGAGATCCTGGTTCTCGAACTTCAAGGAAAGGCTTACCAACAAATAGCACCCCTACTGGTGCTAATGATGAGGTCAGATAGTCACTCAGAACTAGTGGCCCAGAAAATTCAACGTCCTCCTCTTCTGGGCAGAACTCCAAGCAGAAGAAGATGAAGGAAAAGGAAACCAAAAACAAGGATTCTATCCACTAGATAGAACCTTCTGTTATTGTGTAAGTAAAAGAGTAATAACTTGTTTCAATTGGTGATTTACGGTGAATGTGGTACACATATATATACTAAATATTTAATGTTTAATTGGGTAAGACATTAAATGGCATCCTTGTAATTAAGCTCATTATCTAATCTATTTATAGTTGTAGACACACCATGACAATTTAATAGATAACGAAGAAGGGTTGCCTTCCATTCCAACTATTAATGTGAGAGCATGATTTCTATCAAATAAAACTCATTCTTTGTCATCGAGCTACAAACAAATTAATCTCTTTTGATAAAATTGAACTCTATAAAGGAATTGTATGTTACATGAGAAAGAGACCATACCTACGCCATTTTTTCTCTTCATCATCAGCATTTGACGTATCATCATCAGCTTTCTTTGAACGCACTTTATTGCTTAATTTGTCAATGATGACTACAAAAAAAACCACTACTTAATCTTCACATAAACAAACCTCAAACTTTAGCACAATAACTAATTGACAGGCTATGAAATCCTATTACTAATATCAAAATGTTAGAAAAAAGAGAGAGAGAGAGAGAGAGACAATGACAATGCTAACCTGATGAGTCAATAAGTTGTTCACCATCTACCATAAGAATGGGCACCTTCTTATAATCAGACCACTTTATCTCCTTCCTACTGATTGGGTTAACTTCCACCACTTTGTACTTTATGTCATAATAGTCCAGAAATGCTGAGATAATAAAAAGGATTATAAAGAGCTGAACCATAACATGAGGCAAGAAATATTAAATTGGTCACATACACCATAACACATTTTCAATCTTCAATCCCTCATGCCAGATCTATTCAAAAGAAGAAAATACTGGTCAATACTACCCTGTACTTGCTCAATAACAATCATACGTCTTTCATTCAAACAATATCAAAAGTAAATAATGACCTCAATATTATTAGAAGTAACACAAACTAATTCGATAAGTTATGATAAAACTTCTACCCACAGGATTCTAGGGCACATTGCTCATAATTAGCTTTTTCAAAATGAAAAAGCAAGAAAAAGGAAAGGAATATAGTGTGTGCAGAGATGTGATTTCCAATGTAATAAAACTAGCTACTAATATTGCATTGTGAGCGTAGATGTCAAAAGCAAAGCAATCAAAACACAAAATATCACTTTCAGTTTGTTTAGACAACAATTTGTTATAAGTTCTCTTTGAAAATTCCAATCCCATACCATGTTTGGTTCAAGTCAAAGATATATTAAATCACAAATCCATCTGCAAAATGCCAAAAATGTATCAAAACTTGCAATGTTACAAAATTGTTAACTAAATACAAATGGATATTTTTCAAAAAAGCACGTGTTGTGATTTCGGCCATTTGAATTGTCTAAAGAGAATATTCTCCAAATATTTTATTGTCTAAGACTAAAATTGTAAAATAATGCAACAATTCAAAGCAAATTCTAACTATTGAACTAAATTGAGGCCTTGGGAAAAACAATGTAACAACATGATCTCTAAGGAACTAATCCTATATATATGAATCGAAGCAATCCTATAAGCATATCTAGTAGCACTATAAGAATCAGTAAGCAGTTGATCAACTGACAACCAAATATGGAATCATGATCGTCACTAGAAAACCAAAGAATTCTAAAACTTTAAAAGGAGAGAGAGAAAGAGAAAGACCTTTAACTTTATTGCAAAAAGGACATGCCTCATACTGATAAAGAACAACGTCCTTAGGCACAAGCTCCGCCGGAGGAGGCTCCTTGGCGTAGACCTCTTGGGAAAGGAAGGCGGCAGCAGCGACGGAGATAAAAGCTCCGGCGACACCCAGAGAGGCGGTCTGAGTGGAGAGGCGGGAGGTGCCGTAGCTGTGGCCGTGTGAGCTGTCGGTGGAGAAGAGCGCCGACAGGAGAGGTCGGTGATTGACGGCGACGGCAGAGGAGGTGGTGGCTCTGCCGTCTAGGTTGGCAGCGAGCGTGCGGGAGAGGACGGAATAAGCGAGTGTGGAGGCTCTTCTCATTGCATATGAGAGGGAGAGATCTGTAGGAACGGACCAATGTTGTCAAGGTTCTTAGAAAGGGTTTATGGCGGGTTTATTAAGCGATTATGTTTATTTTTATGTATAATTAAAAAAAAAGATTAGTATACGTGTGTATGAAATTATTAATTATTACCGCTTATCAGCATTTAAAATTAACATTTTAAGGTTCTGCAAAACAAGACTAATAAATTCTTATTAGTAGACAGGCATGATCATAAGTGAGAGTTGCCAACTATGATCGTAAGAAGGTCGAAAGAGAAGTCTTGACTTAAAGGTTTTGCCGTGAATAGTTGAATTGTTAAGGAACGTGAGTTATTCTGCTGCAAATGGAGCCGGCCGGAAACCTGAACTAAAACGAAGCACGAAACGGATATTAAAGCACCTAAATTTGGCTGGACTTTACTAATGATTCGGTCATTAAAAATATCTATGTCCCCGAGATAATTACTTCTTAACTCCAACTTACAATTTTTTTTATTTTAATTTAACTACAAATTATTTTAATCTGATGAGTATTATTTTAAACTACAAATAAGCCGAACTAGCCATAACATTGCTGCAACACTGATTCAGCTTAGGTTGCAGCCGTTAGTTTTGAGTATTTATTGTTTATACAATTAAAAACAATATGATATGATTCACTTGAATTTTTCCAAATCACTGTTAGCAACGACATAAAACATGGAGGACTGTTTCATTGGTGAACCATTCATGTCATGGTTCACTTCTTAAAATTTAGTATTATACATAATTTTATCTCCAACATCAAATCACTTCTTTTATTTGCCGAATGATTCAATCTAAGAACTTTATTCTCTATATCTTTATCATTATTATCGTCAACATTATTGTGTCAAGTTTTTTTATTAATAAAAGTTACCAAGGTAGATTTATTAACCTTTTTCTCTATATCTTTGATGATAGTTTTAGACTACGAATTTATTGCCTTAATAACCCTGTGTTATTCAAAAGTTGCTAAAAAAATCCTGACATATAAAAATTAGCAAAAAAA
>JANKOE010000006.1:45657939-45676136 GCA_026284465.1 Erythroxylum citrifolium
AAAATTGAAAACATAAGGTTAATAGAGTAACATTTTATATCTCAAGGTTTAATTAGCTACTTTCGTATAACACAGGGGTCGCTACAGCAATTTTGTCTTTAGACCACCATATGATATGGAATAACATTTTTATGCATATTCTCAACATTTTGAATCTAATTAGATTAAATATGGTGCACACATCTTTTTCAAAGTGTATGGCATAACCTTTATCAACTAATTGACCTACACAGAGAATATTTTAATCCAAACTTAGCATAATCAGCATGTTAGTAATCAACTTGATACTTGAATACGTTTTGATCGTAATTATCCCCTTTCCTTTCATTTCTATGTAAGCTCCATTTCCTTCTCTTGTTATTGATTGATAATTCTCATTAAGGACCTTGAAAATGGACTCATCATGGGTTTTATGACATGTGTAGCCCAAGTTTATGAGTCACTTGTCCTTATTATTGCAATTAAACATTACAAAGGTTATGAACAAGGTCTCTTTTTCATCTTCGTCAACTTTAGCTATATTCACTTCTTCTTTTGGCTCTACTTGTGCTTGCATAACTTTTCAACATTTGAGCGTTAGTTGCATGCTCTATGTCTTACATATGGTCTTAACCAATAATATTTGAGTGCATGATTGCTCATTTGTGATGTTTTCAAAGTGAAAATTTCCTTTTTTTCCTCCATTTTAATATTATCCTTCTTGTTCTTTTACTTGTCTTATGCTAGCTTGGTTAAGACTGAGTTAGACTTGAATGGCTCTAATCCAATTTCTTGCCTCTATACATTTATTTATTCCTATGTTTGAAGAGAATTCATAGGCTTAATTAATGTAAGTTATGACATGTCCTTAGACTCCTCCAAAGCAAATAATTTGGCTTCAAAACTCTCAAGGACACTTACAAGGACTTTGTCAACAACTCTTTTCCCAAGTCTTCTCTAAGTAGAATTAATTAATTTATGACCTTTATAAGTTTGTCATGGAACTATTTGAAAATTTCACTTTCTTGCATCATCAACAACTCAAACTCCCTACAATTGTTGAGGATCTGAAGTTACCTTATTATATCCAACCTTTGAAACAATTCCTTTATTTTTTTCCCCAAGCTTCTTTTATAATATTACTATTAATCTTTATGATGTGAATTTACCTTTTTTCTATTTATAAAATAATGAATGAATTATATGTCATAAATGATTATGAAAATTAATATATGATAATCATAAAGCAATAATAAGAATAATAAAAAGAGAGTAAAGTAAGGGAGACAAAATTTATTTATAGTGGTTTATCCAACTAACACTTAGCCTAAGTGTACTTCCCAATCTCCATTTGGAGATTCACTATCTTCTTTCCTTCAATAGAAAAGGGCCAACCTTTTATATAACATCTTATTCGCTAGGAGTGAAGAGGAATCCTTACATTATCTTGCTTTAAAACGGGTAAAAAGGAACCTTTACAATCATTTTGTTTTGACAAGTAAAGAGTAATCTTTTATAAATCTTATTCAAGGTCAAGAAGAATCCTCATAAAGTGTGGCATAAGCAATTTCCCTAATTTAAATAATTATACAACCCAAAAAATCCTTCTTTTACTCACATCAATGAACAAAGACTCAATATGCAATATGTAATGCACTTTATGTGCTCTTAAGACTCTTAGCAACTCTCTAGTATACCTAAAAGTCTTTTCTTAGAAATTAAAAATTCATTCATTATAAAAGAGAAGTTACAAAAAGGGGGGAGCATCTCTCCTACATGAGAGAAACCCTCTTAAAACATTGGTTTCAGACAAATCCAAAAATGGCAACGTATCCAGTCCAATATTTAGCGACACTTCGTAGACAATTAAGGTAAAACTAACTTGCCCTTTCTCAAATCTTCACATCATTTCTCGATTAGGGAGGGTGAAGTCGACTCTGGAGGCTAGGTGATCAATGATTCCAGCGCTACTCCCACTCAAATCTTTATACAAGAAGCTCGACACAGGTATCAAACTCAACAACCAAACTCTATAATCGTTTAAGGGATGGCTAATATGAGTTCATGTCATTAGGATTTGATTTTTCTTAAAGGACTTCAGAGGCTAGCCAGAGAGGGAGATTAGAGAGGAGATCTCATCCACGAAAAAGGTCTCCAATTCAAAGATTTTGAAAGCTTCCTTTCTTTTTTCTTGAAACCTCCACTGATTAAACATTAATTCCTTGATGACATGGATTTGGATAGATAGCATGGATCTTCAAGCAATGCTCAACCTAGAAAGGAGAAGATCTTAGTAATTCCAGGTGAGTCCAGATCGGAACAAACCTCATTTATTCCTTAGAGACTGTGAAAGAATAATCTGCTTGTTTAAAGCATGAGAATTGTTGTGAAGAACTGTTTTTGGATTTCATTTCTGCATGTGTGAACTGAGTAACAAGAACTTAGAAGAGATTAGATAGGGCTAGGCCTATATTCTCCATATAAGGGCCATTATCTTGCTACAGTGTAGGTTTAACTGATTAATGATCAGTTGCTCCCTTATGTTAGCAGTAGTGAGTTCTATAAGAGGTATTAGCGAAGTAGATTGATCTTTAAACCTTCTACTATTCCACTCATTCTAGATTGCTTGAAAACATGTAAGCATCGAGACTAATATAATAGCCCTATCATGTTTAGAAATATGCAAATTAGGTAATTCCTGTAGGATATCTGTGAGTTTGCCATAGATAAAACCAGGGGCACATATAGTAGAAATTTTAGCCCAAACTTCTCTAGAGAAGACACATTCAAAGAAGAGGTGATCTCTAGTTTCATCCTCTATATTGCATAGGATACATAGCTTAAAGGAGGTTAGGAATTTCAGCCTATCCAAGGTACTAAATCTATCCCACATTGCTAGCCAGAGCAGAAAACTAACATTAGGTCTAAAGGCCTTGTTCTGATCAGTGAATCCTATCCTACTCGATTTGCAGACCCCTCCCTCATCTTTCTGACTTCCTTAACAGTAATCTCAGAAACAGGAATACCCTTCTATAGGTATATATCTCTCTCCCCATGGCTTCTAAATTGAGGAAAGAGCAAAAGTCTAGTCTCATATGAAGAAAGGGACCAGTTCTCATTCTTAACTATTTCTGGGAGCTTAGTATTATTAGGGAACTGATGTAATAGGGATCTTGCTATCTAATTTTGTATTAAAGGTTCATTCCCTGTCCAGTTGTCATACCATAAGGAAATTCTTTCCCTTGCCCCTATCTGGCAAGTAATGCGCTGGTACATCTCCTCCCTCATTCTAAGAAGTCGATTAAAAAACCAGGTGTAGTTGTCTTTGATTTAAGAGCCTAAGGTCTGAGAGCTTTTAAGCAACAAGAATTAGAGAATTCTCCAATGCTATTAGGTATCCAAATTATTCTATCATTCCTTTTATGGTTAGGGGAGTAATTAGGATGATAATTTTATAGTATTTTAAGACCTCTGAAGCTTATAGCCCAAGCATCATGATGAATAACTTCCATTACCCAAGCTTGAATTAGGATTCTAGCTATAAGTGATAAAAAATCCTCCCTAGGGATTAGTGTACTTTGCTTTGCCCAATTATTAAACCAAAATGAAGAATTCTATCCATTCCCTACATGTGTTTTGAAGAAAGGATAAACAACATGCCTTTTTCTTAGCAATTGAATGAAAGGCTAAAAATGTTCCTTTCTTTCCATAATTTTCCAGAAGTTAGAATCTTTAAGATATTATTCACTGTTCCATTTGGTCTAAATAGCCTCTTTATCAGTGATCACTCTCCAAGTTAGTCATCTACATAGAAACCAACCCCAATCCTCCTTCCTATTTTCTCCAGTATAGCTATTCCCACTTGATTTTTCCTCCTTTAAATTTATCTTCATATCAAATCCATAGAAAGTTCTTAATTCATTTTTCCAACTCCTTGTTAATTTTCTTAGGAAGAAAAGGATGAGTAGTCTAGTATATGTGTATATTTCTTATCACTAATGTGATAAGAAGAAGACCCCTATTTATAACAAGGCTTTGTATGCCATGCATTAATTTTTCTTTTGTAAATCTCCAAAAGAAATAGGCAGTCTTAGTATCTTAGCTTCTTAAAAGAAATTGGAACTCCTAGATATTTAAATGGTAGGCAGTGAGCATTTAATCCTGTAATGTGCCTTAGTTTGGAAGTGCTTTTCACATCATAAGAGAAATAAATTATGCTCTTCTGTTGGTTTAGACTTAAGCCTGAGATCTTGAAGAAAAGCTCAAGAGAGTTATCCATAGTTGAAATAGAATTTTGGACTACTCCTTATAATATAACCAAATCATCTATACAACCAAATCATTTATAAAGCTTAGGTGAGTGAGATTTAACTCCTTTCATTTTTATGGAAATTAAAGTTGAGGCATCTTTAAGTGTTCTTTATAATCAGCCTAGTAATAATTTCCATGGAGATAGCAAATAGGTATAGGGATAGAGGATCCCCCTACCTTATCCCATTGGTTCCTTTAAATTATTTCCTTAGGACACCATTAATAAGAACATTGAAAGAGGTGGTGGATAGGTAAGATTTGATCTAAGCGATGAATCGATAAGGAAAGCCATGCCATTCAAGGCTGCACAGAATAAAATTCCACTGAAGACTATAGAAAGCATTTGAGAAATCTGCTTTGATTGCACAACTTTTGATGGATTTGTTTGTCTCATAATCTCTTAATAATTCATGAATTAGTAAGATGTTATCATAAATGGGTTTACCTGGTATGAAGGCACCTTGGGAGTGGTGGATGATGTGTTTTAAGATTCCCTTTAATCTTTGAGCTAACAACTTAGAAAGAACTTTGTAGACAGTGTTACACCAAGCAATTGGATAAAATTCCTTGACATTATTAGCATTGGGGATTTTTGGAATAAAAATATATGAGTGGAGTTAATTTCATTCAAAAATTTTCTAGATGTCATAAATTCATGAATTACCTCAACAAATAGACTCCCATTGATATCCTAAGTAGTTTAGAAAAAGTGGGCACTGTAACCATCTGGGCTTAGAGCTTTCCTTAGGTTTAAACTAAAGAGAGTTCCTTTGATTTCCAAATAAGAAGCAACTTGTTGTAAGTTTTCTAGTAAATTTCATTAATAGAGTTTGATTAACCAATTAGTTCTTTTAACTCTTATAATTTGAACTGACCTAAAGGCTTGGATCCTTGAAGCTTTTTGCCATAATCAGCTACAAACCCTTAAATTGAACTTTTCTCTATAACCAATTGATCATCTTCATCTAGTAGACATTTAATTTTATTAGAGTTTCTTCTAACTTTTCTCTATAACCATCTTCATCAAGTAGACATTTAATTTTATTAGAGTTTCTTCTAACAAGGATATAATGGTGAAAAAGCCTGATATTGGAGTCGACTTCTTTCAATCATATTATTTTATCTTTTTGTATAAGAAGGGAATAATGTTCAAGGAGGGCACTATTATACTCCTCTAGTTTCCTGATTTCCTTCAGCTTTAGCTCTTAATTGTTAGGATCCTGATAGCAATCATCTTAGGCTTTCTTTAACTTATCGTTTGCATTATGTAGTCCCCAAGTAGATCAGGGGTCCTCCTTTTTTTGAGGAAAAACTTTAGCTTATCATTCAAAAGCTTATGTTTCCTCATAAGCTGATAGAACTTACACCCTGGAATCCAAATAGCCTAGGCTTCTCTCCCTAAATCCATAAACCCTTCCATATCTATCGAAAACTTGGAGAATCTAAAGGGTGTATTGAGGGAGACTAGAGTTATGAAGTTCTTAAGCTAGAGGCATAAATGATGGAAAATTCAAAAGAGTTAATAGAGCCTTCCATTTTACAAGTCAAATGGACGAATGGGTCAGAGTTGTTAAGTATAATAACCTATACTTTTTTCCTTATTGTAGGCATATACTATTCTTCCATTATAATGTTGTTTATGATTAGAACCAAAGGTCCAATTGGTGCCCAAAAACTTCATGAAATCTCTGAAGTTTTGGGGCTTTGATTCTGGTCTCAAGCAATGCTGAAATGATAGGCTTTATCTCCAAAAGTAAGTTCCCAATAACTTGTCTTTTATGGGGGTTCATTCATACACCTTATGTTCTCAAAAAAGCATAATAATATTGAGAAAGTTGAGGGATTACCAACTCCCTTTGGGTTTTCTATTTTTTTCCCTGTCTCCTATGAGATACTAGAGATACTTGCTTTATTAACTCCATCTAATTAAGTTCTTGCATCTCCTTGTCTTGATCTCCACAGTATGGTGCAAGTTAATAGTCTTTTTCTTTGTTTCCATATTCCCTATCTTCTATATGGTTTCTTCATAATAATCACTTGACTTGAACAATTTACCAGTTGGTTTCCATACTTTCTTATTTAATTGAGAACTCTAGGTAGAGGTAAGCTTGACTTTAACTTTAACCAGTTCCCCATGCTCATTAAGTCTCATGATAGGGAGTGCATCAGGGAGTTCATCCTTAACCTTAACTTCTACATATATTTAAGCAAATCATATTCTTTCAAGTTTGGCTATTGGAGTGTCAAAAGCTAAAGGTCTTCCTACTAAGCTTGCAAGAAAACTCAGGCCATCTAGAGTCTAATACTCTAGTGGTATATTGTGAAAATTTATCCACATAAAGATGGTCTCTATTCCAACTATATCTAGTTCCATTCTGGGAAATCATTTTTGCGCAAACATTGGTTGATCTTTAATGTGCCAAAGACCAGACTTAATAAATGTATTCAAATTTTCCACATTTGTGAATTTGAAGAGGAAAGAGACCTTTTTAGTTAAGTGAATTTTATCCAAGCTCTTATTTCCCTATCTATTTTGTGCCAAGATCTAAACCTATAGAATAGATGGCCTCTTGTTTAGGAAAAATCCTATTAGTGTGTTGGACCAGATTTTGGCACCAACCTGTAACAATTCCAATAGTGAAGAGATTATCCCATTCACCACTATCAAAAGATAGTACTTAGGCTTCTCTGTTGGAGTATCAATTGCCACTACACTTCTCCATGATTTGCCTAACTCCTTTTGGGTAGGAGCAGGTGCATTGCTTCATATTGAAGAACCTTTACTAACCTCCAAGGATCCACAAATAGAAGGAAAATGATTATCTATTTTCCTAAGTTCAGACTTACTCCCTTTAAGCTTATGCTTCTTCAATGCTAAGGGGAACTTAAACAGCCTCTATTGGAGGCTTTCTTTTATTTTGCTTAAAATGGAAACCTATTGGTATGGACACATGTAACATGCTAAAAATAGTAACTATAAAATTACCTTAGACTTGACATCAGTTTGATAGATCTTCCACTTCTTTTATACAGCCATGGAGATTATTAAATGAATTGTCTTTAATCGAGCCACAGAAGCAAACACTTCATCATAATCGACTCCATGTTATTGACTATAACCTTAATGAAAAGTCTTACCTTATACCTTTTTACTTTTCCTTGAGCATTTCTTTTGACTTTATATATCAATCTTACATCGATCGCCTTTTACCCCTTTGGAAGAGTAAAAAGTTCTCATGTGTCATTCTTTTGAATTGTATGGATTTCTTCATCTATTGCAAGTCTCCATTTCTCCTATTATATTGCTTCTTTAAAGCGTAGTGGCTCGGAATTAATAAAAAGACAAAATAATTGTATTTTTATCATCTCCATGGACTCATAAAGATCTCTAAGACTTCTTGCTCTTTTAGAATCCTTATGCAAGCTAGAAGAAGATTCATTTCTTTGTGAGTAGGGTGTAACACCAATATCTTCATACTCTTCATGTTTAAATCTTCAAGCATAGAAAAGGAAATACTTTCTTTATTTTGAGAGACATCCCACTTCCATGAGTTTTCTTTACTAAAATCATCATCTCCACTAATCACAATCTTTCCATTGGTAGGATTACAAAGCTTATAGCCTTTAGAATTTGAGTTATATCCAATAAAGATATCCTTTTCACTTTTTTCATCTAACTTTGTTCTCATCTCTATAGGAACATGCACATATGCAATGCTTTCAGAGACTCATAAATAAGAGATATTATGCTTCTTACCACTCTAAGCATCTTAAGGTATCATCCCACTAACACTTCTGTTAGGGATAGGTTGGACAAATACAAAGCGTAAGTGACGGATTCGACTCACAACTCTCTCGGCATATTTTAAATTTTGAGCATGTTCTTGTCACATTGAGAATATATCTACTTTTATGTCCCATAACTTTATTTTATTGTAGAGAGTATACAGCTTTAAGAAAGTGACGACTTCCATTAGCTTTGGGAAATTTGTTAAAGTTCATAAAAGTGAACTGTCATCATCCTCTATTAGTTCTTAAATGTTTAATGGCAAATCCACTCTCATTTTTAACTTGAGATTTGAATCTCTGGAAGCCTCCAAAAGATTCATCCTTCCCATTCAAAAAAGTAATTCAAGTTTTGCAAGAAAGGTCATCAATAAAGAGTAAGAAAAAGTTATCTTTCTTGTTAGAGGATTGCTTAATTGGGCATCAAATATCAATATGAACTAGTTGAACTAGCTTAATGGCTTTTAAAGCAAACTCCTCTAAAAAGGGCTTTCTTAGTTGCTTCCCCAAGAAACATCCTTCAAAAAATTGATTGAGTTTAGTGATGAGAGGAAACCTATCCACCATGTGCTCTTTTGATAATAAATTTAATCCTCCAAACTTTTGATGACCAAATCTCATATGCCAAAGCCAAGAGGAATCTTTGACCCGTGTCTTTAAGCACCTTGGATGATCAACTTTGATATTGAGCAAGAACATTTTATTCTTTGACATGAGAATCCTTGCTATCAAATTATATCCTTTATATCTCAAAGTATAATAAGCATCTTAAGTAGATATCATACCCATACTTTACTAACTATCCCAACCACAAGATATTTGTTTTTAGAGAAGGAATATAATATACATGTGAAATAAGTCTATGGCCACTATTTTTTGTAAAGACAAAAACATCACCTTTGCCTATAATGGGAACTTTTAAATTATTGAAAAAGTTAATTTTTCCTTTTTACTTCTCATCAAGATCCATAAATAACTCCTTGTTTCCACTCAAATGGTTGCTTACTTTGGTATCGAGATACTACCTGAATTTATTTCTGTCACCTTTGTTTGCATTGCTCTACTTCTTCTTCTTCTTCTATTTCAAGATACGCCTCTCCTTAGTTTCATAAGAATAATGACCATATTTATGGCAATTATGGAATTGAATATTAGAGTTTTCATACCTTTTCTCCTATGGCCACAGCTTCCACAACCTCTTGGGTTTTATGATTGTTGGCTTGATTCTTCACTATTAAATTGATATGTGTTTCTTCCACTTCCTTATTCTCTTCCAAAACCATGATTATGACCACCATAATTTTTACCTTTTTATGACCTCGACTTGGACCTCTTCCTCTGCCTTGTGAGCTAGAGGACCCTTGCTTTTTGTCTTTTAAAGAGACCTTGGCTTGAAGTGCTTGAACAAGAGACTCCTTCTTCTATAATCTTTTTTCATAAGCTTGTAAAGATCCTTGTAATTCATCAATGGTCATATCTTCTAAATCTTAGGATTGTTCAATCACCACAGCAATGAGATCAAATTTCAATCAAGAGTATGAATAATTTTTTCCATGACTTAAGTTTCTTCTAATTTTTCATCATATCTCCTTATCTAATTGGTAATTGTCAAGAATCCTTTAAAATAATCATGGGTAGATTTAGAATCCTTTATTTACAAGGATTCAAACTCACCTCTCAAAGTTTGAAGATGCACCTTTTTCACCTTGTCAACTCCTTTGTGAACATTTTGAGGAATCTCCCAAGCTTGCTTTGCCTTTGTTGCATTTTAAACTTTCTCGAACATTTCATCATCTAGTGTTGCTTGAACAACGTTACAAACATGTTAATTCATTTTATGATTCATTTGCAATGTCTTCCTTTGGGATTGATTTAACACTCTTCATTTGCCAGAAATATCCTTACTCTACCATCTCCCATGCATCCTGAGAGCCAAGAATTGCCTTCAGACTAATTATCATAATTCTCTTTTGTGATTTTAGGAATTGCAACAACAGAGTTAAACTTTTTTCAAATAACCAAGCTCTTAATACCACTTTGTAAGAAAGTAAGGAGACAAGTAGAGAAGGGAGAACACTCAAACCCTCTTTTTTAAATTCACTTTAATTTCTTAGCTTCTTGGCTTGGTTTCACATGCATCAGTATATGAAGTTTTATAGGTGTACAAGACACCTCATAATACATGAGACACAATGAACTTATTTACTTCAACTTAACTCATAGAAATTATAAGAGATACATACATAAGAAGAATACATGAACTAAGTAAATAAATCAAGTTTAGTTAATTGCTACATTAACATAATTGTTTCATTTTCCAACACCACAATCAGGGTGAACCAAATTCGGTTTAAACTTAAGAGTTTAGAACTAGTTCTGACTCTTCTATGTAAAGGCTACTATTATTGTATAACAGCTAAGTTTCTAGGAACAAAATATGTACTTTAGGTTAAAATATTTCCATAATTTAGAGTTCAAAGTTATTTCTTATTTCTATAAATCATATATTAAGAAACCTCTTTAATTTAGAGTTCTTATTTCTTTAAATCAATTATATAGAAATATTTCTTCATAAAATATTTATCTTACATTTTAAACTTGGTTTAAAAGCAAAATAATTTCTTATCAATATAAATTAAATTGTATTTAACTAAAATTTTCCTTTTAAATTTGTCACTTGATGTTAATATTCTTAATACATTTTCCTTTTCAACCTTAATTTGAGGTAATATAATTTGTAGATATTTGTATAAATTTTTTAATTTATATATATATATATATATATATATACTCTAACTTAAAAGAATCCATTCATTTAAAGGGACTTCAAAATAGTATCTTAATAAACATTAGTAGCAAAAGGCAAGAATGTTTGAAAATAAAGAGTACAACTATTAAAGACTAACAAATTGATTAAATTTTTAAAACCAAAGAAGGGGACTAAAAGCTAATCCAAAGTATAAGAAGAGCATAAATCAAAGAACATCCCACCTTAGAGCCATTTTAGTACCATGTAGTTTGCTAAATCCATTAGCTAAGATTATTCCTCTAAAATCAATGTTGTGAATTAGACTGAAGATATTTATTGGTTCAACTTGAAAATCCTCGGATTCCTTTTATATCAAAGAGCATAGATGCAATAGCTAAACATAATTTTAAATAGTGATTTATCTTCTTTAGAGCTAAATTTGATATTGCTCACTCAATCTAAAATTTCCTCTCACTCAACCTTAATATCTTGCCTATCACATAGGACCTAAGCTTGTTTCCGTAAGCCATATAGTAGGTGCAATTAAAGAACAAAATGTTTATAGTTTCATGCCCATTCTTGCATAGACATGAAACTATAACATCCTTGAGTTTATCTATTATTATTAAGTTAAAGAACGCTATAATATTACATCTACGACTCTCCACTTACATCACTTCCCTAACAATTACATTCTCTAGGATACTATATTTTAATGCACAAATAGTAGATGTTTTGAAGAGAGGTCCTTGGTTATGCCAGTTATTAAATCAAAAGGAAGTTTGTTTCCATTCCCAATAATTCACTTTATTAGAGGCTAAAAAATATCTTAATCTTAAATTTTGAAGAAAAGTTAAAAAGTGTTAGCTTTTTTCACATTAAAGGAAGTCTTTGTGCATATATTTAACCCATAATGATTCCCTTTCCCACAAAAGCTTCCATATTTGTTGAGTTAAGAGCCTATTATTCATTGGTTTAAAATATTTGATACCCAAGCCGCCTTTTTTTCTTTAGGAGAGTAGACATCGGTCCATTTAACTTTAACTTTAGTAGCATTATTAGCTTCACTAGCCCAAAGGCAAATTTGAAGCATTCTTTCAATGACTTTAGTTATGCTTCTAGGGGGACATATATATATATATATATACACACACACACACACTAAGAACTAAGAACTAATAAGGTGAGCCACAATCTACCTGTATAAGAAGGATAATTGTTGTTTTAGCAAATAGTTATTCTCAAAATTGAATCAAAAAGTGGCTAATAGGCTTTAAAGTTAAGTCTTTTAGCAATAATTGAGACTCTAGTGTATTAAAAAGGAGGATTTTCTAACTTAAGGCTTAATATGCTTGACATATGTTTTACTAGCTGAGAGTTGCATTTATAGACATAGATGGAGTTCTTATTAAAGTTAATTTTTAATCCAAATAACTCATTAAACTTGTATATTAATGAGATATGGGTCATTATATAACACTTATTAGCTCCATATAAAAGGATTATATCATTAATATGCCATATTACATATTTCCTTTTCAATTAACATAGCTAGGACTTCAATACAAATAGAAAATAAGTATAGGAGAGAGGGTCTCCTTTCCTTAATCCCTTACCTCTACTAATCATTTTAGTTTGCTTTTTAGTGACTAGAATGCTTAAGAAAGACGTTACACAAAGTTTAATCTATTGGATGATTATTTTAAGGAATCCTATAGTTTTCACTGCATCAATTATAAAGTTCCATCATACAATATCAAAGTTCTTATAGATGTCAAATGTTTATTGCAAAATTTCTTATGGTTCCATTGTTATGCTAATATTTAAATAACGTATATACTAGGAGAATATTATCTTGTATGATCCTACCTTAAATAAAACCCTTTTAAGTTAAGTTTATATTTAATTTAAGCGTTGATTTCAACTTAGTTGTTACAACTTTGGAGATTATCTTGTAGAGAACATTATAGTGTGAGATCAGACAATAGTCTTTTAGTGAAGAAAGATTTGGCATCTTAAAGATTAGATTAAAAAATATTAACATCTTTAAGCATCTTACCCTTGGATATAAGCTCCAAAGTAGCTCTTGAGAGCTTGTCACAAATCAAGTGTCAAGTTTTTTGAAGTAAAAACATGCATTGAGCCCATCAAATCTAGTTAGTTTATTAAGGTTCAATTTAAAGACAACTACTACGTCTACCCTGGTGAAGGGTCTAGAAAGCCAAGTTACTTGGCCATCATTAAAGATGCAAGGAATAAAAGTTCTAATCTCCTGTAAGAAAGAATAAACATTAGAAGAATTACCAAATATATCATTGAAATAGTTAAGGTGATCTTAGTAATTTTATGCAAAGAGTCCCATCAGGCCTTGAAAGAGATGTTACTTATTAATGCTTCTTTTAATAAGGATTGAATTATGAAAGAACTTAATTTTTCTATCCTCATCCTTCAACCATTGTATTTTCAATTTTTTCTTGATTAAGGAAGCATAATTTTCGAAAGCCTAGATATAGGATTACATTGCATGTTTTTATATTTTAGTTATCCTAACATTGTTGGGTCTGCTTAGAGTTCATCTTTAGTTAAAGTGATCACTACTCTAGTGTTTGGAATGAAAAAATTTATATTTACAACCCTGTATTTATTTAATTTCTTAAGTTCTTCTTAATTGATTGATGTTTCCTCACACATATAAAAGCCTTAAATACCTTAGTGGTTATTTATAAATCCTTAGCAACATCATCTTCAAATCCCTTCAAATTTATTAGAAATTTTTGTAATCTAAAAGGGGATTTTCTTTAACAAATGTTTTTATCTATCATAATTTTTGCAAATGAGTGATCTGAGGTGAGTTGGTGGCTAAAGTGAGGCTTACTCTAAGGAATTTGGCTTATCCACTCATACTTCTCCATAATACGATCAAATTTCTTCATAATTAAACATTTCCTTGCTACTTATTGGCCCAAATAAATTTATTCCCATCATATTACAAATCAAATACTCCAAATTTTCTCATAAAGTCCCCAAATCCATCTTTTTAGTGATTTAGACCTAAGTTATGCCCTTGATTTCATATGCAAATAAGGTATTATTGAAATCACACAATATGATCCATATAGTTGAGATATTAGGATGAATATTTTTAAGCTTATTATAGAGAAAGTTTTATGAAAGCTTGTATTAGCAACATAGACAAAAGTAATTTTAAAAGGCATTTAGTTATAAAGAAGTTTAATATTCAAGTAAGTAAATCGATCCATGTAATTGGTGGCTATAACCTTTAGCATATTTGGTTTCTAAATTGTAATGATTCTTCCATGAAAATGGCTAGTATGATTAGTGACAATGGTACAAAATTTTTTCAAAAATCAAAGGCACTTTTGAGCTTATTAAGCTTTATTTTTTTCAGGCAAACTAATCATCAATGGTTTCTTCATGTTCAGATAGTCTAGAAATGCTTATTGCTTTTAAGGAATTGATACCCTTAATACTCCAGGTATAATAGATATAAGAGGATCATTTTTTAAGGCTACTATAAGCTTTACTCTTTGATTTCATCATTAACCATTTTTTTACTATTAGAGTTAATGACTTCCTTCAACTTAAGGTTATAAGCCTTAACTTCTAATTTCTCAAGCATGTCTTAAGGTTGACAATTCTTAGGCAAGGTGGCTTCATCTTAAAGTGATTCATATTTGTCAACAACTTTGAATGTTATTAAATGTTACATTAACTACTTTTTGGAATGGTTCATTGCTTTTAGCTCCACTTCTTCCTTTCCTTTGAAAGTGGAAGTTGCATTCATTGGCTATAACTTCTTGTCTTCAATATTATAAAAGATTGGTTTTTGGAGAAATCAAGGGGTATGTCATAAGAGGAGTTAATAGGCTATTGTTTAGTGTCATAAGTGAGTGATTAGTAATATTAATAATTTCCTCTATAAGATTAATATCTTCTCACTCCATGAGTTCAATAAACTTGCTAGTGCTAAACATTTTGTTAGTAGGCTTCCAAACATATTTTTCTTTAACTTGAGTGAGTTTCTATTGGTAAAAGACATAAATTTTGGACTCCATTAGATTGCTTCCTTCATTCAACCTCTCAAGTCAAAGGATTTTAGGTGAAAAAATTTCCATGCTCACTTCAATATAAATTCTTGCAAATCTTATACGGCTGGGGAAAATTGTGTTCTCATCTTTACAATAGGTTTTCTTATAGAATTAGTAAGATACCTTAGCCCAATTTTGGACTAATATTCAAGAGGAATATTATGCCAATGAACTCAAATTGGAACAAATTTCATATTAGCTCTATTTAAGGATATGACAATTTTCCATTGCTTTAGCATAATAGTTTCCCATTAACATACAAAGACCTTGCTCTGTAACTTTGGTCATATTGGCTTCATTATTGAATTTAAATAAGAAGAAGTCATCCTTATTAATCAGTAGCTTCTTAAGCTCTATCTTAGTCCATCTAGTTTCTGTCTATAATTTCATTTAAGGAAAAGAAGATCTTTTGTCTATGAAATACCTAACTAAAGTGTCAAACCACTTCTGAACCCCAATAAGAAGCACTTATAGTGATGGAGAATCACATTCAAATCACTAGCATCTTGAGAAATGAACTTCAATTTAGCATAAAGGATAATATCCCCAACCACTTAGCACCAATTTTTTTTCTCATTTAGGTACAATTTAGTTGGATATTTCGAGCCTGAATAATAGGCATGCTTAATTATTATAAGGTTTAAATAACTTTGGGGTTTAAATTATCAAATTGAGGAGAGGAAGGTTAGACAAGGTGGGAGTAGAGGGAGAGGTTGAGACTGAAGGAGAATTAATTAGGATCTAAAAGGCAAAACAAGTAATGGTTAGGGGATGAGAGAAATGAGAATATGGTAGATTAAGGTAAAAAGAGGCTTAGAGTTACAACAAAAAGGTCTTGCTTAAAGGAGCTAGGATGAAAGGAGTTAGAATGAGCATGTGGACTGGAAGGAGAAAATAAAGGGGTATGACTTTAAGGTTGTTAAGTAGTAGAGTAGGATAAAGAAAGAACCAAGGAAGTGGGAGTCGACAAAGCAACCATCACAGGAGCTATGGACATTAGGCAGGAGAGTTACAACCTAGGTAAGATACTTGATAAAGCTAAATTCAAGAAAAGAAGATCAAAAAGTCAAAAGAGTCTAAAAAAAGAAAAGAGGAGGGACGTAGGAAGAGTGAAGCTAAAGCATTTTCTCTATTAAGACTTCTATGTAAACTTATTATCTAAACTTTTTCTAAAGAGTCTTATGCTTCAGTGATAATGTGAATATGTTATTTTCATTATTTTATAGATTTTAATTGCTTCAAAAGTATTTTATAAAGAACTTCTAGGCATATAATCATGCAATACATATGATGCTCCATGGTATAATAACGATTGAGGCTATCCTTCCTAAAAATCTCAAGAAGACTTCACTTCTATATGATGTATAAATTAATAATAGTAAATAGAAAACATTTTACAAACCAAATTTGAATAAAGAATTCAAATTTAACTTAAAGGCTAGAAAGGAATTATTTACAATTGGGCTTAGAAATTTCTATTTACCTTTTTATTTTGCTAGTAATTTACGTATCTCTAAGGAATGTAGTAGTTCATTTACTTTAATAGAGAGAAATCTTCTTTAAACTAAATAAAGTAAATAAATAATTAGACAAGCAATAGTAACATCATCAAACAATGTCTTGTTTAAATTTATTTCTCTCATTATTATATATCTTAGTTTCACTCATTATCACAATGAGTGAAAAACCCACTGCATGAAGCATATTCAGTTGTTGAAAACCTTAACCTAAATTTTTTAATATCCAATTAAAATATTTTTGACATTTTTGGTACCTTATATCCAAGGTTCCCATTTAAATAGTAGATATGTACTATTCATATTAAAAACGGTAAATTACATTTAAAATTTTAAACTTTACCTTATCCTATAATAGTAGTTAGAACCACTAAAAGTAGTAATAAAGTACTCAAACTTTCAATTTATTGTAAAACTATCTTGTTATTAACTATCTAGTCATGTTGACATAATACCTATTGACAAATATGCATCCACATGACTAAAAGTTTACATATCAAAATATTTATTAAAAATTAAAACTGAAATAAAAACCTAAATCGATAAAGTTGATATTGTTAATGATCTTCCTTTGAGAAGAATCCAAACCTTAGTAAAGTTGTAGATTTACAAAGAAAACATGTGTATCATAGTCTTAATCATAGTGAAAGACATTAAATGTTAGCATAAGTTTACAAAATGAATAAGAAAGGAGGTTTTAAATGGTCAACAATATGAGAAGTTGCAGTTAGGAACATCTTCAAAATAATGAATATGCATATTGTATGCTCAAACATTTAATTGTCCTTATAAATCCAAAACATTAAGCTATCTTTAAAAGTGGCCTATATACCAACTTGTTTATAGCATACCCACCTTTTTGGATTAATGGAAAGTTTGGGTAATCAACATCACTAGGTTTTTTATTGTAAGATTGCTATTTACTATTTAAATAAATTTTTTAGTCATATAGATATTTTTTTGTCAACAGGTTCTATTAACATGTTATGCTACATTAGCATTGTTAATTAAAGGGTCAACAGTGGGCTATTTTTGTAATAAATTAAAAATTCAAACATTTTATTTTTACTTTTGATAGTTCTATCTAATATTACAAAATCAAGTAAGGTTCATGATTTTAAATGTAATTTAACATTAAAAAGTTAATAATATTATTTTAGGTAAATTATAATTTAAAACTATCACTTTTGTCTGATTTTGTATTCTATTCAGAATTACTAAAGTATTAATTAAATACTCAAATTTCTTTTTTAATAAAAAATCTACTGTTAACTACATTATTAGCATTGTTAACGTGGATCATCACATAATTTAGACTAAATACAAGTCAGCACACACATTGGTAACAAAAATAATATAATTAAAATTATTTTAAAAATAAAACCCTAAAAACTTAAAAGTCTTATCAACTAATCAAAAACTAAATTCAAGTTTGAGAACCAAAGCAAAATTAAGCAACACTAAAATCTATGGCTTTTGTTTAACCAAAAAAGTGTCTTGCTAACATAATTTGGACTAAAAGAATAATAACTTTAAAATCAGCTAATAAAATTATTTTCAAGTTTTGTTAGGATTACAAAAGCTAAGCTCCAACATCTATGTAAAGAAATATAATTAGAAAAAATGTTGGACCCCGAACTTTTCGTGAAAGATTAGAACTATTGAATGCGAAATTTTGGTGGTTAGTCACGAATTAAGAACAAATGAATGAAGAATTTTTGAAACAAGAAATGATAGACAAGAGTA
>JANKOE010000006.1:45772595-45789198 GCA_026284465.1 Erythroxylum citrifolium
TCTTTTATTATTATTATTAATTTTATTATACAAAATTAATTATCTTATTATTATTAATAACAACAACAACAACAACATTATTGGTATTAATACAGAAACCCAAGTTACAAATCAAACATCATTTTTTATACCCATTCTTATTCCTATTCTCATTCTCATTCCCTTCTACTATTATACCCATACTCATTTCCAAACCCGTGCTCAAACCAAACGCCCCCTGAATATATGAAAGTTTAATAGAAGGGTAAAATGAGTAAAGGAGTCAATTGAATCAATCAATGAAAAGATAAAGAAAATGAGTAAAGTAGAGCATATATGACATTTAATAGAGGTTCAATGGAATTTAAGTGAAGGATTAAAAATAAAAAGGAATCAAGCATATTAAGATTTAAGCAAATCATTATAATCCTTCTTACAACCTTATCTTGGTAATTTCAATGAAGTATTGCATGATCATTTACACCTAGGGCATATTGCATATACTTTATCATGGTCAAAAGGAAAATTAAGAAAGTTTTAAAGAAAAACCTTTTGATACAATAAAATAATTTTAGAGAATTTATAAGATAGTTTTAAATCAATTTTTTTTAACGAAATGTGTTTTGATCTTTAGAGAAATTTAAAGAGTTTTGAGAAATTTTCTTTTAAGAAGTTTGGAATTTCAATATGGTGATTCGAGGACCAAATTTAGGAGTTTAGATAGGCTAGTCCACTAGTTTGGCACTGTTATTGAGTAATTTCTTTTATATTGGTCAACCAATGTGCTAAAATGGTTGACCATTGCGCTAGAATTGTTGACCAATATATTGTTACTAATCATTATAAAATACTAAATTTCATTTCTAATGACTATTTTAACTTGTTTTGAGTTAAAATAGACTACATATAAGTCGTGAGAGTTATCTTAAACATAGTAAAGAGTTGTTAAAAGCCTTGAAAGATTAGAGATTAAATATTTGCATGAAATAACATTTATTGAGCTTTTGTTCATCAATGTGAATAAGAGAGGAATGTTTTGAGTTATATGGTTGCACAATTATTGAAATTGAAAAAATTGTTTGGAATGCACATTATAAGGGTTCCTTTAGTCCTTAAACAATATTTGTAGAGAGTTAGCTCTACATTCATGACAAAGTAAGACGTTAGTAAGAGTCTCTTCATTGATAAAGAAAAAGATGGTGCATAGAGGGCTACTTTTTACCTATTGAAGAAAAATAAATGAATTCTTAAGTGGAGCTTAAAGAATGGACATAGATTAGAAATTGTTTTTAAAAATACTATAAATCAAAATTTTCTCTCTTTTATTACTGTCTTCTATTATTAATTTGTTTGTTTATGATTGTTTTATGTAATGTTTGCATAATCACTCATTAGAGTAAATAATTCATTTACTATTTTAAAAAGGAAAATAATAAAAACACATAATTAACTCCCTTATGTACTAATAAATACAAATAAGTAATTTAAAATATTTTAATTTTAATATGTATATAATTAGTTTAAAAATTATAAAATTTGTTAAATTATACTTTTCTTATAAGAGTAACTACCTAACAATTCTAAATCTAAAGCAAACATATTTTTCCTATTTTGGTGAAGTAACATCTTTACTTTGCTTTGTTTCATACTATCATATTATACAAATGTGAAATAGAATTGTTACAAAACTATATGTTTTAGAAATTATTAAACCAAAAGTGAAATTTTAAATTAAAAATTTGTTAGTGAAGAGCAATTCACCGAATATACATGACATTGCCGTTGGTTTTTGAAGGGGGTTTATAACTAGTGACGGAGCCAGGAATTTAAGATAGGAGAACTCAAATATTTAATTTTAAATTTTGGAAGGCCCAGTGCACCACTGAGCTCTAAATAACTCCGTAATTATGTGTGTGTGTGTGTATATATATTTAAATTTCAATTTTTTAAATTTTTTAAATTTTGAGAGGCTCAGTGCACCACTGGGCCCCAAATGGCTCCGTCCCTGTCTATAGCCCTTCATTGCACAAGCCATAGATCAGCCAAATGTAAAAAAACATTATGAAAATTAGTGTAAAAGAAAAGGCTACAATTTTTTTTATGCAAGTGAAACTAAGAAAAAACAGTAATAAGAAAGCAAGAGCAAGACAAACTAATGACGTTAAAAAAGAATGCCAAATATATCAACTAACAAAGCACACCCAACCTCAGGAGGAGAAGCTGCCAAGAAATGAAATGAGATAAAAGATCTGCTTCCCAAGTTCACAAGCCCATCGGCTACTTGATTTCCTTCACGCAAACAGTGGGTTATCTTAACATTCCAATCCCAGTGGAGCATTGCTGAAATATCACCCAACAAGTTAGTATGAGGATGAACTAAAACATGCCCATCTCTAACCAAACGTATAGCTTCTCGAGAATCCGAACAAAGGATAATATGTCGATGACCCCTTTCCCAAGCGATGAGAAGGCCAAAGAAGATTGCAAACAACTCGGCAACCATATTAGTCGCAATGCTAATACTGCCATAAAAACCCCATATCCAAGTACCATTAGAGTCACGAAGAAGCCCCCCAAATCTAGCCTCACTCGGATTGGCCCGGGAACTTCCATCAACATTTACACAGATTTCATCAGCCACAGGAAATGTCCAGCCAATCCAGTGACTCTCAGGACTAGCATTATTACCCTAATTACCTAACAAGGTATTCCAATCAATGAGGGAACGATGCAATTAAGATAGTAAAGAGCAGGTAACATCTTGATCATCAAATAGATCATGATTTCTGATGAGTCAAATAAACCATATACTAGTTAAAAAAACAATATCAAACCAACGACCATCTCTTAGAGAAGAGGAATCTCGACTCCATTGTCTAAACCAAGAAACACAAGATCTAGAATAGAAGTAAGAAGGCAAGACACCATTAAAGACATGAAACCATACTTGACTTGCCTTCAAATAGACACGAAACAAATGTTCCATTAACTCTACGCCCGAATTACAACGACGACACGTACCAGAGGCATCCAAGTGGCAATGATGATAAAACTCTTGGATGTGGACTCTCTCATGAACAATGAGCCAAGCTAGGAATCGAACCTTCTCCGAATAACGAAGTTTTCAAATCCACATCTAATCAGATCTTGAAAGAACGGCAGGACTCAATAAACAAAAGGAGAAAACACTCAAAAGTGTTGAAAATGCTATAAACGCATATCTAGAATTAGCTTATCATCATCAACATATCTAGTTTGAAGTTTCACAATGAAGCGGGGTCTGAGAAGGTCTGATAGTATGCAATCTTACTCCTACATAATAGAGAGACTGTTTTCCGTAAACCACATGCAAATGTGATAAAAAAAATAATGATGCAGATTAAAAAAACAAATAAGTAAAAGCTGGCAAGCAAAATATTAAAATTAATAAAAAACAATAAATACATAAAAATAATAAATAATTATAATCCTACCAATAATAATAATAATAATAATAATAATAATAAACTAGCAAAATATTAAAACTAGAATTGGCTTATCATTCTTGCAAATTTGAATCGTGGAATTGTCAACTTCTCCTATTAGCTCACCCAAACTAGGGCATGCTTGCTTCAACTGGTGTTGTGTTATTTATCTGTGTTTGCATTTGGGTTGGAGCAAAATGCCACCAATAATTACTTACATGGTTTAGGTTTATGAGTCTTTAATCTCTTCTAAGCCCATCAAATTTTACCACTACAGTTTCTTCTTCTTCATTTTCACACACCTCAATTTCAGCAGTCATATACAAAAAGTAGCAGGTCACCAAACCCATCAAGGACTTGCGTTCTAGAACTGGCGGACCTGTCACTTAACCTTCGTAGCATGTTCAGTTGGGAAGCTTCACTACGAGTCTTATAAGCAACTGGGCAAGAAGATTTTGGTTAAGATGATTTACTCGGAAATCCATAGTGTCCATAGATATGAGTTTGATTTGAAAGTCAAGCACTGGCAATAATGGGTATTTTTTGTTTTCTTAATCGAATTTGGTTTTCTTAATGTTTTTGTCTTTTAAGCAGGTCTGTTTGATCCTTTTTCTTTTTCTTTTTAAATTAGTGAGGCAATATATGAGCGAGCATTTATCACCTTATACATTATTGATTTCAATCTTTCTTTCTTAGTAGTTATTCTTTCGTTAATATTTTGAGTTGATATTCTTGTTTTGGCTGCTAGCCTTGTCTTATAATTCTGTAAGCTAGCGTTGAAGAGTGGTGAATTTTGCAGGGTGGGAGTCAATTATTATGTGCAAGGTCACTAACTTCACTATATCATTCTGCTAGTATAACGTTTGGGTTGTTGTTGAGCCATTCGCAGATAATTTTTAAAGAAATTTCATGGTCGTAAATTGTAGCATTTGCAGTAATTAACTGATATCTTGTCTATAGAATGACCGAGGACAAGTTTCATGTGCATTTGCCTATTGTCACTGCTGAAAGTTGTGGAATAGATTGTTATGGTGGCTGTGTCGTTGATAGATTTGTGTGGAATTTGTTTGGGGGTTCAATGGTTAAGATTAGGCGATAGCGAAGTAAGGACCCCCCATTTAATCATAATGGACCATAAGAGGATGTAAATCTGTTCTTCCACTTGGTTCTTCTGGGACGAGAATCTAAAAGGATATCTGGACTAAGCGTAGGTTTTGGAAACTAAAGTTTAATATAAAATATCAGTCAGTCTCAGAATGTAAAAATGCAAGCAAGCTCTAGCATCAATTTTCCATTGCTCCCTATAGTTGGATTTTTCATTCCCCACCCCACTGCCATAATGCATATTATGAATCAATCCTTTTTTTATTCTTCTATGTTGTTTCGTGGATGACCTTGAAATGGTAAAGAGTATTGAAAGTGATACGATTAATTGGTAAAAGGATTAATAATCATTAGGTGATAACATTCTATTTGGGCTCAAGCTGCTCAAGATTGTAAGACATTCGTCCAGTTTCCATCATGCTAATTGATGCTAGCTCTGGTAGTACTGTTGGTTATGTTCTTGGTGTCATTGCTGAATGTTGTTGTGTTGTTTGAATTTGTTTACTAGTGAATCTGAAAGTCTTTTTCAACAGATAGGCCAAAAGAATAGCAAGGAAGGTCCTCCTTATTCAAAATCTTCTCGGATTATGCATTCTACAGCAAACTCGAACTTGGTCTGGCGTATATCAACTTGCTTCTTATGTGAATTGCTTGTTTATTTGTTTTCTCAAATAAATGTTGTTTGTTACTGCCAGTATTTAGACAGCTTGGCTACTGGAAAATACTCTCTAGATGATCCATTAAACTTGGAATCTTTAGTAGAATACTTAAGTTTGTGCTTTACCTTGCATTCATCTCATTTGCTTTCCTTCTACTACCTGCTACTGAAAAATTTGTGAACATTTGCAGTTGATTGAGCGTCACTATGTTGTTTAGCCATGTTTGTTCATTCCATATATTCCTTAGTCCTGCTAAAGATGGGGGTTCTTTATCCCTGCGGTGAATTTGAGAGCATCTGTAATTGAATGCAGAGATTGAATTTTCGATGGCAAGCACAGATGATGATAAAGATGGGGGATTTCCGAATTTTATACCAAAAGAACTAAGTCTAAGTGTCAATAATGGTACCAAATTCGTAGATGAAGTGCTAAGTGGAGAAAGTGAACGCTGTCTGGAAAATTTCCGCATGGATAAGCAGGTTTTCTACAAGTTATGTGATACTCTACAAGCCAGGGGCTTACTGCGGCACACCAATCGTATCAAGATTGAGGAGCAATTAGCTATATTCTTGTTCATTGTTGGGCATAACCTGCGCACTAGAGCTGTGCAAGAATTGTTCAAGTATTCAGGAGAGACCATTAGTCGACATTTCAACAATGTTTTGGGTGCTATTATGCAAATTACAAGAGATTATCTTCAGTTACCAGGATCTGATGTCACACCGGAAATCTCAACAGATCCCAGATTTTATCCTTATTTTAAGGTAATGCTATGGTGGTTCCTTTATAACTAGAATGCTTTCAGATGATATGCATCTCACTTTAAAATTTATTGCTCCAAGGATTGTGTGGGAGCTGTTGATGGCATACACCTTCCTGTTATGGTTGGTGTTGATGAACAGGGGCCATTCCGTGACCGGAATGGATTGCTTTCACAAAATGTTCTGGCAGCTTTCTCATTTGATTTGAAGTTCCATTATGTTCTAGCTGGCTGGGAAGGTTCGGCATCTGATTTGCGTGTCCTAAAATCTGCCATCACGAGGCAATACAGTTTGTCAGTGCCTGAAGGTATACTTCAGTAGAGATTGGGCATACCTGATTTTGTGAAGTATTACTCGCATTTCCTTAAATAAATTTTTTCTCTATTGTTCTTGGGTTACTTCATGAAGTTGTCTGCCCATGCAGGTAAGTACTACCTTGTGGATAGCAAATATGCAAATATGCCCGGCTTTATAGCCCCATATGGGGGAGTTCCTTATAATTTGAGTGGCTATCATCCTAAAGATGCCAGAGAATTATTCAATCAAAGGCATGCGTTACTAAAAAGGGTTAGTGCACGCATCTTTGGGGCTTTGAAGATTCGCTTCCCTATATTGATGTCAGCTCCTCCTTACCCATTACAAACCCAGATTAAACTAGTTATAGCAGCTTGTGCACTCCATAATTACATCCGCAGTGAGAAACCGGATGATTTGATTTTCAAAATGTACGAGGAAGATGCTAGTATACATGTTGAAGAGTCAATCCCTCCATTACAGATGGACCACTCAATGATGGAAATGGAGAACCAAGCTCTGGACACTGTTTTTGAGCCAGAACAGTTAGAGTTCAGTTCCCAGTTGCGAGACTCTATAGCAAGTGACATGTGGGACGACTATATCCAAGATTTCTCATCGGTGTAGAGGGCTCATTGTTTCTAAGTTTCAGGCTAGGATTGGATATCTGTTCAAGATGACTAGCATTGGGAACCTTTTTATTTTATTTTTTTCTTCTTCTAGGGTGGTATACATTGACCTTCTGTCCATAGGAAAGGAACATTGTAGTACAGGAATTTCTCAAATACTTATATAGAATAAGCCAAAGTGTAGCAATTACTATAACTGATGTTTTTCCTTTACAGTTGAGTTCCTAATCCATGATCTAGATAATACTTAGCCTGTAGGGAATGGTAAGATTGTGTAGATTATATGAAAAGTTGGGTTTGGTTTTTTCAATACCATCCTCACTTTGGTTATTTAATTTGTTCAGAGATTCTGTTTGTGGGTTATGAATTAAGTGAACTTGCCGTAAGAGGCTGTGTCTTTATCGTGACAGCAGCCGTTTAAGCTCCCTCTAAATTAAACTCGTCCATTTGACTGGTTAAGTTACCTGCTGGTAGCACTTTGAGTAGTGTCGTATCTGCCTATGGCTTGCATATCCCCTATCACTTGAAGGGATAAAGCATGTTTATTAGCAGTCATCCTCATTCTACTAGTATGCCCCTCATTATAAATGCATGTGGTAATCTTCCAAACTCGTTTAATTGCACGTAGGCTGGATTTGTCCTTGATCTTTTCAGTTGCAGAGACTTGAGGCCTTTCTTGTTGGGAATTGACCAATCTTGTACTTTGTCCCAACTTTTCAACCAGCTAATCAGTCACCATATCAGCACTGCAACTGCTACAGAAACCATTGATAGATGCAGCCACCCACCAGAAGTTTGTGTCAAAGCATCACTACCTCCATCACAGTAGACCTATTTTTACTGGACATTGCCCATCCCACCAATATCTTGACAGCTTTCCTTTAGATTCAAGGTACTACTAAGTAGTTCATTTATGTTTTTCCCTTCTCCACATAAGCCTTCAAACAGCAGTATGCTATTTGGCCTTCTTTTTCAACCATACCTACTACTAAAATCCTCTCTTAGTCTCGCGAAATTGGTTGTCGTTATGAGGGGTTGTGTTAACTTATCTCGACACATCTTCGTTGTATCAATCTTTTATACATTCCAACCTTAATCAGGATGCTGTGTGGCTCGATTTTTGGCCCTTTCTTTTGGATTATAGATCAGATGAGTTATGCGCATTATAAAATTTTTCTGAGCTTTCAGCTACTTTAAATTATTTTGACATTTCGGTGACACAAAATTTATGACAATTATGCTCTACAAATAAACTTTCTAAGAGAAAAAAAAAATTACAACTTTGAGCTAAAAATTAATAGTTAATTTAAACTTAAAAAATATATTATATTTGATCACATTATTGTTTTCTTCCACCGCTTCCAATTTGTTTCTCAACATATGATCAGGATTTCGGTAATCTCTTTTTTTAGTTCTGTCTGTTCAACTTAGATGCCTTTTTGCTTGTTCTTTTTTTTTTTTTGTCTACCAAATATAAAATACACTGATGGTTCATCTGTTTTTCTTTCAAAAGAAATTACATTTATGTCGCTTGGAATCACTTGTCATGGCCTATTAACCTAACCTAACACACAACCTTTGGGTTTAAATAGAGGGATAAAGTTCATGCTTCAACTTTAGTTGGAGTTTTTAGGTGGAAAAGCTAAAGATACATAAATCTAGTAGAGTAAAATGAAAAGATGAAAAAGAAAACAGATAAATATAAAAAAAAGTTGAAATAGCTATAAAAACACAACCAAGATATTCTCTCCAGTTTTTATGGTGTTTTATTGTGTCCAGTGAATCTCAGCCATTTATTTATGCGAATCTCACATAAATAAACGTGAGACCCGCATAAATAAATGGCTGAGATTCAATTGATACAATAAGACGCAATCAAATTGGAAAAAAAAAAAAAACGGGACTCATAAAAACATAGCATCCGGGGCAAAAAAGGCTTCAGTTTTGTTCCATTATCATTATGGCTAAAAAGCTTGAAGTGTGATTGGACTGCAGAGCGAACAAAAACAGTGGTAACATTATTAATTGTAATAATCTTTCAAGCACGATGCCCCAATCCCACTTCAAATCCTATCACCACCTCCTTGTCTGTCCCTGTCTCGCCTCTCCTCGTACATAAAACTTCAAATTCAAATTTTTGACGGAAACAGACATGTTCGGCATCGGATCAGATACAATGCTTCCACCGCCGGCTTCTCCCACCAACTCTTCCGTCTCCTCTTCCGATCTCGACACCGAGGTAGATATCCATTTCTCCTATTCTCGTATAGTCTCCATTTTAAGTTTTTCCAAGTTAAAGACATGCTTTCTTTACCAATTTTCTTCTGTTGTTTACAGTCGACAGGCTCTTTTTTCCACGATAGAAGCACAACGTTGGGTACTCTAATGGGCGTGAATTTCCCGGCGATCACCTTCAGGGCAAACTCTCAGCACCGAGACAACCAAGCGACCGCTGGGGTCGTGCCCAGTAGTAAGAAGAAAAAGAAAACAACGGCCATCGTGTCGGTGGCAGAGCGGCGGCGCCGGAGGTGGTGGAGGCTGTGTAGGGACGGTGGTTCGAAACCGGCGTCTCTTGGCGATTTTCTGGAGGTGGAACGGAGATTCGGGGACGTTGATTTTTGTAACCATACGGCCGCCGAGCTTGAAGGTATGGTGGTGGGGCAGCCGGAGCATGTGGTTCATGGACGGCTGTTGTTCGCCGATGGAAGGGTGTTGCCCCCGGCGCAGGTCGCTGTGGGGACCTCGACGGCTGGGGTTTTCCGTAGATTTCCGGTTTCTCTTACTGGGATTTGCAGCGGTGGGAGTGGATAAAACATGATATTTTTTATTTCTCATTAGTTGAGATTTATATTATCAGCCCACAACTTTTCATTGTCTATCATCTTGCACCGTTTCTATTTTACTCCAATATGTGATTTTCTTCAAGTTTTAGAAGTAGCAAAGTAAAAGGAAAGTAGCTGATAGGGTTTAATTAATTGGATAAGAAAGATATTCGCATGAACCTCGTGAATTTTTTAATGTCGTTTTTGAATCGTAAAGTGAATGAGTTGTCAGGATTGTAATCATAGCGGTCTTGCGAAGATGCAAGGTGGTGGCAAACTGAGCACATGCAGAGCTTTCGACGCAAATTTGTCAAACTCTGAAAGCATTTCACTAGGAGTGACTTCCTAGTAAGGGATGGGACCAAATGCGAAATTGGATTCCACTAAGAAATGGCCCGCGGTCAGAAACTGTGGCCACTGCCTGGTACATGTCCAATTCCCACGCCTTCTCTATTCATTATGCTTTGCTGATTTGTTCTTCCGGTGAAAAGAACTTCAGCCTTCGAATGTGTCGTGGCTGTAGATTATGCTTTTATGCAAACTTCGAACCTTTCCCTTGAGACTGTTTTATAAATTACTACACAGGTTACTTCCATTGTGAAAACATTTTCTAGTTTTCACATATTGTTTAGAGATCAAGTTTTGTTCATAAAACAAAGATTTAGGAAGTCATATGAAGACCAGTCTCGTTATCACATAACAATTTTACTAGTGTTGAGGCTTTAACACCAACTTTAATTAAAAATTGATATATCCATGTTATCTAATCTTACACACTAACCGTGTTATAGCTCCATATTTATATTATCACTAAAGCGAGAAACAATATTTTAACTTTCAGCTTTTTATGATACCAAATTTCTTCTAAAAAATATACGATAGCCGACATTGGACTTTTAATCAACTTTAGGACCTATTCAATATGCATATCAGAAATACAAGATATGAGTATGTCTATCATTTTCATACAGTATCCTTCGTTCATGAATTCCTTTTGGCCATGTTTGGTTGACTGGAAAGTAAAGAAAATTTGGAATATAGTTCCTTAAAAAATAAATCTATAAAATATAAAGATATTCGTATGTTTAGATACTTATAAGAATTTTAAGAGGAAAGTTCGGTGAATTCTTATTATATTGTTTGGTATGCAACAGTATTTCATATAATGTAACTTAATTTTGACTTGTGTTTTCAATTATATTCTTACAAACTGAATAAAAATAGAAATCGTTAAATAAGGAAAAATATGAACCTGAATATTATTGATTGAAATTTCTGAGCAAAAATATTTAAAACCCCACTAACAGGAGAGCAATAAAAATAGTTGAAGACAGTATTATAAATACCGGTACGTACCGGTCGGTACGTATTGTATCAGACCAAAATCAGTACAAAATAAAGGGTGGGTCGTATCGAATTTAAATACCGGTCGGTACACCGGAAATTTTAAAAAATAGGGAGAATTTCTTGCAAAATTTTCAAAAAAAATTATAATGTCCCTCCGTCCCTCTTATCTCTCATTCCCCCCTTTTTTCAAAGTTTTTTTAATTAGTTATTTTATTTATTTCAAATTTTATAATAATTATGAATTTTTAATATTTTTAAAATAATAATAAATATTTTTATTACTAATAATAATTATAAATTAAATAAAACTTAAAAATAAATTATTTTTATTTAAATTTATTTTAATATTTAATATAATATTTATTTTATATATATTTTTAATTATTAAATCAAAATTTATTTGAAATTGATATATTTTAAAATATATTTTAAATTTAATTATATTTATTAATAATTATTAAATTAAAAATTAAATTAAAATTGAGATTATTATTTATTATTATGATTTTTGGAGACAGGGCTAAAAACATATATTACAACTGTATAATATGACAATAGACTATTTTGTAATTTTTAAAATTTTAAAAAAAAATTTAGGAACTATTTCATAAATTTTAAAAATTACCCGAAATGGTACTTGATATTAACCGATATCGGTACAGTATCGTACTAAAACCCAATCCAGTACCAAGTTTGGTACGGTATTCTTAACATTAGTTGAAGAGGAGGTAAGGTTTTGTAAAAGAGTTCTTGTAGAGTTGAGAGAATGAAGGGTTAAATTGGCTAGCGTATTTTTTAGATTAAATTCCTAAGGAAAGTATTCTAAATACCAAGGGAGAGCTGAGATTTTAAATTCAAGTAAAGTGCTACTACTTTCTCTAGATTGGGAAAGTTTTTACTTTCCTAACTACTCAAAAAAAATGAATCAAACGTGATAATATAAATTTTAGGAAAAATATTACTTTCCAAAGCAAGAATCCCTATTAATCAAACAAGGCCAAATTAAGTGAAATAAGATTTGTTCTAAACTAGGCTAAATATACAATTTCAATACGTGTTACTATAAGATAGTTCAAATTTTCAACTACATATACAATTTCAATACGTGTTACTATAAGATAGTTCAAATTTTCGACTAGTCTTCTGTATTTCTCAGGATCTTATATAAGTTTCCATCTTTTAGGAGTTGTAGATTAGGAAGCATTAGAGCATTGTATAATTTAGCCCTTAACTTTTCAGCCTTAATTAATAATTGAAGTATATATTTTCTCTAAGATAGAAAATTCCTTCCTTCTTATCACATCAAATTCTAAAAATACTTCAAAATGCCTAAATTTGGTGTGAAATTGGCTTTGAAGATAGGAATTTAAGGATGAAATTTCTATAATATCACTTCTAGTAATGACAATATTATCCACATATAAAATAAAGAGAATGATGTTAGATGCATAATGTTTATATAAAATTGAGTGATTATAATTACTCTTATTCATTCCAAACCTTTCAATACTTGATTGAATTTTCTAAGCAAATACAAGACTTTATTTTAAACCATATAGAGATTTTCAAAGATAACAAAATTTTCTATACTCTCCTTGAGCAACAAACATGGGTGGTTACTCTGTATAAACTTTAACTTGAAGGTCACCATCTAAAAAGACCCTTTTTTTTTCTAATGTCTAACTGATATAAAATCCATTCATAAGTAGTTTCTATTGAAATTGATAAACAGAAAGAGGTCAATTTAGTACTATGAGAGAAAGTTTGAAATTAATCGAAACCATAAGTTTAAGCATAGCCATTTTCTATAAGTCATATTTAGGTCGAGCTTCTGATCCATTAAAATTGACTTTGACTGCACATACCCATTTACACCTAATGGTTCTTTCTTTGGTAGGTAAGTTCACTAAATCCCTAGTATAATTAGTATCTAAAGCATTAGTCTTCTTTTTCATAACCTCACACTAGTCAAAGTTACATAAGGCTTCATAAACAATATTTTAAAAGAGTCGTAGAATCAAGGATGAAATAAAAGAACGAAACGAAGAAGACAAATGATCATAAGAAACAAATGATGAGATAGGATAAGTGCACTAGTGTTTACCTTTTTGCAAAGGAAGATTGGTAGATTAAGATCATTAATTGTTGGATCTGATGTCTAAAAAGAGATATGTGCCAAATATGTATTAGGATCGACTCATATTCTAGAATAGATATGACGAATAGGTGATGGTAGTGGCTATGTAAGTTTTCCAAGTGTAGAAGCAACATTAGATGACTGAAATGTGACTTTATAAACTAACAGATCATCATCTTCCCCTTTACTAGAAGAAGTTGAAGAAGTAGGAAATAAAGAAATGTGTTCAAGTAAGACAATATTAGGTGACATAAGATATTTGTTAAGAATAGGATAGTAGTGTTGATATCCCTTTTGTAGAGAGCAACCTATAAAAACACAATTCAAAGATCTGGGGTCTAGTTTAGTCACCTAAGCATCACGAGCAAAACAAGTACTGGTAAATACTCTAGGTGTAATAGGGAATAAGTGTTTGGTAGGAAAAAGACTGTAACATCCTACCCTCGACGGGAAGGGTAGAATAGTACTTTGGAAAGGAGTGAGAGTGATTAGGATTGATTGAACATTTTCATGCATATTCTTAATTGTGAACAGTTAAATTTTGCACATGAAAAATAACTGTACATGCATTCATGACATTTCCCAGTATTTATGCCTAAATGAAATTTTGTTGTGAATAATGTGGTAATTGTGTTTGAAAATTTTATTGGAGTGAGTCCTTGTGTGTTTTATATTTTAAGAGAATTTTAGGAATTTCTCTAGAATTTTCCGGGAAAAATTTGCGGACCAAAAAATTCGCCAAGTGGCGAACCGACTGGTTTTTGGTACCAAAAATTTCTGTCAAATGGTACTGAAATATTGGGTACATTATTTTGGGACCGTAATTGGAGCCATTGGAATTGAATGGGTTAAGGGTTTCAATTTTTATTAGGGTTTCTTTATTAAAAGTGATTAATACTCATTCTTATATAAATCTCACAACGATTTCAAAATGCACATTGATCACGAATACCATATGATTGCAGTTATCACAAAAACACATTCGAAAGTACCACATAATTGACTACAAGCAAATCGCAAATGTACAAGGCATTCTTACCCTTTACCCATTCACAAATATTCAATCAAATATGTACGCAATGCATATGTGACAATTTCTCATTTTATTACAGTGTTGTGACCGAGCACCTGAACTGTCCCATATAGGGCTCATTAAGCGTTAAACGCATCTTAGGGGTAGGAGAGCTCTCTGGGTATGCACTACTTTCCTTCGAGCTCAAGGCTCTTTTTCACTGGTTGAGCTTGTAGCTCTGGTCGGTAGGGGTAGGAGAGCCCTCTAGGTATGCACTACTTCCCTTCGAGTTCGAGACTCTTTTTCAGTATTGGTGGCTACTCCGATCACAATTGTTATTATCAGTTCATGCAGTTTCGTATGAAATGCATATGCCCAACTTGACGGCCAATGTATCACAATCAGTGCATGAGTCACAATTTGTCACAGCAGAGGTAAGTAGTTCACTGAGTTCACATAATCAACCCATGTATCACAATTGATTACACTATAAGCAAGCAATTGACCACAGTAATAGTAAGTAATTTCACAATTATCACATCATGGACACTTCTTTGTCAGATCTCCCAATACATCGGACCATCTGTCCGAAATCTAGTCAGAATCAAACACAATCACTAATTCCACCATTATCTCCACAAGGAACATATAGTAATTGAGAAAAGCCATCTCAGTCACTCATCTATAACTTTCGAGCTAATGCCGGAAAGTCTCAGCAACGTCGGTGGTGTGGCGTTTCAAACGCGTCTCTATAACAGTCAACATTGACAAACATTACTAATTGTACAGTCAGACATATTTCATAATGCACATGTGATGATTAAAAACGTGTACAATGCATGTTCGTGATATTCCCGGCACTATTCTAAAAATCACATCATAAAATGTTCCCCTATGTCTAAGCAATCAATGGACATCAAAATTACCTAATTAGGATCAGAAATGAAGAAGTTATGGGCAAAACACTGTCAGACCTAAATTCCCTCCAGAAATTGAACATCTTAGAAGCTAAATTGTCGTTCGGCTCCTTCATAACATTTATATCCCCATATCTCTAGTTTAATTTGCAACAAAAATCACCCCATTCGGAGCTCTATAGCTCAAGATATCACCAAAACACTGATGCATGTTCAGACTTTTTCAATCGATCGTCCAACTTTGATCTACTCAATATTTTTCAATTTATTCTCAAAACTGATAAATATAGTATGGAAAGATAGAAAAATGTCTTAGAAATCCAACGCTTTAAAAATCAGATCGATCGGAGGTCGGATGAAGAAGTTATGCTCAAAAGAGTGGATGGAGGTCGGATCGACCGATCGCCCAGCCAGGCGACCGATCGCCCAACTAGGTGATCGCCTAGTGCATGTGCGACCGCTCGGGCGTCCACCAGATCGATCGCCTAGTGCATGTGCGACAGCTCGGGCGTCCGCCAGAGCGATCGCTCGGGCGCTCGCGCTCTGGTCGCCGAGCGACCTATCGGTCTGACGTCCTATCTTCCAACCTTCATAACTTTTGACTCCGAACTCCAAATTGGACAAACTTGGTGTCTATTGCATAGAGAAAAGAGAGCTCTACAAGTTCATGAACAACTTGGAAGCAAATTCAACCTATAACCACATCAAATTCTCAATCAACCAAAGTTTTAGTCCACAAATCTCTCCAACACAATAGACATTGGTTCAGCCTGATCTTGCTAGGGTTGGACGTCGTTGTTTGGATCCATGATCTGCGCGATTCTAGGTGCGGAATACCTGCAAAACAAATAAAGGTGTGCCGGGAGTTGATTCCCAGGAGGCCCCTCCGATGCTCAAGTTAGTCTTTTTTGAGAGGGTTTTTGTTGTTGATAATAGAGAAACAAGGGTTGTAATGACCTGAATCAAGGAGGAATAGTATATTATATACCTGGGGTTACCGCTAGGTTTAGGTCTTTACGTGAGTCGTTATGTTCGCATGGGAGATTATCTCCTATGACCGGGCCGTCAACATCTGGGCCTGGGATTGGGCCTTGTAAGGCCGGCCCAGCCGACCCAACCAGACATGAACAACTGAAACTCAACAAGGCATAACTCTCAACCTAGATATCGAAAAATTGCATACTTAATGGCAATAAAAAGATGACAAAAATCTCTTCAACTTTCATTAAGACCAACTCCACAAATTCACCCTAATTCAATCTAGAAAAATGCATTAAAGATTCAGGTCATCAAACTAGGATACTGTTCACACAGCTCATATCATTTACTTTCAAAGTAAGATTCAACACTCTTCTAATCAAGATTAGGCAGAACTTTCTGCGTATAAAATGTAGTCAAATATCTCAATTTTAATTGAGGACAAACCTCACCTCAATTGCTTAAGCACACAACTAGTTATGGCAAAAACACTGAACCAT
>JANKOE010000006.1:45874525-45892824 GCA_026284465.1 Erythroxylum citrifolium
TTTGTATTTGAGGGATAAAATAAGATTTGAGATTTTGAATGTGGATGAATTTTCCAATTGGGGAAATTGAGTTGATTCGTATAAGATTGATTAAAAATGAAAGGAATGAAAAAGAAAGAAAGAAAAAAAAATTTATACCAATTTGGATTGGTTTAGACCGAGAGTGTCTTTAGGGTTTCCAACACGACACGTTTGTTTGTTTAAAGAAAAATTTTCGTTCTCGGATGTCGAAATCTGACTTAAGTTTGTTTTGCAATCGAAAGATTTGTGTTCGATTTGTGATTCGTTTCCGCTTTTAATTATGTTTCCGTTTTTCCGGTTGGGGTCTGGTTTCGGGATCGGGTCCCAACATAGATGGTATCAGAGCAAGATTTTTGTCAAGAGTTGGGTTCCGGTAACGAGTCCCAACAATAAATATCTTATTTGTGTCTTGCTCCTAAAAAAGAGAGATAGGAGGGCAAGGGAATATATTAAGAGAGAACATTCCTTTGTATACTTTTTGGGAAGTAACAAAAGTTGGTTTTTATTATAGCTCTTTTGTATTTACTGTTGCCTATGATTATTTAATACTTTCATAATATTCTTACTCGAGTGTGAGAGTTAAACACTTCGAGGGTTGTGAGGCATTTGAGAACAAGGTTTTGTTGGTCAATAATCACATGAAAAAGTTAAGCCTTCCTTAAGCAGACCCAAGTGAGATTGTCGTGTGAAAGAGTAGACACGACTTCAGTATAAGTTTGATTTTTAGAAAAACCTTTGTAACAATAAGAGTGATACTTGTGTGATAGAGATATGTAAGCTAATTACATAATATAAGGTGATAGAGATCTATATTGGTCATGGATCCAAATATGGCATATTTAGAACAATATTTTGATGAAGATACTGGGGTAGAGGTTATTATTAGGATTGTTGATGATGTCCCCATCAATGTCACTAAGTCCACTATTGTGCAATGCACGAGTGTAGATGTAGATAAATAAGAAGCTATAGGTGTAAGTGGGAGTGAAGTTGATCCAAATGAATAAGAAGATAATTTATTTGTTAATGTAAGGGTTATAGAGGAGTTTGATTCATATTTAGAGGATAAAGAGTTGGAATTATCTAGGGATTTAACTGCTTCATCTAAAAGGGAATAGTTGAAGAAAAAAATTGAGAGCAATACTTGCAACATATAACAGAAAAAGGAAAGCCGTAAAAGAAAATATAGTAGATGATGGAGATGAGATTGATGGGAGTGATATAGAAGATGAAATTATAATAAAATATTTTGAATCAAATCATAATTATAGCTTTGAAGAAGGTGGTTTAGATGTGGATGAGGGGTTAAGACATAAACTAAATGTTTGTATATTCAACCCTCATAAGAAAAAGATTGGGATTAAGCTTGGTATGTTGTTTGACAATTATAACCAATTCAAGGAAGCACTTCATAAGATGGCTATTGATGAAAGAAGGGAGTTTACTTTTATGAGGAATACCAAACAATTTGTGAAAGTGAAATATGTGAGAAAGTACTACAAATGGTATATTTTGGTGAGCTTGGTGAAAGATTTAAATATTTTCAAGTATTCTCATTTTTTTGGTAATTTTAAATTTAGGCTTCATTAATGTTGTGGACTGACCGCTTACACATATGTATATACGTAAGAGTTTATGAACAGAAGCACATATGCAATCCTATTTTTCTTAATAAAAGAGTGGGTTCAATGTGGTTTGCTAACAATTAATTAAAAAGACTTTCTAGGAGTCGCTGCACTAAAGCTAATAGACTTAAGGAAGTTTATGAAGAAAGATTTAAGAGTCAATGTGAGTTACAATGTTTGTTATAGGGCTAGGAAGTTGGTGATAGAGGAAATGCAAGGAAGTGTAAGGGCAAAAAATAGCAATTTGTGGGATTATAGGGGAAAACTTTTAAGGTTAAATCATGGTTTGAGAATTGAATTGGTTATAAAAAGGCCATCACTTAAAGATGATTAGTAACAATCATTTGACAGAATGTATGTTTTTCTCACCGTTGTAAGAAGGGATGTATGTTTTTTTCAGTGTTGCAAGAAGGGCTTCTTTGTTGAATGTAGAAAGTTGATATGACTAGATGGTTACTTTTTTTAAAGGGATTGTAAAAGGTGAGTTATTAATAACAGTTGGAAGAGATGATAATAATAAGATGTTTCTTGTGGCATAGGCTATGATTCATATTAAAAAAATAATATTGGAATTGATTTTTATAGTTGTTAAAGAAATACTTTCATCTAAAAGATAGAGGTGGATGGGCAGTGATTTCTGATTGATAAAATGAATAATATGAATTTTATAAACTTTATTAATAAATAATTATTCTTATTCCTTATTTACTAAACTTTTTAATTAAATTTATAGAAGTTCTTGTGGAGGCATTTAGTAGACAACTCCTAAAGGTTGAAGTAAGGTCTTGTCTGAGATATATGTTTGTCAATTAGAGAAAAAGGAATAATAAAGGACTTAAATTAAAAACATTGTTATGGTAATATTATAAGTCATATAATAAATTTGACTTATTTTTTCATTTGAAGGAGTTAAAAGAGGACTTGGAAAATACTCAAAGATATCTACTAAGAATTCCAAAGAAAAAATGGTCAAAGAATATTTCAACACTTCATTCAAATATGATATTATGGATAATAATCTTTGTGAAACATTTATTGAAAGTATAATTGAAGTTGAAGTACTTGATATGAAATAACTAGTTAAGACTAGGAACAAAACAAGTAAATAAAGAGATGGAATTGATCCAAAAATAAAGAAAAAATTGAGAATTAATAAGAAGTTAAGCATTGATTGTGAACTTGAGAGTAATGGTGATGGTGGATTCGAAGTAATATAGAAAAGAGTTAAGCATGTTGTGAATTTGAGAAATAAGACATGTAATTATAGAACCTCAGATGTGTTGAAAATCCCATATTCACATGCCATTGCTGTTATTGAGTACAATAATGAAGAGCCTATAAAATATGTATCTCATTGGTTTATGAAGGACAAGTATCTACAAGCTTATCAATATATGATGGTGCTAGTTCAAAGAGATAAATTCTGACCTAAAACTGAACATGTACTACCATTACCACCTCTATTTCAAAAGATGTCAATCAGGCCAAAGAAGAATAAGAGAAAATAGGATTAGGAGATTACTAATAAAAGCAACAAGACATTAAGGAGAGAAATGAAAATGCCCTGTCAAATATACTTTTAGCAATAACATATTAGAAAAACATGTCCAATAAATGTTGTATTGCAAGAGCTTTCAACATATACACATGTAAGATAATAGATTATTTATTTGTCTTTTTCTTATTCATCTTCAACCTTAAACATATATTTTTTTATTTTTTCAAATGCAGTCTACAAGTGATGCCCAAGAAAATTGTTCTAATATTAATCCTTTAAGTCAACCACCAATGTTAAAGCCAAATGAAAGAAAGAGGCTAATCAGTGGATGTCGGATATAGGGTGAAGAACCTCAACCACCAATTACAAGACAAGTTATAACTCTACAAAGGTTACAAGTATTGAGAATCTCAAAGATTTATGGGTCTTAAATCAATTTTGACAATTAAGTTATTCTTTGATTATGTGTTGCCATTTTATTAGGAAAAAATGTAAGGATGAAAGGGACAAAATCAAAAGCTTTAGGAAGTACTATGTAAATTCATTGAATTGAATATTCTGGTATGTCGTATAGATGTATTTTACCTATATGCCTTGTCCTACAAGATGGGAATAAAGAAATAGTTTTTTAAAATGAAATACTTTTAGATAATACAATTTATATGTGGGTTCCTGATAAGACATTAAGCATTTTGTTATCATATTTCTCCACTACATTCGATCTTGTGTTTACCTATTATTGTTGTACAGTTCATATGCCTAATAAATCGTAAAATAATTTAAGATCGCACATTTTTGGTAATCGTATTGAATATATATGTGTCAAAACAAAATATAAAAGACCATTATTTATAATATAACAGTGTGAACAGTTCAACAATTGAGGTGAAAATTTAGCAAAAGAGATAGTTGTAGTGTGGGGATAGGGTAATGTGCACAAGGCATACATCACAAGAGATAGTTATTGAAGAGTCTTTGTCACTAGAATAATGGTTTAACAATACAATGACATTAAGGATTGAAGTTTAATATTTATGGTTCAACATGTATCAGTTCTCTTATATGAAATTGCTAAAAAGTGCTTCCTAGTGGCAAGTTACCAAACATATTGATTAAGGAAACTTCAAAGGATTTCAAGTTCATATTTTCCATCCTAATCTTCATGGAGCTTCACAATAATTAAATATTAAATGAGACTAAGTAATGTGCATCAAATCTAACTTAATTATAATAGAGATAAGAACTAACAGAAGAGGATTACAAAAGGCAAAAGCAATATGGTAGCTTTTTACCACACAGAAACTAGAAATTCCTTTAAATGTTGATAAACACAAGTCTAAAGTAGAATTGCTATGATTTAGAATAATATTAGTTATAATCCTCTACTTGTTTTATAAAGTCATCTTAAAACAAGTACAAGAGAACAAGTCTCGTAATTATCCAAAAATGTGGAAAGTTTCACTTAAACCCATAAATGACAACAAATCTGAAAAAACAACCACCTTAAGTTTCTCATACATGCTTTTTTCCTCCATCCATCATCTTAGACTTTTGCATCCACTCATAATAGTTTTTAATGGCAACCATTAATAATATAATACTGAATATTTTAATTTTCAACTTTAGCTTTTTTTTCTTCTTTTGACTTTTTATCTTCTTCAATAGGTCATTTATGATACTTAAAGCTCTTTCACACATTGGAGGATCAACCTACTAAAAAATACTAACAATTTTGATGCTAAAATTAAACAACAACAACAAGAAAAACCTGGTGAAATTCCTACCCATACACATGATCTAGAGAGGTCCAATAGTACACAACCTTATCCTTAACTAGTAGAGAGGTTGTTTCTAACAAACTCACATGAAGAAAAAAAGAAAAAAATATAATATGCATATACATATTAAAACAATCAAGTAATACTAATTAAAGTAAAAAATAAAATAAAATTGTAATAAAAATATAAAAATAAGTAATAAAATAAATAATATGATCAAAATAGAACAAACTAAAGAGTAAAATAAAAGATAAAATAAGTAAATAAATACATAAACAAGCAAATAAATAAATCAAATAAGTCATCACAAAAATATTTAGGCTAAGGAAGGAAATGCTTAGTATAAATCACTAAAAGGGAAGTATTACTTATTTAAAAGTTTAAGCTAAATACAGGAGGAGAGTGTTTAAAAGATCTATGAGAACAACAATGATCTCTCTATGTGAGATCCTTTGTCTGTATCTTAGTACTTCAAAGTTTTCTATTAAGGGTCATTTCCCCGGTAAGTTCTAGCAGAGCTATATCTTCTTAGGCCTTCTGTTTTTTTCCTCTTATAGTTTCTAAGTATAATCTTCTCGCATCTTTTCACTGGAGCATCTAGATGTTTCCTCTTAACATGCCCAATTACCTAAGCCTTGTCTCTCCTAATTTTTCATTAATATTAACCACTTTTAATTTGTCTCTTACCAATACATTCTTGACCGTATCTCTTCAAATAAGATTGCACATCTAACGAAGCATTCTTATCTATGCCATAATTAGCTTATGACTATGCATATGTTTGATAGGCCAACATTCCATCCCATAAAGCATGATCGACCTAATTGCTAAATGATATATTTTACCTTTGAGCTTGAGATATATCTTCTTGTTACATAAAACTTCAGATACACTTCTCCATTTAATTCACCTTGACTTGATACGGTGAACTATGTCTTTATTAATCTCTTTATTGCTTTAAATGATAAATCCTAGATACTTAAAATACTCATTTTCTGGCATAACTCCTGAACCAATCTTTACCTTCACATCGATAGCCACCCTATGGCCTAAAAAGTTACAATCTTCATACTCAGTATTAATCTTTTTCAATTAAAAACCCTTTGACTCTAACATATCCCTCAAAATTTAACAATAATATTGAGATTAAAAAGTCAAATAACTCACACGACCATAAAATGAAGAAATAAATCACCCCACATTGAGCACAAAAAACAAAGCATCTTCCAAGATTTCTCTCTATCAATAAAGTCCATATGACAACCATTTACCCACAAAAACAAAAAATTCTTTGTCTAATCCAACCTCCAAACTTGTATTTATTTTAGATTCATAATACTAAATCTTAACTAGCTATGTCAAAGATCGTAACATGATAAGAGTTTATTTTAGAGTTAAAAGATAATAATCAACTATAATCTTAGCAAAAGAAAATAAATTAATATTGTGCAACAAAACTGAAGTCCTATTTAACTAGTATAGGAAGCAAAAAATGGTTAAGACCTTAAAGGGTAACAATCTTGAATATTACATTATTGCAACATGAAAAAACACTTTGCTAAGACCATGTTGTCTAGAATAATTTTTTTATTTACAACATGTCACAATGACCATATAAAAGGTCTAAGAAAATTGGAACTTACAACACTATCATCTATGCGATAATGGCAGTTTGGACATTCAGGATTTGCCTAAAAAATTTTGATTTGGTGAGCATAAAATCGTGAGGCACAAAATGGGTTTTACATAAAGAAGCTTCAAAAGAGTAGCATGAGTTTATTTAGCTAGCCAAAGGAAGATAGATAAGATCATTTACACTTCTCCATAATTATATATAATCCATATGGTTGTAAATGAACAAAAAACAACATCTATATCTAAAGAATCTAAACAAGGACATGATCTACATTAATAACAACTTATCAATAGTCAGGACAAATCTTTGACCAATAATCTTTAATAATGAAATTCAAATTAGTTAATAATAGGTAATCTCGATTTCATTATTACAAACCAAAGTAACAACGCAATGTTATTTTCTGGATTCATCATAAATTTATATCGATTACAGTCAAAAGGATCATAACTTTTGATATTAGATTTTCATTTACACCAAAGGTCATTTTAGAGTGTTAATGTCAAACCAACCATTTGAAAAGCTATACCTTTAACAAATTTGCAAAGACATTGTCCTTAAGACCACAATATGATAATTAATGCCTCTTATAGAAGGATCACTTTGTGTCTGAGTTGTTAGAAACATAAATATCATATGATATCAATAGAGCACCTAAAACATTTCAGTTTTCTTTTGTTTATGAAACAACTGCCCACTTAAACAAACATTCTCAAAATAATCCAAATCAAAATTCTCAACGAGATAAAATTAAAATATATCATTAAAAAATTTTATGAACAAAATGGTTTTTATGTAGAGACATAAACTAAGAAATAGTAAAGACAGACAGAAACATGTAAGCTGTTCAATGAAATGCCCATACTTCTAACCCAATGCATACACACAAAACACTATAATACAAGATTAAACAACCAAAAGAAAGGGAAAAAAATACCTAGCTTATGAAGTTTCAAACTCTAATGTTAAACCCCACAATCCGTAGTTTTGAAAGAATGAAGAAAATGGTGCTTCCAATTACAGACGCAAGGGAGAGAAGACTCAAAAAATTGTGCTTCCCAGTTGATGATGTAGAAAATGATGCTTCCCAAACAACGACACAGAGGAGAGGAGATGTAGATGATGTAGGTATTTTAAATAAAACGGGTAATGGGTGGCTGTTAAGTGACCGTTTCACTGAGACCAACTTAATTGGTTTTATATATTCATTAACACATTCCCTTAAGTGAAAACCCTTTGGGTTTGAAACTTGAACAGGCTTATTCTACCTTGTGCTGAATAATAAGTGGGTGGTAGGATTTGAACTCACGACTACTTGGTCACAAAAGCTCTGATACCATATTAAGTGATTGTTTCGCCACAATAAGTTAAGCTATTGTGTGAGACCAACTTAATTGGTTTTATATATTCACTAACAGTGAACATTAATTTTTCATATGAAAAGCCCACATGTATGGAAAAAAAACATTCTATTAGCTAAATCAGCAAAATACTAACAAACCAACGTATTGATCTGAGATGTTAAGATTATAAAAATTAAATACTTAATTGAAAATTTTAAAAACTTTGACACTAGATTAAAAAAATTCCAAAAGATTTGGTAGTTAGAATTTGTTATCCCTTTAATTTTTGTATTAAGGACATAATTACACTCAAAAAAATCTTTTTAAACCTTTCTAATTAATTCCTTAATAAACATAAATTATATATTAGTCTATACAAGAGCTTACTATGAATCTTTTTAAAACACTTTAGAACTTAATTAAAAAAAACCTTAAATATTTCCTAAAAGGAGACAAGAAATTAGAAAATTTTGATACTATAATGTCACAAATTAATAATTTTAAATTACTATAAATTAATTCTTAATAAGTCATATGACTAAAGTCGCATTTGTTAAAAACGAAACAGTAAATATGAGCTATTAAAATGAACATAAGGCAAAACAGTAGAGGAAATAATTTTAAAACAAGCCTTTGAATTATGTGATGACATTGAAATTTAAAGGCTAAATTGTCACGGGATATATTGTTGTTTTATATATGTATGTATAAAAGTTGTGCCTACCATCATTTGGCTATTGAGATTTAGTCCTTATAGATTGATGTATGATGTATCCGTATGTCACGAAAATGTAAATTCGATGTCCAATAAATAACTACGAATCAAAATTAGTATAATTCTAAACTCAGGCATAACTCTTGCCAAAATATTTATATATATTTTTGTTCTAAAATAGAAAATATTTGAAAATACATTTACAGATAATTTATGATATTTATAAATAATCTAATTAATATAGTGTGGGTGATTAAAATAAGAGTAAAAAAATCGAACACGAATATAATAATTTTTATGGGACCCACAAGCTATAAAATGTTTCCATTCCTCTGCCACCCACCACGGGTTTCATATCCAGCACTACCGCTCAGGTAGCTTCCCTCTGCTCACTTCTTTTTGTTTTGGTTATGATTGGGTTGTGGATATTCATTAACAATCAGTGATATGAACATGTTCAAGGCTGTGTACTTAAGCGTACTCTTCCTGGATCTCCAGAGTTCTCAGTTCTCTGCTTTCTGTTGGTGACCATCTGATCATTTGTTCAGGTTACTAAACTTTCAGGAGATGATGTCCGTTCAAATTGGAAGTGTAAATTCTAACACTCTCGGTAAAAGTAGAGCCTCTTTGGTTGAGGGTTCTTCAACTCTTCAGTTCTTGCAATTGGGTAATAGAGGCTTCCTTGGCTGCTACAGAGGTCAGTTAGTTTTTTCGACTCTTCATTTCGCTTTCTTATGATTGTTTTATTGGAGTGCTCTTGGTATTCTGTATGTACTAGAAAGGTTTGTGCCTCAAATCTTCATCTTTCAGCTATTCATTATTTTATTTTGATGAATTAGTAGGTATGACTGACCAACATGTGATACAAATTAAGTAAAATATTTTCTCGTATAGCAAAAATTATGTCCAACTTAGATGCAAATTCTAAGATTACTCTTTTGTTTGAACATTGTTTCCTTCCATTTAGTTCATCGTATTCACACCTGCTGACATTATGTTCTAACTCTCTAGTAATGAATTCAATAACTCAAGGTCGACAATGATATAATTGTCCTTCTCATTTTCCTGTATATCTATTGCTTTCTATTGGTAGTTTCTTTTAAGAAACATGTTACCTGACGTTCAATATTGTAATACAAACATTCTATAGTCGTATGAAATTGCCAAGGAGCTTCTTTCACATTGGAATTCAGAGGGATGAAATATACCTTAAGATGGTCAATGAAGCATATTAGTAATCACCATGAGAAGCACCTAGAGAAAATCACTATGTGTGCTTGTTGAGAAAGCAGATTGCTTTTTTGAAGCAATCCTTCCATGCAGTATTCAGTGTTACTTTATACCTATTTATCTAACCATGGGTTCATTCCCATCTCAATGTCAGGAAAACCAATTTTAAGAAGTTACAAAAATGGAACTTTTTCTTCTCCAAGAAAAGGACTGAGTAGCATGGGATCAAAGAAAATCTACTTCACTGCTCCTAAATGTAGCAGCTCCCAAAATTCCAGTGGCACTGAAGATGATTCCTCCAACCAACGCAAGGCATGTGTTCAGCTTGTTCTGACTGAACTAAGGATTCCAGTTTTTCCATTGGGTCTTACAATAACCATCAAAAAAATCTTTAGGATTCTTATAGTCCTCTAATGATTATCATTTGTTAGTCTATCTAAAATGAGATGGATGATATTACTTTGCATTACAAGATGGGTGGGGCTCTAACTAATTCATCACTTACTTTCTAATTATATGAATTTGCTGCTGTAGAAGTCGTCATTTTCTGAATTGACGAGTTCCTACTCATCAAATTCGATTTTGATACTCATCTATTTCACTTGTTCCCTTAGCAGACACCTTTTGGGTACACCCGGAAGGATGTGTTACTGATTGGACTTGGAGTTACAGTTTTTGGATATGGCTTGAAAAGTGGACTGGAGGTATCGTAACTATCATACTTTACATGATTTCAACTTTCCATTTCGCTGGCTGTCATGTCTTCATATGTGTGTCTGTCTTTATCCATTGAATCAATTATCAACAAATAGCTTAACAATTATAACTTGTTAGCTAAATAAACCTCTGAAATAATATGTTTCATTGAACTGAAATTTTGCAGAATTGTTTATTAGTATCGACTATACTATATTTACATGGTTCATTGCTTTTATATAGTATTGTTGTATTCATTACCTCCTCTGCAGTTTGCTGGTGTTGATCCTTTGCAAGCTGGAAATGTTGTTCAATTGGTGTTGGTTTTGGGCCTAACAATCGGATGGATATCAACATATATATTTAGAGTTTCAAACAAGGAAATGACATATGCTCAACAACTGCGTGACTATGAAAACAAAGTCATGGAGGTATGCCATATAAATTGCATTTTCAGATGTGGCAAAGTATAGAATCCAATGGTCCATATTTCCCTAACGATGAAGGCATAGAGTGTACTTTGTTACTACAGAACATAGCCAGCTTATGATTTTTTGATTATTTGGTACTCAATTAGTTCAGAATTATGCTTCGGGGACATTGTAGTACCTCTAAATTTGTGCATTGGGAACTTACAATTGAAAAGATCCTAAGATTTTATTTTCCTTTATACATTTTCCTCTGGCTTTTAACTGTGCCTTGTTCTGGTTTCTCAGAAACGGTTGGAGGGTTTGTCCGAGGCTGAGTTAGTAGCATTGTTGGAGCAAGTTGAAGAAGAAAAGCGAAGCGTGGCTGCTCGGGAGCAGATTGACTGAAGTGCACTGGCTCTTATAGTTAAAAATCTACCCCAAAACTTAGTATCTGTCAAAATCCTTCGTGTCAATGAGCTATGATAACTATTAAATTAGCTAGTATTCAATAGGCAACAACTTTCCTCTTTTTAGTAGGGCTAAAATGAATAAATACTTTTTTTTAATAAAAGGCTATTAATTTTCCAGCATGTCATTTTGGTTGGTGTTATAGCTCTATCCATCAGTGGTGAATCTTAAACCATCAAATTTGGAAAATTATTAGGTGCTGCGTCATGGCTTGAAAAATTACAGCAAACCTTAAATAAAAATTCAACTTTACTCTTCTATTTTAGAGTTGTCTTGGTCTCAATGAGACCAAACTCTAGTGTACATGAGGACTTTCTGCATATCCTAAACATTGTACAAGTGTGACATCTTTCTAGTCAGACGCCATATGTCTGTTTCTCTCTCTCTATTTTTTGTTTTGGTAATGTTAGATGCAAGTTTTTTAACCCTAAATTGTCTTTACGTAGAATAAGCCATACGGATTATATGATCTACCCAAAGAAATAGTTTGCTTTAAGAATCTACGCATAATAAATTTCACAAATTCTATGGCTTCACGAAAATCATCATTTAATATGGATACTCAAAATCATTAATTAAAAGAGAGAGATTTAATAAAATCCTTAATTTTTAGGTATTGTAATCTATGGAGAAGTAAGTTGGTGAGAAATCTACCATACCATTCTTAAGGACTTCCATGAAATATTTTATCTCTTATCTTAATGGGGTGAGGAAAAGAAAGCGTTTCATTCTGTTACAAAACTATGGATCTATATCATTTAGAAGGAAGTTATGCTTCATTAAGTTTTTCTTAACTAATAATAACTCTACTTACACAACAATAATAATTATATGATTTCATGAAATTTTTCACTTAAAGAGAATAAATGTTTATCTTAATATATTGGACCTTTCGAAAATGAGGTATTGAACAATTTCTTTGTATACGAATGTTACTTCACTCTCACACACATTAATGCTTGGAGGGTTCCTATGGTTAATACATCTTTAGAATGTTGTGCTATTCTCACATATATTTTTAGAATAACTCACCTTGCTGAAGATTATTAGTAATACTCCAAGTTGAGATCTTTTTCATGTTAGATAAAACTTCTGATCAACTAAATTGTTGGAGTTGACATTATCTTCAATTCCTTGATGTCTTTGGTTCATACAATATTCCCTCGGTTAAAATGATCAAAGGGATTGGAAAAGAGAATTGATTAGCTCCGAGCTATGTTTTCTCATTGTAATTGATTTAAGGAAGTAAATTAATAGGTAAAAGACGCAAACCTTTTATTTGGTTTAAGTTATTTTAAAGAAAACTCTTAATTTTTAAAAATTTTGCAAATAACTCTTTTTAATTTTTTTATTTCCTAAAAATAAAATTTATTCTCCAAAATGCAAATAATATGAACATCACATTTGAACCATCAAATGTTGCTGACATAATGGTCTAGTTCAATTCTTAAATCCAATTCAAACTAATTAAATACAACGCCAATCAATAATTTATTGTAATTATGTTAAATGAGTCAAATTTAATTAGCTCCTGATCAATTTAAAATTTAGGTGAGATGATCATGTCATCAACATTTGATTAATCTACGTGTGATATTCATGCAATATGTGTTTTATCATCATTTTTAACGAAATTGAAGAGAAGCGATTTTTTTAAAATTTTAAAATTTACAAGATTTTCCTAAAAAAGGTTTCAAATAATTAGAAGGAACTTACCCTAAATTAAATGAAATACCTATAAATCTTTAAAAAGCCATATTAGACCAAATAGAAAAAAAAATCAATGTTTACTATTAATGTCTTAGTCAATGCTATTAATTATAGCACAATAATTAAGGTTAACTTATGAGACAAATTGCTTCTATCTATAGGACCGTGGACATTCATCGACTCTATAAAATCAATGTTTTAAAAACTGGACCAAATATTAAACCGGTCAAAGAAAAGGTTTAAGATTTAAAGATTTAACTGGTAGTGAACCGCTATAAAACCGATATATAATAAATAAGAAGTAAAAATTATAAAAATAAGTAAAAATAAAATATTTTATTGAAATAAAAATACATTGTCTATTATTATATAATTAATTAATAATAAATAAATATGAGTCTAATATAAATATTAAGATAACAATAAAAATCAAAATTTTATTTCTGAAGGAGGCTGTGTCTCATCATTGTCAAAAGCTCCAAATTCTTCAACGCTATTTAAAGATTCGTAAACTACGTTTTCATCTAAAGTATTTGTATCAACTTCTTCTACTACATTAAAATAAATTACAAATTAGTAATGTATGAAATTATTCTTAATTGTAAACTTGTAATACACTATAATTTCAACTTAAATATGATCAAAATAAGATATGAACTAACCATCAATAGATGTTTTTAATTCATTCGTTGTGACAAATGCATTTTCTTCATAAATCGTCTTCACAAGGCTTTACTTTATTTAAATTTTTGTGGTCAAATTTGAACAATTTGCAAATGTTAGAATTCATTTAAATACCTTAAAATATTAGAAATTAACTTGTAATTTCATGAAATATTAGTTAAATCTGTACCTTTTGCCTGTAGTAAAAATATTGACCAAGATCTAGAGTTTGACATTAATACATGTATAACTAACTAGGTATGTATATTTCTTTCATATTGATTTATGAGCAGCGCATATTTTGTGAAACTATAATTCAGATAATAATTCGGAGTTTAATATGTTTATGTTTATAAGTTTAATCAATGTACTTTAAAATGAGTATTGGTGAAGGTGTTGCGTGTAATCGGAAGTAAGAGAGATAATGATTTTCAACTCAAATAAAATAAGGGATGTTGAAAAAAAGTATGTGACTAGAGCATTTTGTAGGTGGCAATGCGGTTTATATAATGTTTCTAGCAAAATTATGATATTAACGTAAGATAATTATATTATGCTTATAGGCACTTATATTGTAATAAGTGATGGTGTCATTTGGTTTTCAGTGTGATCATAGTACAGTTCTTTTCTTCTTCCCTTATTTAGGAAGACAAAATATCCAAAAAGAAATAAATATTATAAATCAATAAATTTGATGAATTTGACTTATTAATTAAGTGAACATATTCTGCGCAACAATTCTATACATGCGAAAGTTTTGATGAAAGAAAGGAATGAGATTTTGCAAGGTTTAAAAAATTAGATCGGACCGGACCGGACCGTTCGGTCCAACCAAAAAAGGTTAAACCATCCGGTTTTTATGCATAGAAGTTATCAGGTGAAACTGAACCAAACCACTGAGCGGTTCAAACTTTTTCGGTCAGATCAGATGATCCGGTCCGATTTTTAAAACCTTGTATAAAACATTCATACTACAAAAGAACAGAAAAAAACTGTGTTAATAGTTAGGAGGCCAATCATTATTGGTTGAGAATGTCAAAAGTTATCTTTCATTACCATCCAAATTTTGATATAAATTTTATGTTTCCTTTACATTGATACAAGTACACAGGAAGTTATTTCAAAAAAAAAAAAAGTACACATAGGAAGAAATAATTATATAAGGAAATGCGGAAGTACATCGATCATCTTTTTCGTTAAATACTGCATTATTATTACCAGCAACCTACCTCTTGATGGCCACTGGAGTGCAGAATGTGTCGTAACACAGGTGGAATGTTTATGAACACTTATACAAGTAGCAGTAGCACGCGATATTGGCGCGGCTCAATCAAATCGTAGAATTGGTTTAACAGCCAAGACCAAGATAGGATTGAACCGTGCCAATATCTCGAAACTGTGCCTCCTTCATGTTTTGAACTGTGCACCTAGATGGTTGTGCTTCATCTATTTATAGGTTTCATAAGGGTGGCATGTACTATACAGTTGGTATAGTAATGTCAGCTGTCCAAATTGCGAAACAACAAAGGAGAGTCTTGGTGGTCAACAAGGACATCCATAATTCGCCAAGAAGATGTGTTGTCAGTATGAATGCCGGCGAGAATTCAACCTAGAACATTGGCCGGCTTTGTTCTAAGATAGCTTTTGACTTCTGCGTTTCCACTTTCTGCACAGAAATCGATAACCCATCTTTGTCCTGCATGCGAGTAGTGTAAAGTCATTTGTATTATTGTAGGAAGCCGTCACCAGCTAGTATTTCCAGATTACAGATAATTAGTCCAAAAACTGATAAGCAAGTTTCGATAGGAACAGAACTTTTTGGTTTTATCGATGTTTGTTTCGAAATTGAATATTTACGAGTTAGACAAATTGTAAGGAATCAATGGGTCTTGGACTTCCTAAACAGATTCAAGACGAGGGAAAGCAAAGATTGGAAAGTAACAAAACCATAACGTAAGGTCATTTAGTAAATAACTAAGTTGGAAGTATACGGCGCTCTTATTCAACTAGGATAAGAATAAGTATAATATTAGAAAGGCTTATACAGACCATAAAGATAAATAGAATACTACATCATTAAGAAATTTACGAAATCAAGAAAAAAAATTAAGTGCATTGAAATTGAGTTTTAAATTTTGTTGTGAAACTCTTTTTTGTTTAAAGGGATTTTGCATTAAAGAATCTGCCCTTACACATTTGTTGGCAATTTTGAGCACAAAAGTTTTGGTTAAAAATAACTAACACTTATAATCTTGATAGTGATTAATATTATGTTAACTATATACCAATGTTATGATGAAAGTTATAATGTATAATAATATGTATATATTGAAAGTAGTATAATAATATAGCAAAATAATGTTTCCACATTGACACAAGTAAATCAAAGTGGACAAGTATGCTTGGTCTTACAAGAAAGACAAAGCTAACAAGTAGTTGGTTACTTGTGGGAGTATCTCACCCCTTTTACTCTGATAAGTTGTAAAAAAAGAGAGTATGGATGAAGAAGTTCCTCCCTCCCACACTTAAAAACTCTCCCAAAAACATTGAGCTCTCCCTCGTGTTCTTATCTCTTAGAGCCACCATCCACAAGGCTTGAGATTTGGGGTATGAATTAGGGTAACTTTGGTAGCTGCTCACAACATTGAGAAAGGGCAAATTCGAGCTACATTGGAGCCATTAGAGCACAAGGTGGACTTGTAAAACAAGAACATAAAGAAAGGGACTTGTCATAGTAGAAAGGTAAAGTCTCACCACACCTTCCAACATTGGTATAAAAGTGAGCATAACTTGTTTTCATCCTTGAAATTGTATCAAATGAGAATAATATGTCATATATGCTGAAATTTGTTTATGAATGTGTAACATGGCCATCAATGGCAAATTTTTGTGTGCTTTGTTTTAGCTTGAAATTTTGGTATAGATATGTTCCTTATAATTTCATAAACTTGTGCCTAAAATTTGGAAAAAAACATATTTGAATTGAGTGAGATATCACATGATGAATTTTCGGTTCATGAATGTGTTCATCTGTAACATGTATTTCTCGAAAGTTTAGGCCCATTTTCTGAACTGTTACAATATTGTTTTGCAAGAGATATGTATATGGATATGTTCCTTGCCACATTATCTTTCCAAAGTTATATTATATGCTAGAATCAAAGTTAAAATGAGAAAGAAACAATAGCCCAAAGTGGGCATCATGGCCATGAAATGCTGGAATTTCTGGAAAATCTGGGTTTAATATGAATGTGCTCATCTGCTGCATGTGTTTCTCAAAAGTTTAGGCCCATTTCTTGAATTGTTACAATACTAATTTGCATGAGATATGTATATGGATATGTTCCTTGTCATATTATCTTTCCAACAGTATATTGTATGCTCGAACCGGAGTTAAAATGAGTGAAAAATGGTAGCCCGAAGTGGACATCGTGACCGTGAAAGAGTGGAATTTCGAAAAAACCTGGGTTTTCTGCAGTCACACATCCGCGTCGTGGGCATCGTGGGGTGGCCCATTTACTAATTTTTTTCAAATTTTAAGTTATTTGTGAGCGTAATTTGAAAATTTACTTAATTACATAAGTGAAATATTTTTTGGGCTATTAACTTGGGTTTTCATGCTTGATAATTGTGTGTTATATTCATGAATTTATGCTACATTTCATATATGTTATGAGTTGCATTTTATTATTTATTTAATTTATGTGTTAAATGATTGTTATTTATGTTATTAATAAATTGGTTCATTATTTTTCTATGTGACTAATTGTTAATTAATGCCAATGGACATAAATTAAATGAAGATGCATTGATATTTTGAATGAGTGCCTATGTTGTGTGATGTATGTTTTCTAAAATAATTTCTTATATACAAGGAAGAAGGTGTGACATCTCCATTTAATATTTGTTATTAGAATGATGTAATAGGATTTGAATTGTAATTATTAATATTTTGTATCATTAATATTGAGGCTTTATAAGGGGATGAATTTTCACACCAATTTTAAGTATATAAATTTATTTTGGACATGAGGCACCAAAATATCAATGGAGTCTTAGAGTGAAACTTACTAATGCATGCATTATTTGTTGATGCTATATGTAGTGGATGTGTTACCTATAATTAAAATGAATCATTGAGCTAAATACAATTAGGCGCTTAATACTGCTTATGTTGTTAGTGATAATTCCTAGCAAGTTTGCAAAATTTTCAAGTTGATGATGAAAGTGGGAGTTGAGCTAACTAATTGAGATTATCATAAATAGATATTTTCCTTAATTAAACCTGTGCGATGGTGTAGTGAAATGGCAACCAAAAGTTCGATTGTTGGGATAACTAAGGGGGAGAAACTTGATGATAAATACTATGACATCTAGCATAAGCAGGTTCAGTGCCTTCTTAATGGGAATGAGTTACTCAACCATCTAACTGTAAGTGTAACTCGACTTACACATGTCCAGTACTCATAAGTCGACTTGTATGAGGATACAACTCGACTTATGCTT
>JANKOE010000006.1:45963929-45975596 GCA_026284465.1 Erythroxylum citrifolium
CTCCTCTTGAAAGCTCACGTCCAGGCAAGTCATGTCCTAGGCTTCCTTGAGGTGGATCACACCATGTATGCTTCTCTTCTTGTCTTTCACATGCCCATGATCCACACTTTGTTACAGTGATCCTTGGACACCAAGCTCTGATACCAATTGAAGTGAATCACACGTTAAAACAAGACTTAATAAATGATATATAAATGCCCAAGAAGGGGGGTTGAATTGTGTATTATTTTTGCTAATCCCCTTTCAAAACTTTTCGTATGAAAACAGTAATATAAAAATTTCAAAGTAAGAGAGAGTTGAGAGTTGAGAGAATGTAGACACAACAGATTTATCCTGGTTCACCCTAAACCGTGGGCTACGTCCAGTCCTTAGAGATTTTTCTGAGATTTCACTATCTCACAACACATTACAAGTTTTCTTTGATACTGAGCCTCTTTAGGTCTCTTACAACAAGCATTCTTTTACTTTTAGCCTCTTCAGGCTATCTGCTTTTCTCTCCACTGAAAGAATCTTTTGAGCTAACGTTACAGAAGATAATTGCTCTAGTTTTTCGCACAATGAGATTTTTTAAAATCACTAACTTCTGCTGTCTTCGACTCTGACTCATTTTTATAGCCTTCATCTTCAACCGCTTCTTGATAACTACTTCTTGATCTTTGAAGAATCAGTTATTCAGTTGAGTTCTGTAACTAACTCAAGTTGATTTAAAAACCGTTGTGGTATCGGTCCTTCCATCTTACATCTTCCGTCTGATTACTAGGTTTACGCCTTCCGTTTGATTTTGGTTTTGTGCTTCCATCTGCTTTTGGTTTTGCGCTTCTATCTGCTTTTGGTTTTGCGCTTCTATCTGCTTTTCATCGTCTGATTTCTGTTTGTGCTTCCGTCTGTCATTTTATTTGCGCTTTCGTCTCACTTTTCATCGTCTGATTTCTGTTTGTGCTTCCGTCTATCTTTTTATTGTCTAACTATTGCTTTCTACTTCCGTCTGATTGGTATTTGTTCCTTCTGTCTCATATGCTTCTACTTCCGTCTTACTTTCTTCTTTCATTATTATTTGTTCTTCATCAAAATCATTTACGTAAAGTCATTTTCACTTAACAGTCTCCCCCTTTTTGATGATAACAAATATTAGTAAGAAAGTATTACAGAATTATGTACAAATTATATACACTGAAAACAAAATATACTCTGGAAATAAAATTCCTTTTACTACTCTTCTTCTTCTTAAATTTCTTAATCTTTTTCTTTCTCTGCTCCCTTCTTTCTCCCCCCATCAAAGAATTCCTTCTTCTTTTTCTTGTCTCTTCTCCCCCTATTTGTTATTGATAAAAAATGACTTACGACCTTAGATGCTTCAAGATTTCTGACATCATTTCCTTCATTTGCATCACTCAATGAAGTAGGTCGACTGTCATCCTTTTGTTGTTCTTCTTCATAGGCAATAATGGTCGTGTATGCGTCTGAAGATAGAACAAGTGCTTCACTTATAACAAAGGCAGGAGGTTGAACAACTAGGTTCGGTTCTGGGAGATTTAGATCATCAGGGGTAGGTAGTCGCAGGACTTGTCTTCCAAGCAAATGTAGTATACTTCCAATTGAAGATATAGGACATAGTGGCCTAATGCGCATAATCAGCAGCACAAGGGTCTCGGTTACGTAGCTGATATCTCCAATCTTAATTCATCTAAGCTTCCCCTTTGTAAGTTTTCCAATTACCAGACAAGGTTCATGTGTGGTGTGGTGGGAAATAAAAGTTCCCTTCATTTGTACTGCAAAGCATGCTTTATCAATGCTCCGCATTTCTTCTTCAATTTGATCCTGTGTAAGATCATTTGATAACCCCTCTAGGTATAGTTTCATCTTCCCTTTATCAACATTGCGTACAATGTAAGGCCTCGGTTGGAAGTCAGGCACAACCTTGATCACAGTTATCTTTGTGATTGGTAGAATAGTATACTTTTTTCTTGACATCTGTGTAGGATATGGTTTGGTTCCTTCATCTTTCAGAAACCCAAACATACTCTTCTCATCATCATTCAACAGGTGCATTGTACTACTATTTACCAAAATTGGTTGAAATTGTGCCTTTACAAACCTTTTTGGGGAATCTTTGATTATTATCGAAGTGCTACTCCTTACAGGTTGAACTTCTTCAATAACCTTGATTCTCAAATCTTTTTTCTCAAAGATTGAAAGGTGTTGACCTGTACAGGACTGCGCTCTACTGTCTTCTTCTTCGGAACAGTAGTGGGAGTGCTCTTCGTCTGACTGATTTTTTTCTTTTTTTCTTGTTCAATCAGTCTTGGAGTCTGTTGAGATTGTGGTCGTTTCTTCTCAAACTCCAATTTCCTTATGATCTCAGTCTCTTTAGCTAATTTAGCTGAACCTTCTTTCAGGATTGAGACTAAGGATCTGGTAGCCTGAGGTGCTCTAGTCTCAGAGTCTTCTCCATAGTCCAGTTCTTTGGATTTTTTCTCCTATTGCTGACGTAATGTACGAACTCTGGGTGACCTTTTTGCTTATTTTGGTATATCTGCTAGCAGTGTCTCCCCATTTCTCTTTAAGGATACCTTCTCCATACATCGCACCTTGCTTACTTCTTTATGAGAAATCATCTTTTGATTTATCGATTCATCTGATGATTTCACTCCTTCAATCATGGGCATTTTCTCACTGGGTTGGGATTTTAATCTTCTCATGGGAGTTCCCTTCTTAGCACGCTCCCCCTCAGTTCTTGCTATTTTCTTAGAATCTCCTTCTTCTTTGTCCAGATTCTTTAGACCCATTTTGGAAATGGTCACGGAATTGATAGTGCTTTTTATAGTCATCTTCATTCTGATTCCTCTGTCTAGAAGAACTCCAGAATCTTTAAATATCCTCGTCAACATCATTCCATATGGTTGACTATTCAATTCCTTCTTCGTCTTGACCATGTAGTGGAAAATAAGAAATGGTAAATCAATATGTTGTCGATTAAGTAGATGGAATAGGTACTGTTTATCTAAGGTTGTCACCAGATGCCTTGATCTTGTCCTTGATAGAATACAGTGGAAAAGAATCGAGTGTAAGGCTCTCGCCTTTGGCACAAGACTGGATGCCTTCTTCTCCTTAGGATCGTTGTCTCCATACAACTGTCGATTAATTTCACTTTCCTTCACGTTAGCCTGTGTCATACATCTCACTTTGCTTGTGAGCTTTTCTCCAGCAGATGGACACTCCGTGACATTCTCGATCAGTTTTATTGTGACTATAATAGACAGTTTATCTACTGTTGACACAATCGTATTGTCTACCATCGTCATATTCTTCCAAAAATCGTAATCTTCATTCTGAAATACGGTCTCTCAGATTTGAAAGAATTTTCTCCACCCAGCTGCAATAATCTCTGGTTCAATGTCCATGTTGTCATTCCTCAAAGACTCAAAATCAACAAGTCTTCCGTAAATCATCGCTTGCTCCATTTGCTTCTCTGATTAGTTGAAGGATTGAATGCACAGATCTCTTCTACAAAGATAAAGTCGGTTACTGAGGTTGAGGGAACAAAGTAGTCAGAGCTTTTGTTGAGGATCCTTCAAAGGTCTATATTCAAGAGTGTTCTAGAATAGGTGAAGTTCTCAAGACTATGAGATTTTTTCCCTCCAAAACTTCCTTGTGACGGAAGTTACCAGCTGTAACTCACTGTTAATGATGCCGTTAACTTCTAAGACCTTTTAGCTGGTTGTGACGTGTCAGATGGTTGGTCACATAACATAACCATGTTGAGGTTCCGTCTGATTTCCATGAATCGTTCTTCACTCAATGGTTTGGTGAAGATGTCCGCCCATTGATAATCAGTCTCAACAAACTAAAGACTTACTATCTTTTTCTGAACGTAGTCTTGCAAGAAGTAGTGTCTGACTTCGATATGTTTTACTCTTGAGTGTTGAATTGGGTTCTTCGACAAGTTGATGGCACTCATATTGTCATAAAAGATCGGGATCTCCTCTTCTTGTACTAAATAATCTTCTAGCTAGTACTTGATCCACAATATTTGTGAGCAGCAACTTGCGACAGACATATACTCGGCTTCAGCAGTTGATAGAGCGATTGAGTTCTGTCTCTTGCTTGACCAGGAAACTAGGTTTGGACCAAGAAAGTGACATCCTCTGCTCGTACTCTTCCTATCAATCTTATCTCCTGCATAGTCCGCATCATAGTATCCAATCAACCTGAAAAACGAAGTGTTCATGGCTGTCAGTTAAGCAAGCCACGATCGTGTCTTATAGGCCACGATCGTGATCGACTTAATGACAGGTGGTACGTAAGTGAGTTCTTCACTTATGTACAAATGAATTTTTACCCAAAAACATACTCAATAGATAGGATAAGGGATTAGAAGATTTTTGGAGGTTGAGAGGAGTGATCTTAAGATTTATTCATGCAATTTGAAGCAATTGTTGCATGAGATTAATTGCATGTAACTTAGTCTTAATCTAACTCTCGCTAGAGCATCTACTTGAACTCATCTTATTTGGTGCTCTAACCACCCTTACACCCTGATTTTTCTTCATCTTTACATGCTCTCTAGAAGCCAAGGAAGGTGTTTAGTGTACGTTACAACCCAATCAAAAAGAAGATTCAACTAAGGAGGAGTATTTGTAAGGTACATATGTTGTAATTTCATGTTCTTATAAACTATTTATACATGTACATAGATTCTGGATTTTTTGGGGATGTTGTGGGGTTGGAATTTTGATTCTGATACTTTCGCTACCTTGATATGTATGTAATGCATGATCCCATGGCTCTCCAACACAAGTGTAAAGAAGTATATGTATTTGCACTATCATTTGTGTGTGACTTTGCATTTGCATTGTGTTGGGTTTTGATTGTGTTTGCATTATGTAAAATTCTTGTTGCATGATGCTGCATTGTATGTATTTGGTTGAATGTGTCAATGGAATGGAATTTAAAGGAATTAACTTAGCTACGAGCATAATAATTTAATTTGTAAAGAATCTTTAGCTTGTGAAGTTTATGCTTTGAGTGTTTTTTTTTTGTGAATATGCATATTGATTAGGATGTTGTACCAATTCTTTCATTTTATGAAACTTATTTTGGAAGCAATTATGATTGAATGAAACTAATTTGGTAGGCATCATTAGTAGCCTTTTATGGGAATGGAATGACTATGAAGAAATGATGTAGGTTAAAGTATAAAAAAGTTAATTAAATGTGTAAAAATAAATTTCCTATTATGCTAGCCCTTTTTGAAAAATTGGGGTTAAGAATAGAGTTGGTAGCTAGTTATAAGCTATGATATACCTAAGTAACTAGGGGACATTGATGAAAAATGTTTGTCTTCTCATAAAAAGGCTAGAATGAGACTCCAACTAGGCAAAAAGAATGTAACCTAGTTAAGTAATCGAGGGTTATTCATGACAAGGTGTTTATCTCTACGTCAAAAGACTAGGTAATCATTAAATAAAAATATAAAAATATGGTGCTTTAATATAAGTGAAGTCTTTTTATCTTCTTCTGAAGTGTCAAGAAATTTCCATAAGTAGGTACTTAATGATGGCCCACCTTTTAAAATTGGTAAATAATAATTAGTGTATACTTACAAATGTCATAGATGTATGAATAGGGTGTCAATATTTTGGTTTATATGTATATTTAAATAAAAAAACTTGAATATGAATGGAACAAGTATTTTGGATCTTTTTGAGTGATTAACAATTTTGGGTAAGTTAATTTCAAGAGATTGATATCATTATGCCATTGTTGCATTATTGTGTCATTTGTTTTTATTTATTTTTCTTGTTAGTTTTGTTTAGGGACAAAAAAAGTTTGAAGTGTGAGGAAGTTGATTGGTGTGTTTTAGAATGTGTTTTATAGGTTCTAAAATGTGTTATTTTGTGTTTTCTTGAGCGATAATCATGTGTTTAGGACTTAGATCTATGTTTTTGTTAGTATTTTTGCGTGTTTTGTTTGATGATTGTTGATTAGGGCAAGAATTTGATCTTAATGCATGTTTTAGGGGAACTTACACACTAGTAGTATTTATCAAGCCTCTACAAGTTTACGAGTACATATTTTTCAAGGTTCTCCAACCTTCCACACTAGTAGTATTTATTGATCCTCTACAAGTTCACGAGTATATATTTTTCAAGGTTCTCCAACCTTCTAAACTAGTAATATTTTTCTAGCCTCGACAAGCTCTCAATAAATGAAGAAGTAATTTAATGCATAAAAGCTTCAATGATCTCTCAAAAAAAGAATTGTCACTTTCTAAGACACAAGAGATTTTGATCAAGATATTGATGCTTCTGAAGTATTTCAAAGATTATGGTCAAACTAGTCGTTGCTTCTCTTATATCTTGAATGGACTTTGAATCTTCAATACCATATTTGATAAAATCTTCTAGTATCCAGATGTTAAGACAAATGATCATATCACGGAGATAATTGTGATTTGTAAGATCCTTCCAGATATTGTAGAATCATTTCTAATAAATCAGGTAAATTCATAAGGAAGGTTTCTGCAAAAAAAGGAAGCATTTATCATATGATTTTATTAACCATTAGCAATAGAAGGAAATAAATCCAATTTGAAAGGCCATCATCAAAATCATTAAGTCTTAAGCTAACAATCTCTTCTTTTTTGTTATGACAACAATAATAGATATATTTTCAAAATTCAAACAAGAATTCAAGATAAACATGTCAGCTTTATAAGTTCTTACTGAATAGAAGGAGCCTTTTTTTTCTTTAGTAAGGAGCCTATAGTTAACAAATTATAGTTTTAACTTCACATATTCAGTTAGTAACATATATCTCAAATCATGCTCACAAATCATGCAAGTAAATATCATCAACTTTTAGCAAAATATATCGTCGCTTTAATTCTCCCCCTTTGTTATTATATAAAAATATAGGGAAAAGAACTAAATAGCCACAAAATATCACAAGTATGTAAGAATAAACTAGGCAAAAATATATCTTCATCTTAAATATTTTCCTTTTTCGAAGTTATTCTCAAGTAGAAAATTGCTTAAGCTTTCATATCATGCTAAAGGAGCCTGTTTTAGACCATATAGAGCTTTAGCTAACCTTATCACATAATCCAGATGATCTCCATCTTCGAAACTATTTTCGTCACAGAAATCTTCAAATATTTTGTCATGTGTCTCAAACACCCACTATCAACTATCTATTAATTTTCTCTCTTTCCAGTACAAGTAGTTATTTCCATTGAAGTAAGGAGGCTTTAATACAGACTATTCTTTAAGGCTTCTCAAGCTGTTTGCCATGATCTATCACGTGCTATAAAACACAAAAATATGAAACCTAGGTGTGATGCCAAATGATAAAGCAAACACACGCAAGAAATACTTTTAATTCGAATAAAATGATAAGGGCCTGTCGAAGTTTAAAACAACAATAGGGGCCTGCAAAGCAAGAAGAGCTTGTTATGCGATTGGACCCTGTTTAAGCAATAGAAACTTGTTTAGTGACAGAAGCCTGTTAAACGACAGGAGCCTGCTAAAGGATAAATCCAGTTAAGATAATTTAAAACAGAAGACGCTTGTTAAAATGAAAAGAACCTCTTGTAAATTGAAAACAAAAGGAGCCTATTATAAAAGTTAAGGAGTCTCTTTCATAATCAAATCAACAATACTGAGCTAAAAGAAAACACAGTGGATCTCAACTTTTAAACACTATTTAAAAATGGTAAATTCACTATTATATCTTCAAGAAGGATCTTCCAAGAGCAGGGAATCATGGTACAATCTAATTTGATGCGAGTATATGCTTCTTAGAGCTTCAGTAACCTTAAGGAGAGCTATCAAGAATAGATTGCCGACAATTGACAGATTGAAAAAGTATATGGCAATACCAAACATATTTGCCTTGTGCAGATAGAAGCAAGAAAATTTAACTCACTTATTCCTTAAATCTTGGTTTACTCAATCATTTTGTAAAGGCATTAGAAGGAGATGCTTGCTGGAAAACCAACCAGAGGAATTGGATTAGATTATGATTTGGTGCTCGAAATTGTGCATGCATCACAAAGCCAAACGATGGTGCTTCTTTATTGCTTTATCATACCTAGTATAAGCCTTAAAGTCAAAACATATTCGAGCCACGCTCGGAAAGGTCGTTGCTGGCGTAAGATGCCTAATTAATCCGTTTATAAATTTATAGAGTTGAAAGCTTGAATTTTGGAGACTGCAATTTATCCATAATAACCGAAAGGAAAAGGCTCTCATGGTCAGCTAAGTGTGTGTCCAGCTGACACAACAATTATCCTGGAAAGGTTCATCATCAGGGAAATCTTTTAAAATTTTTGGAGTCATCACAGGGTACGCAGTTACGATTGCCGCAGCTTTTCTCTTCTCCCTAACCTGCGGGTTCTTTCTTGAACTGACTCAGATACGACCTTACTGGAGATGGCTCCATTAGATCTCCAAAATCAAATATCCATTCGAAGCACTGGTAACTACCAATGAGTTCAAAAGCATGGAATCCCGCAAAAGTTTCCCCAGCCCCCTTGGAGATGTGAAGATCAGCGTAACTGCATAATCAAACAGTTACCTTGCGACCAAATTGATTGTTTGATCCTTGTAATTACCCCCATGCTTATCAAACTTGGGGAGCGTTTGGTTTGATATTGCCATTTTGTTAGCTTGCTGACTTCTTGACCGATTATTCTTCGTGTGGTTTTCAAATATTATTCTAAGAATGAGAGAAAATGATGAAAATTTTTCCCGCACCGAATTCAAAGGATCCAATTTCCCTTGAAAATTATACGATGTGGCTAAAAGACGCAATACAAATAACACGCAAATGTCAAATTCATTATTTGATATTGCCCTGTTGCCTTATTTTAACCATTTGACAAGAGATGCATGAATCAAAACCTTTTTGGCCTTAATCTGGCTAGAACTGCAAATTTCTTTCTTTTATTCTGTTTTCCTTTCATAAAAACTGGCGCTTGGTTTAGCTCATGACTTATAGTCAATGTCTTCCAAGCTAATCATGTCCTCTTTGTAAGGCATGTCATTGGTTCTTTACATCCCACATCCAGTATAATTGAAGAGTTCAATCACAAAAGCTAACAATATCCAAAGGATTACCGTATGTAATGTTCCTACAGTAGGCTAGCTTAGGGCCAATGTGCATGTTGTTGAACTTTTCTTTCAAGTTCACTTTTATCAGCCCCCACCACCTTGTCAACCTCCTTGCCATTTTTAATGAAGAAAAAGGTAGGCACACTGCTAATATTCCAGCGTGCAGCAGCATCCTTAGCTTCATCTATGTCAAGTTTCAAGAAAACAGCTTTTGGGTACTTGGAAGCCAAACTTGTGAAAGCAGGAGAAATGAAACGGCAGGGTCCACACCATGTTGCTGTAAAGTATAGTATGGCAAGTCGTGACGTTCTTGAAGCAGCATTCAGCTTGGTTTCCAGTTCACTAGCAGAATGAATACCCATAACTTGTCCTGTTGGGTCATCAGCAGTAGGAAAAGAAATTTTGGTAACTTCTACTAGGCACCATTAAAATTTTTGATAAATTTCACATACTGGAAGAAACAAACAACATTAACGATCAAGCAATTTGTAGCGATTGAGAAGGTTTAAGGAGAACATTAAGGTTGCTCTTTTTAGGGTTTACATATAGAATATGTCATAAGACATAACAAAACAAGTCACTAAAGAAAAGGAACGATAAATTACAAAGTGCTAAATCCTTTTAGAATTTTTTTATTTCAATGTCCAACTCTTAAAAATTTTTAATGAAGTGTCTAAATTTTTAAGAATTAAGACAATTCAATTATAGAAATTGTCTCGGCTAACATTTTGCTGATGTGAGTAACAGAACCCGTAAAACTAACATTTCGATGAAAATTCAATACAAGATCATTTTTAGTGTTCTTAAAATGATGCTTTGGTCCTAACTCAATTTTGGGTAGAGATGTGATGCTCCTTATTTATTCAATTTTCGTAATACTCTACTTCAATGAAAGAATAGTTCATATACGAGAGGAACACATCTCAATCCAATACCATAAAACATGAAGTTATTATGCATATAAACCATTCTGAATTCTTGTTTCTAGTCGATGTGAAATTTTAACACTTAACATGCATAAAAGTTATTCCTCCAAAAGAAGCAGTGATCTTATGCAAATTCTTCTCGAGTTTTATTGACAATATAAACATGAAGAGTACCCAAAGCAAAAAAACTGGACATGTACAAGACACAGCATGCCACTGACAAATATTCACACATCGAGAGTATGCAACAACTGGGGAATGTCTAATTACTCGAAATAGTTTCTTGCACGCAGTAGTGTCAACTATTCCCATGGGATTATACATTCAAAGAACCAGTTAGAGTAGGAAATAGGAAAATTATGAAATATTCTAAGACCTATAGAAACAAGAAAACATTCTGAAACAGGAACTTGGTAGGTGAATCAAAACATCTATAAGACTAACATTGTTCATTGAAATAACAAGTCTTCTTTAACTGTTAAAGAATATCTGGCAGTTTATGCTTCCAACTTCTATCTCCATCAACAAATAGTCTCTATCCTAATCCTAAAGTTCCCACTTCTTTGCCACATCTTCATAATCTATCAAAACCACGTCGCTTCCTGACAATCCCTACCTAAGAATTTCTCTCTACCAAGAGATATTAAAAGAAAAAGAGACAGGTAACCATAAAAGACAAACAAAACACTTTTGAGCAAGCATACAAGGCTTGCCATTCAACCAATGGATTCAACACGTTACCCAACCCTGATTCAGAAATCTATTTGAAGTCTTTGTAAACACTGAACCACACTTTCTCCTGCCCCACAACGCAGCAGGAGGGAAAAAAAAAAAGTACTAAAGTTTATTTTTTCAATTAAAAGAACACCAGTCAAAAATGAAATAAAGTCTCAAGCTTGAGCAAATAATATATGAAGTATGATTATAAATTCAAGCACCTAGCATCCTCTTCTTAGATAATGAAGCTAGATATGCTATTGACGTAGAACAAATATAAGAATTATTAACTAGTAGCTAAAAATTACAAAATTAGAAAATATGGCTGATATTAATCTGCTAGAATATCAATTTTTAATGTTGAATTTTGGCTACAATGTTGAAATTTCAGAGTTTGTATAGCTGAAATTTTAAGGTTTGATTGCTGGAAATTTAAGCATAGGAGTTTAGGGTTTAATAGGCTGAATTTAGGTTTATTATGGGTGGAATTTAGTAAGAAACACAAAATGAGAGTAAAAAATTAGGAATCACTTGTAAGGTCTAAGAATCACTCTTAGAAGAAAGCATCTCACCTTCTAGTTGAAAAGTCAAGCTTGTATAAAAATTTCATATTGCTTATTTTTTGAAAGACTGAATAGACACATATTTATAGGGAGATCTTTAGAACCCTTATTCTAGTAGGAAAGGGTTCCTAGCAAATTTAAATCATATTTTAATGAAAATTCTACAAGTCCTAAACAGGGACAGAGCCATGTTATAGGAGAGGGGGGGCCATTTCCAAATACTTTTTTTTTAAATTACTTATATAATTAAAATTTTTAAAATTACAAATATAAGTGGCCCCCCTTTAAAAAAATCCCTATCTTCTCTTCTCTTCAATTCTGCACGCACAGCCCTCCTTCCCCCCCCCC
>JANKOE010000006.1:45975696-45991545 GCA_026284465.1 Erythroxylum citrifolium
TATTATTAAATTACATCCTAAATCAAATTTAATATAGGCTATAGAAAATATGCGTCATGACATTGAGTCATATTTCTTACATATATATGTCAATGTATAAATGTAACCGAAGACTCATTGGTTGTTCTCAAAAAGTGTTTCCCATGTTGACAGGGACGGAGCCATGTTATAGGGGAGGGGGGCCACCTTTCAAATATTTTTTTTAAAAAAATTACTTATATAATTAAAATTTTTAAAATTACAAATATAAGTGGCCCCCCCTTTAAAAAAAATCCCTATCTTCTCTTCTCTTCTCTTCAACTCTGCACGCACAGCCCTCCTTCCCCGACCCCCCCTTAAAGTTGAGTCTAGCTCCGTCCCTGGTCCTAAACAATTAGGATAATATATCTAAAATAAAATAACATATTTAACTTACAACTACTTCCTATCTAATAAAGAATTCTAACACAATCTAAATTTCAGTCCGTAACTTTGATGTCAAATCAATTCTCAATCCTCATCTCACTAAATTAAGGCTTGTGATCGACTAATTTTTTTCTCTTTTAGTTCTATATACTTTAAGCTCTTTTGCATCAATTCTCCCTAGCTTGTCTAAAGTCGTCCTCGACATAGAATGTGACAAATAATGATTATACAAGTCTGGATTCAACTTTTGAAATTTTGATTATAGAATCCGAGTATTATTAGAAATTGGTCTATCTTTCCACTCGACAAGAAATTGTCAATATCTTCCATCTCTTATCACTACAATTTGTTCATCAAGAACATTCTCTATTTCCTCTTTAAGATGAGAAGTGGCTGGAATTCTAACAGCTGCGGTAGGGGATTGCCCATCCTGTCCATTATAAATAGTTAAAGTCTACAACATTAAAGATAGGACTTATTCTCATGTCACTTAGTAATTCCAAAATATAAGCATCAGCACTCATCTTCTTAATAATCTTATAAGGTCCAGCATTCCGTGAATGAAGTTTCTAATATTTTCCTTTTTAAAAGCACTTTGGACGAATCCTAACCATCACTATATCCCCTTCATTGAATTCCACCAAACTTTTAGCAAAATGGAGAGCATCATAAGTCTTGGAACATGGAATCAAATGACTCATCTTGGAAAACCTATCCACCACCACAAAAATAGAATCTTAACCTCTTATGGTTTTAAGATTTTCCAAGATAAAATCCATACTTATTTCCTATCATGGCTCATGAGATACAGGAATTGGTGAATATAATCTAGAATTTTGTTTTCTTCTTTTAGCTAATTGACGTGTTCAACTTTGCCATATGACCTTAGACATGTCCCGCTTCAAAAAGAGTCAATAAAAGCAATCTTCAACCATTGCAATGGTTTTATCTCTGCCAAAATGTCTTGTTGTCCATTTAATTCCCAAATCACACACTCCTTATAGAAATATTAGGTAGGCAAAGTCTTCCTTTTAAAAGATAGTCATCGTGAATCACAAAAAGAAAGTCTCTTTGTCCAGTTGCAATTTCTGAATAGATTATTCCAAAATATTAATTTGAAGCATATTCTCCTTTTATTTTGTCGAACCCCACAACTTTTACCACTAAAGTGTTAATCAAATGACTCTTCCTTCTCCATGCATTTGTTTCCTTATTCTCAACTTCTGTCCGCTGTTTAATAACAAAATTAAATTGCCCCATAAGGCATGCCTTTTGTTCAAGTTCTTCTAGGACTTTAAGTATTTAAGATATTCATGATTTGAATATAAAATAAACTTCTTGTATAAGAGATAATGACACCAATTGTAAAGACAATGTACTACTGCATAAATTTTTTTGTCACAGGTCAAATATCGTTGCTTCTCTTAACTTCTCATTTAAGTAAGCAAATGGGTGTTCCTCTTGGTTGAGTAAGCCTCCAAGTACCACATGAGATGTGTCACAACCAACTTCAAATACCTTAGAAAAATTTGGAAGTTGTAAAACAAGAGATTCAATCATCTTTTTCTTGATTTTTTCAAATGCTTTAGTTGCTGCCTTTGACCAAGTAAATTGTCCTTTCTTCACGCAATTAGTAATGGGGCCCTTGTGGTGCTGAAATTATGAATAAATCATCTATAAAATGTTGCTAGGCCATAGAAATTCCTTGTCCCGTGCACATGCTTTGGGATAGGCCAATCAAGGGTGGCCTTATCTTCTCGTGATTCATCCTCACTCCACAATAGAATATAATAAAACTCAAACATACAAAACTTGATTGCATGAAAGAAGTCTTCTTTAGGTTGATATAAAGTTTCTCGTCTCAAAACTCTTAAGACTGTTATAGATGTAACAAGTGGTCTTCTTTAGTTTTGTTGTATATTAATATATCATCAAAATATACTACCAAAAATCTACCCATAAATGGTCGAAATACTTGATTCATCACTCTTGAGAGTTTTAGGTTCATTAGAGTCCAATGGCATCACCAACCATTCATAAAGTCCCTCTTTAGTCTTGAAAATCGTATTCCAGTAAAGATTGAATTACGAAATGGGTACCATCAAATTAGATCCAGGCTCGGAGATGAATGGAAAACGATTTTCAAGAAAGTAGCTCCAATCAACATATCTACTATGTCATCAAGGCGAGGTATTAGAAATTTATACCTTATCATGATCTTATTTATCGTCGGACAATCAATACATGTTCGCCAACTTCCATCCTATTTAGGAGTCAATAGTGCTAAAACTACACATGGACTAAGACTTTCTTGAATAAATCATTTTTTCAGTAACTGATCTACTTGTCTCTTTAGCTCTTTATTATCAATAGGATAGGCTAGAAGATTTGGTAGAGTAGATCCAAGTACCAAGTTAAGAGCATGTTGAATATCTCGTACAGGAGGTAATTCACCTAGTAAATCATCCGGTGAAAGGTCTCAAAAATTAGCTAACAATTCTCCCCATTCTTTTGGTAAGATAAAGGGTGTTTCAGGTGTTGTTTCTGTTGCTTCCTTTAATACCATTGCAAACATAATTCTATTTTCCTTACTTAACAGCTTCAAATTCTCTCTCCTTATGGATATTAAGAGGCCTTTTCTTGGCATTTATGGTTGTCTTGTTACCTCTTTGTTTTCTACTTATAAAATTATCTTCTTTCCATGAAATATAATCTGATAGGTGTCAGCTTTTCCCAAGTGCTGCACATCTCGATCATAAAGCCACGGTCACCCAAGTAAAATGTGAGAGAATTTCATAGGAATGACATCACACCAAATACATTCCTCATATATTCCAAATTTAAAACACACCAAGCATCTTCGAGCAACTGGTATAGTACTTTCATATGCGGGTAAACTTCAATTGATCAAATCAATCATTTGTTCTCTCCATATATATTGGTGCTCTCATACGTTTCTATCCAAAAGACTTATTAAGTCTCTTGAAAGAATGTTGAGATTCTTGTGGAGTCATCCTAATAGTGAAAGGGGAAATTGCTAAAATCAAATGGGCTCATATTTGTTTCCCTAAGGCAAAAGGAGGGTTAGGAATCTATTATGTCAAAACTACAAACAATGCCTTAATTCTTAAAAGGCTTTGGTGGATACTTGAGGACAAAAACCCTATATGGCTAAAGTGGTTGCATAGCTACTTTCTTAAAGGAATGAGTATATAGGCCATTAAAAAGAGCTCTACATTCTCCTACTTCTTAAGTCAACTGCTTCAAATGAGAACTAGGGTCCAACCAGAAATAAGTTGCAAAATTGGCAATGGAGAAACTACCTCTGTGTAGTTTAACAATTGGTCTAGCTATGGACAACTAATCCAACTCTACAGGATACATGATGCTATGCAAAAGTTTCTTTTAGATGCTAAAGTGTGTTCACGGATTAGTCAAGGAACCAGGCAACTGCTTGAAGGCAAAGAGACATTCAACCTAATTATCCCCCTAACCCTTATGCACCAAATAGATTCTATTGGCAAGGAGAGTCAGTTAATAACTTATCTAGGCAGTTATCCAAGCAATTGGTAAGAAGGAATCCGAAGTAGCTTAGCATAAAATAGTATTGGAGTAAATGCTTATTGCCTAAAATTTCTTTTCTCCTATGGCTGACCATCGAAAACAAGATGAGCTTGAGATAACCCGTTTCCATGTTAGGAAGAATAAACAGAGGGCAGAGGAGTATGGTAGCATGGTATTGTGTATTCGAGTAGTTAGTTAACAAATAGTACTGACAACCAATCATTAGGTTGTCAGTTAATAGAATCTGTTAATAGCCATAGATTCTTAGTACAAATAACAGAGAGGAAGGAGGGGAGAGGCATGTGAGAAGATGACATGATGAGCCCTAGGCTGGAGGTACTGGACCTCGAAAACCAGATTATCCTTGTATTCGTTACAGAAATCAATAGCAAATACAAATTCTTCCATACCTGTTTTCTGGAATCTATTAGAGCCCTACTGATAGATTAAGCTTTATGGCTTTAATCACAACTTGCCCTTTGTGCCGGGAATCGGAGGAAACTCGTGGCCACTTGTTCTTTGAATGCAGCTTAGCAGCTAGCATTTGGAATATGGTGAAAAAGAAATGTTTATGGACCTTTCATGAGTACTCATTAACTCAAACTATCCAATGGCTCACTGATTAGGTAACATTACCAAAAGCAACTATGCAAGTTTATACAATTGCTTTGGATACATGTGTGCAAACCATCTAAAAGGAAAGGAACATCAGGAGATTTACAAGTAAAGGTAATTCTTTAGATGGATTAATCTCAGAAGTGATTAATGGTGTAACAATTTTGCTTAAGGACATTGCTAACAAGTGCAATTCTCTAGATGGATTAATCTCAGAAGTGATTAATGGTGTAACAATTTTGCTTAAGGACATTGCTAACAAGTGCAATTATGGCCAAGTCTCCTCACTGAGAATCTATTCTCAATAGTTCCTTCAATATGATGTTCTTGTAATGAGTTTGTAGTGAGGGTTGAACCATATTTGAAGGGTATATCTATATGATATTAATGAATTTTCTAATTTTTCAACCAAAAAAAAAAGGTATAGTACTATCATCTACCCAAGCAACTTTGTAGAGATTTGGATATTTCTTCGTAAGTAAATTCAATAGCTTCACCATGTTCTCCGATACCACATTCATACTACTTCCTTCATTAATGATAAGCTTACATACTTTATCTCCATAAAGAAAATAGCAATCTAAAGCCATTTTTCTTGTTCTTCCGCTTCAGGGGTCATAAGTATGTGTCTCACTGCACTAAGATTTGTAGGACTTGCCAGTTCATCACTAGAGTCTCCTTCCAACTCCTCTTCAGCTTCATGCTCGCACGCATATGCATCAAACCCTTAGCTAGCCCCTCCCATTGCATCGGAAGCACTAATTGTCACTGTTGCCTCCTTTCGTCCCAGCCTCAACTATGGCTTTGCCTTTAAGTTCAACTCCTTGAGAAGTTATGCATTTGTTTTTTGGATAAAATTTTAATGCATTGGGTGTTGCTCTAAAGTTTTGCATTGTCGTAGTTCTCTTCATATCAAGCTCCTCGATTTTGAAACTTTTTAGTTACTTATTGCCCCAAGTATTGTTCCGCTCTTAAAACCAAGTGATATGCATCTTCAAGACTATAAATCCTTTGCATTATCAGCTCCTTGCAAGTTTCTGCCCTTAAGCCATTTTTGTGGTAAAATACAAATTGTCATTCTGACTTCATCCTTTCACATCAAATAGAAAGTTCATCAAATATTTTCGTGTACTCAATTACGAATATAATCCCTTGTAATGGTTGTAAGTTGATCTTGGAGATCTTAATAATAATGAAATGGTAAGTATTTTTCCAATAACTTCAACTTCATCTCTCCCAATCAACAATTGGTTGTTGACCTATTTTTCGAAATCTATCCTCCACCAATCTCCACCAAATTTTAGCATGTCCAACTAGCTTCATATAAAGAATTTTTTAAATTGCATATCCTTTTTTTGAAGCTTTTGCTAAATCCTATGGGAGGCTTCACATAGAACTCTTCTTTTAAATCTCCATTTAGGAAGGCATTTTTCACATCCAACTGATGTAGAGACCAATCTAGATTAATTGCAATAGAAAGCAACAATCTCACAGTATTTAACTTAGCAACGGGTGGAAAAGTTTCTTAATAGTCCATGTCATAGGTTTGAGTAAACTCCTTAGCAAGGACGCAAACATTATATCTTTCAAGTGATCCATCAAAATTGTACTTTACGATGAACACCCATTTACATTCGACCAATGTTTTTCCTCTCGAAAGATCAACTTCCTCTCACGTTCTATTTTTCTCCAAAGCTCCCATTTTCTCTAAGACTAGGAATATTTAGAACCTCTTGCATATTCTTAGGAATTGAAACATTGGATAACTTAGAAGTAAATCCTTGAAATGATGGAGATAGACTTCGATATGATAAGAAGTTATACAAAGGATATTTGGCACAAGTTCTAGAACCTTTCCAAAAAGCAATGGGTAAATCTAAGGATTCATCCAACTTTGGAATAGATAATGGTTCAGGTGACACTGATTCAATAGAAATAGACTAACTAAGATTTACATGGTTGGTCTCCAATTTTTGGATTTGTTTTCAAGTTAGACTCTTCACCATACTGCAAGTTGTTTGTGTTATTCTATCGTTTTGGATATTCTCAAAAAGGTGTTCACTTTAAAACGATTTCCGTCTTGTCTTGCACAAATTTCATTCTTTTCTTGAGATTAAATTTATAAAGGCATTAAAAATGAATCCTTATTTTCATTACTTGAGACACCATTAGCGTTTGAATCAATATTATAGAAAATATCTACATCATTGTTAGTGTTGACCATAGTCTCAATTTCTTTATACAAATCAAAAAATGAATCTTCACTACGTGTCTCGCCCATGAGATGAGGTGAGAGGAAAAAAAAGGTTTATCTTCAAAAAAGGTGACATCTATGGAAAAAAAAAACCTTTTTGGTTATTGGATCAAAGCACCTATACCTTTTTTTAGTGGAAGGACAACCAACAAAAACACATCTTCGTGCTTTAGGATCAAGTTTTCCCTAATAGTTGTCATGAATATGAACAAATGCAATACACCCAAACACTAGAGGGAGATCATGTGATAATCAACATGAAGGAAAATATTTATTAAAACAATTAAGAGTTGTTTGAAATTTTAAAGCTTTTGAAGGCATCCTATTGATCAAATATGCAGCTATTAGGATAGCCTCACCCCAAAAGTACTTAAGAGTATTAGTTGAAAACATTAGAGATCTTGCAATTTCTAATAGATGTTTATTTTTTCTTTTGGCTATTCCATTTTGTTGATGGGTGTCAAACATGAGCTTTCATGAATAATACCTTTTTCAACAAAAAAATTCCTTAAAACCTTGTTGTAAGTATTCTTTTCTATTATTGCTTCTAAAAACTTGAATTCTAGTTTGAAACTATGTTTGGATCATGTTACAAAAATAACCAAGTAATTCTAGTGTGGTCATCAATAAAAGTTATGAACCATCTTTTTCCAATTGTTGTTTTTATTCTTGAAGGTCCCCAAATATCACTATGGATTATAGCAAAGGGTATTGTGGCCTTGTAACGTTGTGCTGGGAAAGATGTTCGATGATGTTTAGCAATTTGAGAAATTTCACACTGAAATGAAGCTAAATCTTTATTTATAAAAAACTTCAGAAACAAATGTCTCATATAATGAAAACTTGGATGTTCAAATCTAAAATGACATAACATAATTTTCATCTCATGAAGTATTAAAATGGAATTAAGAAAAGTTCTCTAGAATTGTTTGTTTGAGTCATATCCATTTTCGAAGAAATAGAGTTTAGTATTCCCAATCATCTTTACCGTGTTCAAATCCTGGAATTGACAGTCACATGAAGAAAAATTAGCTTGACAATTTTGGTCAATAGTTATTTTACTGACTAACAACAAGTTGCAGGACAATTTAGAAACATGAAGAGCATTGTGAAGTGTAAGATCAGGTGAAAGAACAAATAATCCTTTCCCAGCTACTGCTAAGTAGGACTCTTTGATTTTCTACAAAGGACCATAGGAAAGAAACAATTTAGAGGACCCAATCATATGATCTATTGCCCCAAAATCAATTATTCGAGAATGATCTGAATTAACAATTAAACAAGAGGCAACTAAATAATTAACTTTTTGAACTGACGAATAGGTAGGATTTGGACAAGAGAAATTTTGAGACTCAAGAATTTTACAAATTTGCTTTATCTGTTCTTTTGTGAAAGGCTGCATGCCAAAAGTCATTTTGAGCCCATATTCAATAGTATTGGCTTGCTAGGTACGGTTTGTCTTCGAATTATTTTTAATTCCAATTTTTTGACTTCCCATGAATTTTACAACATGCTTCCGAAGGGTGTGAATCACGTTTACAGTGATCACACCATGTCTTTTTGTTGTTTTTTCTCTCTCCCTCAGCCTATATTCCTTTCGACACAAGTGTAGAACCTTCAACCTCTGATCTAGTGTTGCCAATCATCACTTTTTGCCTCATCTCCTCTCTCCTTATTATTAGAAAACCTCTTTGATAGAGGGTAAAGGCTTCTTCCTAAAAATTCAGCCCCTAACTTCATTTAATTCTTGATTCAATCCTGCAAGAAAAACATAAACTCTATCGTTTCCTTCCTTGTTTTTATGTCGAACACCATTATTCGAATAGTCTCATTCATCTTCATAACATAGGTCCAATTCCCGTCACAAGGTTACAAGTTCATTATAAAACAATATAACGTCACTGTCTCCTTACTTGGCCTTCCATAGCTTCATTTTTAGTTAGAAATTTTGAGAAGAATTTTCAATATCAAAATACATCCCTTGAACCGCATCACATACATCTTTAGCTATTAGCAGAAACATATGAGATTTTCCAATTGCAAGTTCCAAGGAATTAATCAACCAAGTTATGATCAAAGAATTTTCAGACCTCCATATTGCCATATTGGATCATCCGAAGTCGACCTTGTTGTCCCTCCAGTCAAATACCCGAGTTTTCCTCTATCGTCGATGGCCAACCTTATTGTTTGCGACAATTCCAGGTAATTATGGCCATTCAACTTGTGATTCGTCAATTGAAAAAGCAAGTTTGAGCCAAGAAGATCACAATTATGTCATACATTTCCCATCATAACACCGAGATTAGTCACACTCGAACTGCTGAAATCATCGTTAGAGGATGAGGAGTTTCTCCACTAGCCAGTCATCACTAAGCGATAGTCCATTTAGGACTAATTTGAACAAAGAGAGAAAAAAAATTGAAGAAGAGTTATGGCTTTGATACCATGAAGAAACAAGACAAAGTAATTCTTCCTTGAATTTTTTGCGAATACTACAAGGAATATATAGGACAATGTAGCCCTAATCATCTCCTTGAGTCAAGGAGAATCTATTTATTCTCTAGTAATAAAATCTCATTAATACAGTTACTAATGAATAGAATATCAACTAATTATCTATAGAGAATCAGCTAATTATCTCTAGAAATAATTAGCTGATTCTTTCTATAATATCAACACTAACCAATTTAAATCATAATATAGTAAAATTCTATAAGTCCTAAACAACTAGGATAACATATCTAAAATAGAATAGCATATTTAACTTACTAAGACTTCCTATCTAAAAAGAAATTATAACACAATCTAAATTTCAACCCTTATCTTTGATGTCAACTCAATTGTCAATCCTCATCTAACCAAATTAAGGCTTCTAGTTAACCAATTTTTTCTTTTTTATTTTTTCTATATACTTTAAACTCTTCTGTATCAGTTATAAGGTTAAATCAAGAATAACTTTACACAATCTAATATTCTCTTCAGTGAATAAGCGTTCATATGGAAATTTTCAAAATGACAAGAAAATAGTCGTCTTACCATCCCTTAAAGAAGATAAGGCTTCTTGATCCTGCATGAAATGCAAGAAGAGTAAACAAACTAAAGTTACAAAATAAAAAACAAAAGGACAAGAAAATAATTGACAAAACTATTTACGAATGAGACAAATATTGACCAAGGTAATATCAATGAAGCTGATCACATTAGTAGCTGGTAAATAATCAGCAAACAATTCACTGAAGAACCCAGTTAAAGTAAAACCATAACATTCAACCCCATCGACCTCCCATAATGAACATTCAAGTTTTCTTGACAATAAAACACTGTTCAATTACAGAAAAGAGGTGTAATTTCATATAAAAATAACAAGAAAGGGAGAACTAGAGCTTGGTGTTCTCATCATATTCTTTTTCATATTTTAAATTCGTGCAACCCCTTTCTTTTCTAAAATTTATACTAACTACTGGAAAGTCTCCAAAATACATGTTCTAAAATTTTATTTATAAAAGTAAGATAAGTTTTTCTTTTCTTTTCTTTCAACATCAAAGAAACACGAAATATTCTTCTGTTTAATAATCACTTCATATTTTTATAACTTAGTTTTATCTTCTTTTCATTGGCTTTATTTCATTTACCATAATCTTTATATTATCTCTTATTTATGTTCTTGTATCATTCTTATTAATCTCTTGCTTTATTTTGAAGATAATTCCAAAATATTCTTTTATATCGTTCTCATGGAAAAGAAAAATGAAGAAGGAAGAAGAAATTAGCAACTAAGAAAAATAATTTCTACTACTAGAAATGTCCTCACTATCTTTCTCTAGAGCAAAATGATGCAAGGTGATAAACTTAAATAAGAGATAGAAATAATCTTGAATGAAGTATCAACACAGACAAAAGCCTAGAAGGAAAAGTAGAATAGGAAATATTCTACATTTCCTTGTTTAGCATTAAAAATGGCTTTCACATAAAATTATGCCTAAGCATTCTAGAAATGCTACCTAAGATATAGCTTACACATCAAAGTATAAACTTTGGATGGTATAATGAAAAAAGCAAGGACAAATGATACTACCACTCACTTTATTTCCATGATTGGTGAAAAAGTGCCACTTGTAGGAAAGTCAGAATAATGCTACTTACTTGTGCTTGAGCCCACTGTTGTTTCTCTCTGGCAGCCTTCTTTCTCTCCCTTTCTTTCCGCAAGCGTTCATATTTTCTGCGGTGCTCTTCAATTTTGTGTACATTGGGCTCAACCTGTGGATACGAATGTGTTACTACACAAGAGTTGCCTCTAAACAACTGCAGCTAATATGAAAACAAGAATTACCTTCTTTAGTGCCAGACTGATTTCCTCATCATGGTCCAATTTTGATGCCACATGTAGATCACTTGCTGCCTCTTCCCATTGGGCCAACATGGCTCTTGCCATTCCTCGTATTTTATATCCCTTTGCAGAGTCAGGGTTAATCTAAAAGAAAAAAATAATCACTGAAGCCATTATTATTCCCCAGAATCTAGAGACAAAAATGAACATCTAGACACAAAACATATCAAATCCATAATATAACACTTCTTCCCCTGCTCATAGAAACACAAGAATTTAGGGGTATTTACTAACCTCCATAGCAGCATTAGCATCACGTATGGCAGAATTAGGTTTCTTCAGTTTAACAAAGATGCTAGCTGATAAAAGAAGTGTAAAGATATCTTAAGATATCAATATAAGACGAGACATTGAAGAAATTAAAGAACACTCCAATGGACATTGAAGAAATTAAAGAACACTCCAATGGACATTAAAATTGTTAAAAAAACAAGCACCTCTGGTTGCATATAATATTGCTGAAGAAGGATTCAGCATTATGGCTTCAGTTAAATGATCCATTGCTTCACCCAGCTTACCTAGAGACATGAAAAACCTTGGCAATAGAAACTTAATATGGCAACTTAATCAGAAAGCTAGTGCCATTAATAACCTTCAGATACTGCATCAATAGCTTTCATTTTCTCCATTTGTGCAGCATCTCGCATTTCTTCAGTAACTTCTATTGTTGGGTTTCCCATCTACAATTAAACAAGGAAAAATAAGCATATTTCAGGAATTAACACCCCATAATCATAAATTGCAGGACTACACTAACAACTCAAATACCTTTTGTGGAGGATCACTGTCTGCTTCTATAACCTCAGAGTTATCCAACTCAAGATCAGATTCAACGATGTCCTCAACATCTTCACTAGGTCTTGTGGCATCATAGTGTTCCTCAAAGTCAGACATGTCAATATCACCTTTCTCCTACATGCAAATATGTTGTCATTGGCACATTTCAAGAAAATGTGAATACGAGCAAATATAAGTGCTTCCCTAACAATGCACAACCCTGTTACCACAGAAAATTGCAATCCATGGAATAACTTCTTTAATGTGAAGAAAACGGTATGTTGTAAGAGAGTTTGAGAAGAAAGAGCAAAAGTAAGGTCTAATTCTAGAAAGAATTTCAAGCACAGCCAAAGTTGGGAGGCTAAATGTTTTGAAGACATGAAATGCATTTTAGACACCCAAAGTTCATAATCAATTAAAGAAATAATCATCAAAACTTCATCGTATGCTGAATAGGAAAAACAAATTTGTAATAATAAATCAAAAGTTGGGAGCAATTTATAACATTAATGTCATAAGAAATAAAATACCATCAGTTGATTAAAAATTATAGTGACTCCTAAATGCATCTTACCGGTATGTAAACATGGTTATCAAGAAAAAGGCCTAAAGCATACAAATTTTTAGGTTCACAAGAGAATAATACTGTCTTGATGTGCACTAGCACCTACAGATGTGTACTGCTCATGTAGATTTATTATGCCACTCTCTATCCTAACACTGGATGAATATGCCAACCTTTTCCATTAGTAGGATTACAGAATCTACCCTATCTGAGCACCCATTTCTCCCTAGCTAAAAATCGCTCCTTTGAAGTTGCCATTTTCCATTTAAACCATGTATCTGTCAACGCAATCAGAACCTTCAAAAGCATATACTGTGGGAAGTAGTTCAACAATGCTTGAAAATTGATTCTTAGAAAGAGAACAGCAGCTAGAGAACAAGTTCCTAGATCAGCAAGTAAGCCTTCTTAATTTTTCTCTGCAAGAAGATGAGAAAAATCACTAAATATGTGATTAAAGTCAAAATGATCTAATCTCTTCTTATCCAAAACATTTTTCATAATCAGTTTTACTCCAGTGACAAAGTACTGGCCATAAATTTTGATTGAATGGAGAATTTTCTGATCTTTCATAATAATATCTTCTAGGGTCTGTGAGTTTTGATCAGAGGCAGAAATCCGGTGAATTTCTGAAAGCCCATTACAGCAGAAAACCCAGATTTTTAATCCATTATGCATCATCTGACCTGATGAGCAATGCAAACAACTATAAGTTTCCCACTTAAACCAACTAAGGTTACAGTAGCAATATTCCTTTCAACTTCTTTAGCAATAAATACTAAAATGTTTCTTTTTCAAAACAAAAAACGAAAATGTTTTTCTAATGATATAATTTTCAAAAAAAAAAGACTGCTCTCCAACAAATCAACAATTTAAGGGGGAAAATGTCACATGAAATGCCAAACGTAAACAACATCTTTTGAACATACAAATCCGACGAAACAAACAAGCACATGTAATAACCAAAAAAGAAAACATAGGGATACTAGAGCTCACCGACTTAATTTCTGGAGGAATTCGAGCACCCAGGCTACAAAGAAAATTATAGCAGAAGATGAGGAAGTAGTATTAGTGAAGTAAGTGAAGAAGAAAGAGCATGGGTAGCGTATGAGTACCTCTGAAGATAGGATTTGAAGAAAGCAAGAGAGGGGTTATGGAGAATTGAAGGGTTGGACCTGCACCCATTGATAAACTGCTTCAGTTCTGCTATCTTAGCTGCGTCCATGCGGCTTTTTTGGGTTCTTCTTCTCACTCGGTCTGGAGAAGAGAATAATTAAACTTCAGTTGGTTTTAGGACAAAGGATACGTCTGGTTTACTCCATCGGTGGAGCACACAGCAGAAATTACCACCATTTCTTTTTCTTTTGACTTTTTTTGTATATTATATGATCACAATACTAAAACTATTAGGATCTTTACCATAATTGTGATTTTACCTATACCTTAACAACAAAACATAAGAACTCAACTCAACGCGTTTTTTTTTTTTTTGAAACAAAGGCAATATCAATAGCAGGAATCAGATAGTTAGGGAAAAATCTCAACACAACGGCTAGCATATAAATGTGAGACTCTTGCGTGTAAACAATACAAAAAGTCTATTAAACAATTCTAATTACATTTAAAAATAAAATATTAAAAAACAAAACAAACCCCTAAAATTTCCCATCTTTATTGTTGTAATAATTGTCAATCCGATTATCTGTCTAACTCTGTCCAGGCCCAAAAACATTGTCATTCTACTTACAAAAACTAACAACTATGTTAGTCTTCAAATTTTCATGGCTTATGAGCCAAGTCGATGGTAAGACATCCAATTTTCACCCGCTCTCTGCCCTAATTCCTCATCGTTGCTCTCTTCCTCATTGTCACTTTCTACCCTATGGACAAAACTTGAATGTAAATTCTCTAAAACCTTACAGTAGTTTTTCTTTTTCCATGCAAGAAGATGAGAGTAAGGTGACATGCAATAGGGCTTTGAGAGCTAAAGGTAGAGTAAGGCTTAAAGATTTTTTAGAGGCAACGACTTGTGCTACCACCAATTGAGGTTGTTAACTGTTAGGAAAATAAAGATTCTAGCAGGATTAGCGTACGCAGAAGGGAATTTGTCAGAAGAGGGAGATGCACATCAAGGAGAGAGAGAAGACATAGAATCCATCCATAGAGAGAGAAAGGATTACAATGACACGCACTGAATCGTGCCGTTGAAGCCACACGTATTCGGCTTAAATCCGGCTATTACATTCCTCTACAATTCGCCCTATTCTATTACTCTTGTTCCGTTATTTAATTAAACGTTGTGCATTGCTCTCCGTCTCTCAAGCTTAACGTTCGTCAATTCGTATTCCATTATCGTCTTCTCCGATTACTCTATAACAATTCCCTTCCCCTTAACGTTTTTGTCCACCAAATTAATCTCCAGATAACACTTCTGAAGCTCAAACAGATATTCCCACGTCGCCTCTGTGCTTCCTCCATCCGACCATTGCACCAATAGCTACGTTACTGCTTGGTCGTTCTTCTTTGCGATGTGTTGATCTAAGACAACAACTGGACTCTGCTCTAGTGAAGTGATGAATTCGAGCAGTTGTGCTGAAACTCTAGTCTAGTTCCCTCTTACCTTCTTCAACTGCGAAACGTGAAACACAGGGTGGATTAAGAAAGTAGCAGGAAGTTCGAGCTTATACGCCACCTGACCTATCTTCTGTAAAATTTTGTACAGTCCATAGTATAGAGGAGACATATAACATCCTGTTTCCATACAAAGGGTTAGAACCCTAAAAATTTGGTACATGTAAGATCAATCAGAGAAATTAGGAAAACACATCTCATGCCTATGCATTACATAAGGTGCACAAGCACATGAATAATGAATCTTTGCACATAACAATAATCGTACATTCATTCATTGACGTTCCGGGTATATTTGTTAATAAATGTGATTGTTATTGAGAATTGTGGTTTGATGGATTCCGAAATATTTGTACCATGTGTATACAAATAGAGTTATGTTGTAATGTAAAGTCATTGTGACTATAGTGTTTTGTATTCATAAAGGGCTCTAAGTGATTAGTGAATTTCTGATGAGTTGTGAAATGGTTGTTATGTGTAACTGAAAATGTTTATGAATGAAATTGGGCTCAATTTGGTTATGGATCTCCGTACATTATGCTTGTGGTTTCAAAAAAAATTTATACCGACTTTTGACTGTTTCAGTGCTCTAGCACGCCACCCTTAGGGGGCACAGACTCAGATATCACTATCGATGTCGGGTTCGGGTCCTAC
>JANKOE010000006.1:46016892-46032651 GCA_026284465.1 Erythroxylum citrifolium
TGCTCAGATAAAGGCGTTGTGACTTGAGTAGCCAGTATGAAGCGCTTCCACGTAGAGCTTTGCTCCGTGATATATGTTCTGCACGTAGAGCTTTGCTTTGTGATATATGTGTGTGCACGTAGAGCTATGCTCCGTGATTCTGTTTTGACTGAGCCCTATGGGCCAGTATTTGTATAAGTATGTAATAGGCATTTAGTCACAATAATAAGAATGAATGTGAGTCTCATGCATATAATATTCATATAAGATTGAAATTCATGAATGAATTGCAAAGCTATAATGAGTGACCATATGTTATGCCATGTTAAGTGAATGTCTTAAAAATAATTATATGTTCTGAATGAATATCTGTGATATATGTAATGTTTGTATGTAATCTGGTAAGTCATCAATGATGGTTCACTCATTGAGTTGCAAAACTCATCAAAAATTGCAATGTGGCTTTTCAGGTTCTGAGGAATTATTCAGCTAGGCTAAATGAAGCATAGCCAATGAGGACTGATATGGATTAGGGGTCGGGATCAGTTTGCACCTGCCTATCTCTTCAGTGATTTTATTTTTGAATTATGTTCAGCAAGAATTGTACAAAATGTTTGTAAATGTTTTGGTAATGAAATGACTTTATGATTTCAGGTGTTTTGTATATGAAATAGGCCCAAGTTATTGTTGACTACTAATGTTTGTAGTATTTGTAACTTGTAAATGGAAATGTTTTTAAATGACATGGGTCAATTTGATTGGTGACCTTCGCTTTCGTGTACCTTGTTTTAAAGAAACAAAAGTTTTGTAATGAATTTTGATTGAATGATCGTTCTAGCATGCCACCCTTGCTGGGTACGTATTTAGATATCACCATGGATGTCGGGTACGTGTTTTGCGAGAGTGGGGTGCTACAATTTAAATTAAATTTGTGTTAATTTATTAATTACCATAAACTTCAAAAGTTTATTTAGTATATATTTAAAAGATAATGTGAACATTTCTATTGTAAATATTGTTAGAGTCCCTCATATTAACTAAACATGAAAATATTAAAGGATTTATAAATGGTGCGGGTCAACTATCTAAATGACTAGTTCTAGTCATTTTGGCAATGGTTGACCCATGCTCAATTCTTGTTAATAGGTTTTACACTCTACTTATATTAAAAATTATAATATGGTATCAGAGCAGGTTTGGTTCGAATTCTTAATTTTTTGGTTGTTTGTCTAAATGTCTAGTCCCAGCAACCTAATTCGGTTACTGTTGTGTTTATTTCAAGTGGCAATTAGATGTCATGTCCCAATTGCACTTGAGGGGGGAGTGCTAGAGCATCTTATATTGACTATAAAAATGTTAAAGGGTTTATAAGTAGTAAGGGCAACTAACCAAATGACTAGTTCTAGTCATTTTGGCAATAGTTGACCCAAGCTCAATTCTTGTTATTGGGCTCTATGTTATAACACAAGAGAAATCTACTACCAAGGCATGACGTGATACTCGCAAACCTGCTTGTCTCGTCGATTATTTTACATTTTAAGCATTTTCTTTGTAATTGCATAAACTATTTAGAATTTCGTAAAGGTTCAGCTCACTAAGAGCTCGTGATACTAGAGAACAAAAACAGTTATGCTTTATAAGAGTATAAGTACTAAAAGGAAGGAAATGAAAAAGGTGTGAGATTATTCCCCTGCTAACTCTCTTCTATTCTACTCTCCTATTCTCTCCCTCTTTGACGTTTGTACCTAACATTGGTGCTCTCATCTCCTTCCTCAATGCCTCCTAAATTTGAGCCTCAATGAGCAACTACATGAACTTCAAGACTCCTTTGAATCCAAATTAGAATCCTCCATCCAGAATCATGCTGCCACCATAGCCGATCTTCAAATGAAACTTTGGCCATTTGGAAACTGGTAATCAAATCATTCAATAACAACCACCACTTCCACTTCTCCTACTCATTCCATCTTTTACTTCCTCCACCGTAGCCACTAATTCCACCAACCTTCCTCCACCATCTTCTTCCTTTCAACTCAAAACCCCTAAATTCCATTTTACACACTTTGATGGATCTAACCCGTCGGATTGGCTCTTTCAAGCTGAGCAATATTTCACATTTTATGCTATTCCCCCAGCCAATCATCTCTCCATCGCCGCCTTTTTCATGATTGGCTAAGCTCTATCGTGGTTCCAATGGATGCATCAAAATCACCAACTCTCTAATTGGGATTCATTTACTAGAGCCATGGAATTGAGATTTAACCCCTCCCTTTTCATTAATCCCCAATCTTCATTATTTAAACTTAAACATTCTTCCTCTATTTCCAATTATCAGCTTGAGTTTGAAAATCTTACCAATCGGGTATCTGGATTATCAGGGGAACATCTCCTTAATTATGTCATCTCTAGATTGCGACAAGAGATCCAACACGAGTTGGTAGTGCTCCAACCTCACTCCTTAACTCACACGTTTGCTCTGGCTAAGCTCATTGAGTCTAAATTATTAGATTCCAAATCAACCTTTCAATATTCGTTAAACCCTTTACTTTGCCCTCTTATAAACCCAAAATCGCAAATCTCACCATCTGCCATTACAAACCCAAAACTGCAAGTTTCACCATCCTCCATGCCTATTCGTAGGCTTACTCCCATTGAGATGCAAATTAGAAGAGCCAAAAGGCTCTGTTTTAATTGTGATGATATGTACAAACATGGCCACAAGTTCGAACAACCCCATTCCTCTTGTTACAGGTGGATAAGGAAATCTCTGGTGATCTATCAATTGTCGACACATTCTCGACACCATTTTTCTCACTTCCTTAACCCCCTCCTCTACTTGCCATTGCAGAGATTGACTCCGAAGAATTTCAAGTTCTTTTATATGCTCTTAATGGTTATTCATCTCACCGATGTTTTCTAGGTGATCAGCTATATTAATGGGCATCCCTTGACTGTACTCATTGATACTGACAACACACACAATCTGGTACAACCATAATTGGCCAGGTATCTTGGCATTCAGTACAACCTACTCTGCCATTGTTGATTTTCGTTGGCAATGGCAATACCCTACATTGTTTGGGCTATATATCGGTAATCTTACTGGGACTACAAGGCCATGAGTTCTTCTTGGATTTTTATGTACTGGATGTTTATGGGGTTGACGTCATTTCGGGGTTTAATGGCTATCACAGCTAGGTCCCTTATTGGTTGATTTTTCTGGCCTTTGTATGACTTTTGTGCATAAGGGATCAGTCATTACACAACATGAGGATAGACCAATCCAACCTGCGGCTATGACGTTGGCTCAATTTAAACAACTTACACAAATTGACGGTGTTGAATCTGTTCATTTACTGGCCATGGCTGAAGTAGCCCAGATTTTAGTTCACCAAAATTACCACAAACCCCACTTGAGCTTCATGTTGTGCTCTGCAAATATCGTCATCTATTTGAACCTCCAAAGGGCTTATCCCCATATAGACACTGTGATAACCACATTCATCTGTTACCAAACACTCCACCTGTCAATGTCAAACTATATCGTTACCCTTATAGTCAAAAGAAAGACATGGAGCTCCTTATCATAGAGATGTTGCAAAATGGCCTCATTTAACCAAGCACCAACCCTTTTCCATAGTCGGTATTACTTGCTAAAAAAAAGATGGCTCATGAAATTTTTGTGTTGACTATTGAGCTTTTAAAGTTGTGACTATTAAAGATCGCTTCCCTATTCCAATTGTGGATGAACTTTTTGATGAATTACATGGAGCTACATTATTTTGTAAAATAGATTTACATGCTAGGTACCATTAGATTCAAGTTGTTAATGTCAATGTTCACAAGACAACCTTTCACACTCCAGATGGTCATTACGAGTTCCTCGTAATGCCATTCAGATTAAGCAACTCCCCTTCAACCTTCCAAGTAGCCGTGAATGACTTATTTTGCCTTTATATATGGAAGTGTGTTTTTGTCTTCTTCAACAATATTCTTGTTTATAGTCAATCCTTATTAGAGCACATCGAGCACCTTGAATTGGTTCTGAATATGCTAGCCTCCAAGAAGTATTATGCCAAAATCTCGAAATGTTCCTTTTGATAATGTTCTCTTGATTACTTGGGGCATATCATCAGTGGAAAAGGTGTGGAACTCGATCCTTCTAAAATTGAAGTAATTGTCACTTAGTCCCTACCTACAAACCTGAAGCCCCTACGTGGATTTCTTGGTCTTACGAGCTACTATAGAAAATTTGTCAAAAATTATGCCTGAATTGTAGCACCATTAATAAACTTGTTAAAGAGAGATCAGCTTTCCCAGATGACTACTAAAACAATTGCTTTTGAATCCTTAAAACGGACACTAATTATTGCATTAAGCTTGGCTACATCAGATTTCAATAAACCTTTCGTTTTGGAAACTGATGCTTCCACTGTAGCTATCGGAGTAGTTTTGTCTCAACACGGCTACCCTGTTGCCTATTTCAGTAAGAAATTGGGTCAACAGATGCAAGCTGCTTCCACCTATGTCTATGAGATGTTTGTCATCATAAAAACTGTTCAAAAATAGCGGCAATACCTATTATTATACTTACTGACCAACAAAGTTTCAAAACTTTAATGCATCAAACAATTCAAACGCTAGAACAACAGAAATGGTTAACCAAATTAATAAGATTTCAGTTCACCATCCATTACAAACTATGCTTACAAAATAAAGTGGTTGATGCTCTATCACTGTTAACACAAGTGGAAGACTCCTATCTTATAGTCTCAGGGCCGATATTCTCATTTTTGCACCAACTTAGCTAGTATTACTCCATGGATACTAAAGGCAAAGAATTTTGCACCAAACTACAGCAATGTCTAGCAAATTACCCAAATTACAGCCTAGTTGATGGTTTAGTGCTAAGGCATGGCAAAGTGGTCATCCTAGATGGACACCCTCTTTAACAAGAATTACTACAAGAATATCACTGTAATCTTACTAGAGTGCTGGAGTAGCAAAAACTCAGGTAAGATTAGCGGCTAATTATTTTTGGAATGGCATGCGAAAATCTATTGTTGCTTTTGTTGTCACCTGTCGCACCTGCCAAGAAGTCAAATATCTTATTAGCAAATGAAGTGGTTTACTCCACCCCTTGCCCATTCCAACTCACATATGGCAAGACATTGCCATGGACTTCATCACTTACCTTCCCATGTCTCATGGCAAAATTGTTGTTTGGGTGGTTGTTGATAGATTATCTACATATGCCCACTTCCTTTCACTACCAATGGGTATTAATGCACCCCAGCTAGCTGCTCTCTTCTCCTAAGAAATTAAAAAATTACACAGTTTACCATGTTACATTGTCAGCGACAGGGACCTATTGTTTGTAAGCTCTTTCTGGTAAGAATTATTCAAGCTCCAAGGTATCCAACTCAACTTGAGTAATTCTTACCATCCTCAATCAGATGTACAGTTAAAAGTGCTAAACCGTTATCTAGAAACTTATTTGAGGTGCTTTGCAAGCGATCACCCATGATCATAGAGCAAGTTTCTACATTAGGCTGAATGGTCTTATAACATGTCACTACATTCAGCCATTTGGATGACTTCCTTTGAAGATATATATGGCCAACCACCTCCTACAGTTGGTGACTATTTACCAAGGACTACTAAAATCGCTTAACTAGATAGCCATTGCTAGCAAGGTTGAGTCACAGGCTCAAAATCGTATGAAGATGCAAACAAATTATAACATGACTGAAAAAGAATTTACCACTGGAGATTGAGTGCTTCTTAAATTACAGTCCTATCGTCAAAAATCAGTAGTTCGATGCACCACCAAAAATTGGCTAAAAAGTTCTTTGGACCTTACCAAATTGTGCGTAGGATTGGACCTATCACCTATGAACTGCAATTGCTGGTGGAATCCAAGGTCCATCCTATTTTTCATGTCTCTCCCCTTAAAGCATATCGAGGTGATTTACCAACTCAAGCCGTACCATTGCCTGCAATGGTAATAGAAGGACAACCAGTGTTGGAGCCTGAACTAGTGTTACAACAACGATAGGTACTGCACTAAAGAGAGAAGCTGACTCAATGGTTGGTTAAATGGAATCACCTACCTACTGCTGAAGCCACTTGGGAATGGGAACAAGATATGACAAGTAGCTATCCTACCTTCAACCTTTAGGGCAAGGTTGTGTCAGAAGGGGAGAGTACTGTTACAACACAAGAGAAATCTATTGCCAAGGCAAGGGTTGATACCCGCAAACATGCTTGGTTTAATGATTATTTTACATTTTAAGCATTTTGTTTGTAATTGCATAAACTATTTAGAATGTTGTAAAGGTCCAGCTCACTAAGAGCTCGTGATACTAGATTATAAAAAATAATTATGCTTTACAAGAATGTAAGTACTAAAAAGGAAGGAAATGAAAAAGGTGTGTGATTATTCCCCTGCTAACTCTCTTCTACTATGCTCGCCTATTCTCTGTTTCTCTGACATTTGTACCTAACACTCTACACTCTATCTATATTAAAAATTCTAATATAGTATTAAAGTAAGTTTAGTCTGAATTATTAATTTCACAATAATAGAATACCTATTATCGTGAACCAATCAGACCCTAAATCTTTACTTGTTAAAAAAAAAGTCAGTTTGTGTATTTCGAGACCTCGAAGCTAAAACTCAAAAGAAAGAAAAGTGTAATTAAAGATGTCAATTACATTTTTACTATCACACGAAACCAAAATATTAATTATAAATAATTAAAACACCATTATGTTATGAAATTCGAATTTTACCAGCGATATAAAACAAGGATAACTTTAAATTATGAGCCATCCTCAATTATTTTTCGTTCAAAGTTTCAGAATAATTAATTTCTGTTATTTCATCTAGACTTCAAGGATATAGCATTTTTTTTTTCGATCGGTACGCCTAGTGTTTTAATGGTCGACATATTTATAGCTCAGATATCCTTTCATCTGTCGTTTTTATGCCCTTTCCTTTTCAAAACTTCATGTGGTAGTGGGACGCACAAGTTGTCAAATTTTTTTTTTTTTGAATTACGCACAAGTTGTCAATGACTCCCGTGGTCCCGTCACATTAGAAACTCCAAGCACTCATGTTAAAACGTTTCGTTCCCTGTTTTCATAATGTACCTCAATGTTTGGTCAAGTACAATATAGGTAGATGGTTTGTAAACGCCAAAGAAAAAAAAACTTGGGAGTGAATATTAAGCTTTAATTTCCTTTTCCTTTTTTTTTAGGTTTTTTACTTATTAGATTCTTGTTCTTTCTCGTATACTATAATCACCATAATAAGAATAGACAAAATTTGATCCAACCCACAAGGAGGAAATGGAGGAAGGGCTTCATCTTATCTAATGTTTATGTTCATTCAAATCATATTTAAATATTAAGATGTATGATTGATAAATAATCTTCTCTTTGATAAAAGTTGCGATAATTAAGTTACCTCTGAAGTAGAGGATAGGATACCCTTTTTTTGAAGAGAGTGAGGAGGGTGAATAAGCTATATTTACATTTATCTATATATATAGTAATTTTCTCACTTACCTTATTCATCTATATTGAAAACGAAATCTTACTGATCAAACTACCTGCTCATGAATCATCTGACTAAAACGATAAGGATCAATATAAAATTGCAGAACAAACAAAAAATCAATCAATCAAACAAACATAATCGCCGTTACCAGAAGAACCCTAGTTCACGACTCTTTATTTATTTTAAAAGCAAGATAAAGTACTGACAAACACTTCCAACATCAATAAGCCGCTGTGATTCTTGAAATTATGACGAGATGGAAACTAGTTTGCACGTGTTTAACCGGATAGCATGCGGCTTTCAAATGTTGTATACATACTCAGTTGATTAGATAATAATAGTTAGATAATGCTAATTTCGTAGGATATGACCAATAAAATGGAAGTCAGGAAGGCAGATCAAGCGTCAATTGAATAAGAAAGATTGAGTATCAAATAAATATTGATTTTGTTTAGTGGTCTTAAAGGTGGGGACACTATTCTACTTATCAATATTATATTATTTCAAACTCCTGCAAGACTGAGTTCAACCCACTTGGATAGTAAGTTATTCTGATTTAATTTTCATAACTATGGAAATATGTTCAAAAAGTCAGTCACCTAATATGCCACGAATGGCGTGGTTTATGTTAAAAGGAAAACAAATGGAGAATAATGGCGCAGGCAGCAAGGAAAGGTCTATACATAAAAAAAGAGAATAGGGCATGTGCGTGGGGAAGGAAAGGAATTGAAAAGATAGAGCATGTGATTGGTGAAGATTAAAGTACCCCCGTCATGTCGCTATTTGTGCTCTTGGTCCCCCACCAGGCCACCGTCACTATTATTATTTTACGATAAAGGACAACTGCTGGCCTCGCCTGCCCCCATACGATTTATCCTATCTGCAGGCTCACTAATTTATAAAACTATTTTATTAATTTGATGAAAAATAAAAATCTCAATTTACATATGAAATAAATTTATAAAATCGAGCCTTGCTTTTCTTAAATATATCTAATTTAATGGTTAAATCTTAATTTAACATGAAAGAATCTTTAGGTTAATATAATGTGTCCGCTTTGTATTTATCAATCGTGTCCGAAGTGATTAGTCAACAATTTGGCCTCCCACTTTTTAAATGATGTCACCGCACCACCCGTAAGTCACATTAACCTCTCATTTATGATATTTTTATTTCAATAATATGGCCATACTCTACTAATATTATACACTAGATACTATAATTAATCTTAGTGCGTATTGAACTAAACACAAGGCTTGGACCACTTCATTCTTTACAAAAATGAAAGATTTATTTTCCTTCAATTCTGGTGAGAAATCGTACGGATTACGAAAGGGGCATCAATTATAGAGATTTTCCAAAAATAAAAACAAAGTAGGGCCTATGCAGATGATCATAACAAAAAGGTGAAAGACAGGCCGTGTGCATCCTGTGTTGTGCCTGTCCAAATCTCGAGTCCTCCAAGATACAAAGATAATTGGCGCGTGACTTTTCGACCAATTTTTAGCTGATCGAAGAGTTTTTGTTATTTGATTATATCAAACAGGTATTAAATATATTTGATAATTAGTTGATTAAGTTGGTTGATTGAACCTAATTAGCTGATTTTTAAAAAATTGTTCAATAAGAGCATTTTGATGTTAGCTGATAAAAATTATGAGTTAATGACTATTGTGCCCTCACTCTTTTCTCTTTAGTCTTTTGGTACCTCAACATTGGCAACAACAATCAAAGATACTCATTTGCAGGTCACATAAAAAGCTAAGGAGGCTATCTTTTTTTTTTTGATGAATGGTAAAATTGTATTCATCGGGGGCAAAAATATATACAACATCACAGGGGCATACCCCAGCCACAAAAATCACAACAGATCCTAATCCAGAAAAAAATAAACCACCAAAATCACAACAGCGGAGCCCGGGTACATATAGAGAGACCCAAGCCAACAAAAAAAACTAGTAGCACCAGATGGCACCTGATCAAAAATCATAATCATCAAGTAAAAGAACAACAACTTAAAGGAGCAGATGACAGCGCCCGCACAGCCCAGTCCTACAACATGGAACACCAAAGCCATCCCTCGTTTTCTAGATAGCCTCCCAAAGATTCCTAGCCCATCCATAGACATTCGTTGCATGGGAGGGAAGTCTCAGGGAGTAATTGATAAAAAATATATGAGGATTCAGAATGCCACATCACAATACATACACCCCTACCAACAAAGCTCCTCCAAATGACCAGTATTTGCGTACTAAAGAAAAGATTAAAAGCATATAAGATCTGGAGGATAAAGCCTATAGAGAACCCGATACATAGCAGTTTTAATCTCTGCTTCCATAGCCATCCTGCTTACCAGTACGCCTTCCATTTGTACCAAGTTGCGGCATTTCCAAATGGTGTAAACAGTCGTCATAAGAACGAGGCGAACCACTTTGCTCTTGATTAATGCACCCGGATAGTCTTTGCGAATCCATTTCAAAGCGCTGGAAAGTGTGGTCATAGAACGCGAAACTCCTAACCAGCAGCATATGGATGTCCAAAGCTCACTAGTAATCGGGCAAGCAAAGAAAAGATGGCTGATAGTCTCCTCCTCTGACCTGCAAAACCCACAATATTTGTCAATGTCAAGGAAATGCAAATTATCCTTGGTTGGAAGCTGGCCATGGGCACAAATCCAAACTATGAAAGAGAACTTGGGCGGGATGTAGTTTTTCCAAATAAGAGACATCCATGGTTTGTGGGAATGAGCCACTCGCATCATGTCATAGAGCTTTTGAGAAGAAGGTCGATCATGTATACAAGCTTTTTGCACCCCCCGGATGGCTTCAGTTACTCCTCCCCATTTGTCCACTAACTTGTCACGAATGCTCGCCAATTTTTTCATCAAAGGAGATGCCCGGGTATGTGGCTGCCACTCCCATATGGATTGTCCACGAAGATATTCCTCATGGACCTAACGAACCCACAATGAATCAGCTTTAGCATGAATATTCCAGAGGACTTTGGCCAGAAGCGCATTGTTCCATACCAGGCCATTTTTCAGACCCAAACCACCCTCCTCTTTTGGCAAACACACCGTATCCCAAGCTACCCGGAAATATTTGCCTTCCCAAAAGAAAAGGCGACAGATCGCCGTAATCCGATCCATGACAGCAAGGGGGAGAGGAAAAGATTGCAACCAAAAGGCAAGAACTCCCTGTATTACGGAATTGATCAACTCACATCGCCCCGCATAAGAAAGCGATTGTCCCTTCCAAACCGTGAGGTAGCTTTCAACCACATCAATTAAAACTGAAAATTGTGCCACCGACACTCTCAAAGGGGCAAGAGGGACCCCAAGGTACCGAACAGGAAACTCCCCTGAAGGATAGCCAACAAGCTGCCGAAGGCACTCCTTTTCATAGCCATGCACACCGGCAATATAGATAGAGGATTTCTCAATGCTCATTTTCAGGCCAGCCACAGACTCCAGGTGTTGCAAGGCGTCAACAAGAATACCCAAGGAGGTGCGATCAGCGCGGCTAAAAAGCATCAAGTCGTTCGCAAAAGCAAAGTGGAAAAGCTGTAACTTCTGACATTTCGGGTGGAAATGAAAGTTAGGAGAAGCTGTCTTACATCGTAATAGGCGGGAGAAGTACTCCAAGCCAAGGAGAAAGAGATTCGGTGACATGGGATCTCCTTGGCGCAAACACCGTCGACCATGGAAATGGCCATATAGAGAGCCATTTAGTGAAACTGAATAAGTCGCAGAGGAGACACACTCCATAACCCATCCGATGAACACCTGTGGAAACCCGAGGCATACCATCATATGTTCTAAGAAATGCCAATCAAGAGTATCATAGGCTTTGGTAATGTCCACTTTCAGCATACACCGTGGAGAAATCCTCTTCCTATAATAACCCCGAACCAGCTCTTGGGCCAAAAACACATTATCAAACATCGAACGTCCAGGAATAAAGGCGGCTTGGGCATGGTCAATGATAGGTCCCACAACTTTCCGCATGCGATCATTGAGGATTTTTGTAATGCTTTTGTAGACAACATTCAAGCACGCAATGGGACGGAACTCCTTAACTGTTGAAGCAGTGAGGGCCTTCGGTAGCAGAGTGAGAACAGCATGGTTAAGTTGTTTAAGAAGACGCCCCGAAGTGAAGAACTCCTGAACTGCTGCTAAAACATCTTCTCCCACAGTAGCCCATTGTTGCTTAAAAAACGCTGAAGAAAAACCATCCGGCCCTGGGGCTTTATTATCGCCAATGTCAAACAAGGCACGCTTAATCTCCGCCACATTTACTGGCGAAGTAAGAAGAAGCCGAGCTGAATCATCCAAAAGAGGGCCTCTCCTAGCAATATCGTCATCAAGACGCCCTAGAGGGCCAGCTGAACCAAGAAGGTCCTGATAATACTCGACAAAGCACTGTCCAACTTCAGCTAAAGAGGTGGTAACGGAACCATCATCTTTTACTAGATGTGTAATAGTGTTCTTTTTGTTTCGCTTCTTTGAAATGGCATGGAAGTATTTAGTATTTTTGTCCGCCTCCATTAGATGAGTACATTTGGCTTTCTGCTGAAAGAACAGCCGCTCAGCGTCCATGAGGAAACCCGCAACCTTCCTCTGCCGTAGCATGGCCTGATTTAATTCAACATTATCCGGTTGAGCAATAGCTGCCTCATAAGCAAGCTGGAAATTCTCTTGGGCAGTCCGAGCTTGATGAGTGATGTTCGCAAAAGCTTGCGAGTTCAGCGACCTTAAAGATACTTTCAACCCTTGCAACTTCTTGCATAAGATAAACTGAGCAAACCCCACAAACTGTCGACTCCATGCAGTGGCCAAGACCGAAGGAAACGTTGAGTGGAGCATCCACATATTGAAGAATTTAAAACATTTCCGCCCACCAAACTCCATTCCACTAATGGAGGCCACAAAAGGACAATGGTCGGAATCGGGCCGCATTGGGAGAAAGTGGGCTGAACAGTGTAAATCAGTAGAATTCTAGGTTTGGTTGAAGAGAACGCGGTCAAGTTTGGCCCACATCAACTTCTTGTTCCAGGTGTAAAAGTCCCCATGGCTAGGAACATCTTCTAACCCAAGGGAGACACGAAAATCCAAAAAATCTTGTAAGACGTAACCCGAAGGCGGCAAGCAGCCAAGGCGCTCTGTAGCGGAACAAACACAATTGAAGTCACCAAGGAGTAGCCAGGGCTGAGGACTTGAAGACATGAGCTGCTGAAGTGGCTGCCACAACATCCGTCTCTCAAGGACAGTGTAAAGCCCATAGATCACCGAAACTACAAAGGAAAACCGGGTAATTAGGGACTGGACCTCCACATGTATAAACTAATCACCAATCGCTAAAATTCTGCATTCATAAATAGATGGATCCCACAAGATACAAATGCGCCCATCGGGGTGATAATCAAAATTATGGCAGTAATTCCATCCAACAAACCGATTCTTCATCATGAGCTGAAGACTAGCATTCGAGAGCTTGGTTTCAGTGAGGCCATCAAAAGAACATTTATGCTGCTTCAGAAGAGAAGCAACACTCCTTTGTCGCGGGGCAGAATTTAAGCCCCGGACATTCCAGCAAAACATATTCATGATATCGGAAGAGGAGGGCGACCCCCTTCCACCCCCTTCGACTTACAAGCACTACTCTGAACAGCAGCCCGAGGAGGGACATCACCGATACCCTTTTGTGCAACCAACTCAGTGTTACCAATGTCACACCCTATTGTGTGAGAAGACTGTGCAGAAGGCTCCGGAAAATGCATAAAAGGAGAAGTCGGACGAAGTGCACAAGAGCTATTACACTGATTCATAGCCCCCTGTTCACCCACAACTTGGATCGGGGCTAGTTGCTGGTCCTGTGCTAAATTCTGTGCATGGGGGGTAATAGCGTCTGTAGGCCAGACGACAGGTGGGTTCACTAAGACTGAAGAATCACATGCAGTCAGCTCATCCGCGGCAATGGAAGGACCAACGGGGGCCGAAAGGGAACCAAGCCCGGGGTTAGGTGTAGCATCATTAAGGTGCCCCTCCTTCAAAGAATTACCCTTCTCCAATATGGTAGTACCCTTTGCAATCCCCCTGGAATGAGTTTTAACACCAGCAGTAGGCAAACCACTCTTACGTTTGGCATTCCCTTTACAAACAAAAGGCGAATGACCAAAGCGAGAGCAATGACAGCAATAGGCCGGGTAAGTCTCAGAATGAACCTGCTGTTGGAAAGATACCCCATGACGAAGTTGTACTTCAAAAGCAGTCACAGGGGGCTTAGATACGTTAATCTCAACCAGTAACCGTGCAAAGCCCAGCCTAGACTTGGTATTAGTCACTTGATCAGTGCATATAGGCTTCCCCACACGGGAACCAAGCTTAGACAATCCCCGCTTCGTCCAGGCTTCCAAGGGAACAACTGGGAGTTGTATCCATACCGGAACATTCACAAATTCCCTGTGATTGAAAGTGAACCCTGATGACAGCTTCTTCAAAATGAGAGTCTTTCCAAACATGACATACGGACCTCCAGATAAAATACTCAACCAATCCTCCTCAGAGGCAAACTGAAAAATAAGCCAACCCCGACTATGCGGAATCAATTTACACTTTGCGGACTATGAAGCCATTAGTTGTTCAAGAGCCTTCATCCCAGGAAAAGGCCCTGTAATACCAAGCAATACCCCCATTCTTGCTCAAGACTTAAAACGTCTTCTGAACCGAGAGTAACCTTGTCTTCCAAAGGTAAGCATTGTAGTTGTAGGCCTTTATTGAGGTCACGATTGCTGCGGAAGAGGCTTGCAAAGGACTTCTTATCTGTCTTCCCACCATTTCCCCCAGGCGGAATTTTGTCAAACACCTGTTGTGCATGCACTCCAGCTTCCGAACTAGCAGAGTCATGAGGACCAGAACCTTCCTTTTCCCCTTTCGTTTCATTGGTCTGGCTCGAATCCTTACTCCCCAGATCAATCTCCTCATCAGCTGTGGAGGCATCCTCCTCCCCCAGCTGACGGGAACAAGCAGCAGTACCCACAGAGGAAGGGTTCAGACACAAACCTGGGGAGTTGGCTTGCTTCGGACTGGTGGATTGGAAGCATTATGCCGTTATATCAACGCCTTTTGTCGCTGGCGCCCCATGGCACCACGCCGGCACCCCAGCAGTATACCCCCCTTTACAGGAGGATAGAATCTCTTACGTGTCCCACCCTCCACGGTTGTAGAAGTAAGGCAAATGGTACAGCAGTCAAGAACCCGATTGCCCTAACCAGAAAAGAGCCACAGGTTTGAACCCCAAATTCCACAAACAAAACACCACAGGACTGTTGGCTGAAAAGAGGGGAAGGAAATCTATAACCATCAACGCTTGAAGAACCAGTCAACAGGAGAAGAGACAAATCCAACAATGGGTTCGGCAAACCAGGAGCAAGAGACACCTGGTGAGAGAGACTCTCCACCGAACCACTCACTCTCCTCTTCTGTTACTGGGACTCAGCCCTGCGGTTCTCCTTCACTGTTTCATCAAGCAAAACAGCGTCGTCAGAGGTAAAAGGGACCAAGAAAGCCGGCGACGGTTGGAGATCTAGAGCCAGAGGTTGGTCACAATGATTTCCTTTTTCATTATCCTTTTGTTTCTCTTCAATATGGAAGGAACTGTTATAATATTTCCTAAAAGGTTAATTAATAATTAGCTGTTCATGAAAATTGCAAAAACGAAAATGCAAACAATTTTTACTCCAAATTTTAAGGGATTTCAGTTTTTATTCTTCCTACCCAGAGTCTGGATCTTCTGTCTAAAATAATACTGTCTTATTTTGTCTAATAACAAAGGCACGCTGTGTTTGATTAAAAATGAAAGAGACATTGCACTGCTATTTTTTACGTAAGCTGTTGTGAAGCCGGCATCAGCCATGAAAAATTAATCACTTCTGTTTGTTTATTTCAAGGTTTATCAAACAAAAGTGCAACAACTGATAACCCTCTTATGTAACATCCCACCCTCAATTGGAAGGGTAAAATGGTAAATTGGCATAGGAGGGGATAGATTGGGATTGCATAGGACTGCTCATGCATAATAGGATTGGTACACAGTGAAAATTGTGCACATGAAATAACTGTACATGCATACATGACATTCTCGGTTTTTGTGCCTAATGTAATTTTTTGTGATTAACGTGGTTATTGGGTTTGAAAAATTATTCTGAGTGAACCATTG
>JANKOE010000006.1:46087600-46102023 GCA_026284465.1 Erythroxylum citrifolium
CCAATTTCATTTCACAATAACAGTTTCAGCAGGCATTCAGAAATTATAATCAGGCAAAATGCACTTCAGAACAAATGGTATCATTAACAGAACAAAACAAAACAGAAGTCCATGAATAAAGGTGCATAAACAGAAGTCCATAAAACAGAAGTCCATTAAACAGAAGTCCATAAAACAGAAGTGAGTAACGGGACTTATCAGAAGACCGAAGTCTCGACACCGAACGCCCCCCTGACCTAAATAAATAGCAGCCATGACTGTGATGAAGCAAGATAATTTGTTCCATCTAGTTTAACTTGACTGATTTGTACAGAAGGATTATTGTTAAAAGTGGCATGTTTACTTATATACTTAGAAGATTCTTACTTCTTTCCATTATACGTTTTGATAGAATTACTAGACTTCAAAAAATAATTAGTTTTAGCTAAAATATGCAAAGATACAGACTGCGGCTAGGGTTAGCAGTATGGCTTTGATATCATTAAGTTTTTAGAACGAAGAAAATTTTGAAAAAAATAAGGGTGTAGTGTTGTGTCCTACACTTGCTAATCACTTATTTTTATGAGTTTAAGATACAAATAATTACATAAATATCCCTAGCTAAGTAGGAAATAATAACAAATATATAATTAAAGGAATAGAAAAAGAAAACAAAGTATGTGTTATTTTAAATTTATTTGTTAGTAAAATTATCCATAATAAATTTAAAATTCATGTAAAAGTTGTAATTTAAGAGAGAGCATTAACAATTTGTGAAGATTTGGTATTTAGTATGAGCATTTTTTAATATACAATTTAAGGACATTTTGTATATTCTACAACAAAATAGTATATGTATTATTAGGGAACATTGTATTAATTATTATAAAATGTTGTGTAGCCCTACTAGTATAAATAGATATGCTAATCATATTTCATGATAAACTATGTTTGTTAATTAAGCTTTACAGATGAAACATGTTATATAATATGTTTATTCTTCCTTTTTCTCTTTCTCATTTACCTTGTTTTATCTACACTTTTAGATAATATGAAAGCTAATTTAGAATATATCATCTCACATTGGTATGTGAGAAAAATTCGTGTATATTGATTGATTGATTATAATTTATTAAGTTTCTAACTATATTAGAATATCCCATAGATTACGAGATTAGATATTGTATTAGAATTAGTAGTTTCTATTTATAGGCACTAGAATTTTGTATGTAAGTAACACTTGCTATGAAATTTAGAGATATGCCAAAAACACATTTTTCATTCAAATTTTAACATGGTATTAGAGCCAAGTTAGACTTTTTGGATCAAGTTGTTTATAGTCTTTATTGCTGCAAACTTATCTCTACTTTTTCTCCTTAGTTCAACCTTCATTATTGCACCCTATATTCTTCCTTCCATTTTATCCTTCATTATTGTATCCTCCTTGTTTTATATCTTTCATCTTAGCCTTCATTATTAGTTATTATGCTCTAAAATAGAGCATTTCATCCAACCTTTATTGTTGGAAGTGGCTAAGGTTTAGCATCCTTACAGAAAGAGGAAAATGTCAAAAGTTGAAGAAGCAAGAAATATCACTACTATATAGTTAGAAGAAACTAGTAAATTCCAACAATTAAGGAAATTAGCATCACAAAAGCTTAGTAGTCTTAACTAAAAAGAGACTCAGGCAGTGAGATCTCTCATAAATAGCCATAAAAAGCCTTACAAGCACTTGTTATTTGGCATATTTAGGTAATTTTTTTATTTTCCTTTGGTTTAAATGCCTCAGATACAAACTTTACCAACTCTTGGATCATCTACTCTAGAGTTACAGAACATATGATCATTTAACCAAATGTTTGTTAGCCTACACTCTTTGTCCAAGTAGTAGAAAAATAGCTAGAGCCAATGAATCTTTAACAACTGTAGCAGGTGTAGGGAATGTCAAAATAAATCCATCAGTAACTTTTAAAAATGTTCTTCATGTTCCTAAACTATCAACCAATCTTGTTTCCATACAAACACTTACTAAAGATTATGCTGTAATGTGATTTTTCACAATAGTCATTGTGTATTTCGAGAAAAGGATTTAAGAAGGATAATGGGACTTACTAGAGAATAGAATGACCTCTACTATCTTAAAGAACCAATTAGTTGAACATAAATAAGGGCATATTATCTCATTCTTTCATATCAGTTTCTATTGAATGCAACAAAGAAAAAAATTTGCTTCATAATGATCTGTTGGGACATCCATCATTTCAAAATTTTAAGATTATGTTTCCCTCTTTGTTTACAATTCTTGATGTTGAAAATTTTTATTGTGAGAGTGAGCTTGCTAAGTAAAAGCATATGCCTTTTTAGATTAGCAATTGAAGGAGCTTTATTCCTTTCTATCTTATTCGGTAGTTGGGGTCCATCTATTATTTCTAGTACTTTTAGAGCAAGATGGTTAGTTTCTTTTATTGATGATTGTACTCATATTACCTAATTTTTGTTTACTTAAACATAAAATTGATGTTAGTACCATACTCATAAATTTTTTCTACATGATCAAAAACCAATTTAGGACTGACATCAAAAGATTTAGGAAAAATAATGCCAAGGATTATTCCAATGGAGTTCTTGTCCTATGTTTTTAGAAAGAAGGAATAGTTCATGAGTCATCTTGTGTGTATACTCCAGAATAAAATGGGGTAGCAGAAAGAAAAATGGTCTTCTCCTTGAAAAAACATAAGCCTTATTATTTCAGAAGAATATATTTAGGGTGTTTTATAGGGGAAAAAGTTCTTATAATTACTCATCTTATAAATATATTGCCTTCTAAAGTCTTATGTCTCAAAAGTCCTATGGACGTCCTTTCAACATTTTACCCAAATCTACACTCTACCAAAAATCTTATTCCTAGAATTTTTAGGTGTGTGTCATTTGTTTACGTTCATAATAGAGGAAAATTAGATCCTAGGGCTATAAAATGGGTCTTTTGGGCTATTCTCAGACTCAAAAAGGGTATAATGTTATCACCTTCCATCAAAGCAACTTTATGTTTCAATAGATGTCACATTCAATGAACAAGATTTGTATTTCAACAAATCTTGACGGAAAGAATTCAATTAGAGAATACAAGGAAAGTTTTTTGCTTGATCTGATTCCCGTGTCTAATTCTACAACACCAACCTTACCTTCTTATTCATCCTGTCTAAATCATATAATAGAACAACCATCTGACCCTATTCCTCAACAACCTATATTTGAAGCACCAAGTGAACCACAGGAAAAACCAGATTCTGCCTTTGGTAATGTGAGATTTAGCAAAGGCAAGGTGTTCACAAGAAAGAAGAAGGTTGTTCCTGAACTTATGTAGGTTCAAGAGTCGAACTTAGATTCTTCACATAAGGAAATAATTTCTAGTCCTGAATTACAAAATGAAATTGAAGTTCATATGGATAATGATCAATAGGACCTTCCTATTGCCATCAGAAAAGGAACCCAAGGGCGTAGAAAACAACCATTATGCCATCTTATACAATTTTTATCGTTTAAAATTTTTTCACCGTCTCATATAGCCTTCATTATGAGCCTGAATACCATTACTATCCCCACTTCCTGATCTGAGGCTTTATCTAATGAAAAATGGAAACAAGCTATGAATGTGGAGATGGAAGCGCTGGAAAAAACAAAACTTGGGAATTGGTGAAGTTACCTATAAGAAAGAAATAATGGGTTGTAAGTGGGTATATATGGTGAAATATAAGTCAGATGGGTCAATTGAGAGATACAAGGTGCTATTGGTAGCAAACGACTATTTTCAGACTTATAAGACTAACTATTTAGAGACCATTGCTAATATTGCCAAGATGAATATGGTTACGATATAATTGTCTTTAGCATAAAATTATAGTTGGGAACTACTATAGTTTAATGTCAAGAATGTATTTCTGCATGAAGATCTAGAAGAAAAAATTTACATGGAAATTCCACCAGGTTACAGGGAGAATTTAGTCGATCATAACGTGTGTAAGTTGTAGACGCATTATATGGCCTTAAGCATTCGCCTAGAGCATGGATCGGAAGATTTGCTGGAGTTATGTTGTCTATAAGATATAGACAAAGTTAAGGAATCATACATTATTTATCAAATACTCTATTTCAAAGGGAGTTACAACTCTTCTAGTGTATCTTGACAAGATAATAGTGATGACAGATGATGATAAAAAGAAATAGTTGCTAAGTCAACAATTAGTTAAGGAATTTAAGACTAAGGCATTGGGAAGGTTGAAGCAATCCTTAGAATTGAAGTTGCACATTCTAAGCTTGGAAGTTTTATCTTGCAACCAAGTATGTTACAAATTTTCTCAAGGAAATAGGATAGCATACAAACCTGCAAGCACTCCTATTGATTCGAATCAAGCTTGGAAAAGTAGAGGAGAATGTTGCAGTAGATAGAGAAATGTATCAGGGCCTAACAGGTTCATAGAACTGTTCTGAATAATGTGTTATATAAACCATAGACCTTTTTCTTCACCCCCATCCTTGTTTTTGATTCATTTAACTATTCGAGATATGTTTTATGTTTTGAATGGATGAAAGTCTAACACAAATTTTTATCCTGGTTATTAACAGAAGATCCTCATCAAAGACTTGGTGCCAGAGGAGCATCAGAGGTGAAATTGGTTTTCTTCTAGTATCTAAAATTAGCTTTGTTCAATTTTAGACATGTTTTTCTGTTACTTCACAACAATGCAATAATACAACCATGAAATGTTGTGATCCAGGTCAAGCAGCATTTATTCTTCAAAGATACCAACTGGGATACACTTGCCAGGCAGAACGTATGAACATTCTCTACTTCCATCCAAATTTATGCTATCATCAGATTCATTTATGCATGGATAGTAGATTGAGCCTGCATTTTCAATGTGATGTTTCTTAGGCTCCATTCATTCCCAATCCAGAAAGTGCAGTTGATACAAGTTATTTCACGAGTCGCCACTCGTGGAATACTTCAGATCATGCTTATCCAGCTAGTGAATTTGATGATTCGAGTTTTGCTGACAGTGTAAGTGGGAGCATTAGTTGCCTAAGCAATCACCATGATGAAAACTATATTGCGAAATGCTCATTCAAAGTTATGCACTACATTTCAGATTTGCTGAATTTAAACTCAATGCGTTTTTTGGGTCAAAATTATATACAGGGAGAGGAATTTGGAGGGCTTCCTGAGTTTGAGTCTATCTCATCTGTAAATAATTTCTTCAGTAATTTCTCGTTTAAGGTACTTCTATGCTGGAAGGCGTCTCAAATGCTACAGTTGGTGTTATTAAAGTAAAGTTTTTCCCCTTTTTATGTCATTTTGGAACTTACTACCTTGTCAGTCTGTCTAGAGAACTGCATGGCCTTTGGTAAATATAAAAGTAACCAGAAAAAGAAGGAACCGCGGAAGTAACATTTCTCTGAAAAGTTTTTCCTAATTTTTATTGAAACCTAGGAAAGAAAAGTAAAAACATTTATTAGGGTGAGCTTTTTTGAGGATTATGGAAAAAGGATAAGGGTATGGAATGAAAATTGATGGTTGGTATGAACCTATCATTGAAAATCTAATAATTTCATTCCTTGATTTTGAGTAATCCTCAATTCCTCTCATAATCTAGAGGAATGGGAGAAAGAAATGGGAGTGATTGTATTATAATTAATTAAATATGATGAAATCAATTAATTACGGTGAAATTAATTAAATAATTAATTACACTATAATTAATTAAAATATTATGATTAATATTTTAATCAAAATATAATTATTCATTAATTAAAATATTGTAATTAATTAATTAATTAATTACCATATAATGAATTAAAATATGATTATTATTTAATTAATTACATCATATTTAATTAAAATATTATTATTATTTAATTAAAATATTATTATTCATTAATTAAAATATTGTAATTAACGAATAATAATGGTTTTCACCAATGGTTTGGAGTGGTGTTCTCACCATATGTTCGCATTTGGCCAACTATTGTCATTGCTCTTGACAAAAAATTAGCAATTGTATCTCCATTTTTCATCATCAGGGTTTCAAATTCATGTCGAAGCGACTATAATTTCACAACAATGACCTTTGAATCACCTTGAAATTTCTTCTGCAAAATTGACCATGCTTGCTTCTAAGTGATTGCTGCTGCGATTCTAGCAAAAACACCATCATAGACAACTTGTTGAATGATTACCAAAGCCTTGGAATCTTTCTTCTTGTTTTCCCGCAACCTATTCTCATCATCAAAATCAACATAGCCATGTGTCACAAGGTCCCAAAGATCTTTAGATTTGGGCAGAGTTTTCATACGAATACTCCAAAATTCATAACCTTCTCCTTTGAAAATGAGAATGAGCAGTACTGCTGTACTCAATGCGCTGTTGTTGCTGGCCATTAAATTTCCTCTCAAGTGTTTCACTCAACTCACGTGTTTACTCTCCACTCACTCTTTCAAGACTACTCTGATACCACAAATGTTGGGTACTACTACTACTACCACAATGAAGATCGTTCACTATCAGCCATCTAAAGCTCCTCGCGTTATTAAATCAGGGGATACAAACGGGAAGGAAAGAAAAAGAAAATTTCATGGTGATGATGCCTATATTTATACAGAAACATATTTAACTCTCAAGCATATAATTCCATCAAAAAAATTAAAATCACACAATGCAGGAATGCATCCCATTACTCCACACTGCTGACAATTAATCCAAAATAGATTTGCATCCACTGTCCTTTTCTTTGAATTCCAAAGATTCAAGCATGGCTGAAAATGAAATACATTGGACTTTTATACTAGTATTCTATAACAGCAAGTTCATCTATAACACCAATACATCCTAAACATACAAGTAAGAACAAGTTAAACAGCCTCATATATCTGGTAAATCAAAAGGCGCCTTTAACCAATCTTTTCCAATAATGCGTATCAATACCAGTATTCTCATTCATCGAAACAAAACAACAAATCCAGTACAAAATCTCCGAAGAAACAAATGAAAACCAATAAAAGTTCTCACCAAAAGAACGAATCTTTAAGTCTGTCTCCTAAGTCACTTTCTCAGCTTCTGGTACTTGTGCTTGTTCATCTTCTTCTTCCGCTTTTTCTTCACGCTATCAGCCCACATCCCCGAATCATCGTCCTTAAGTTCACCTTGGATATACCCAGTTGATGAAATCGGATATGAAAAATACCAAGTTGGAGAGATGGGAAAATACATAGAGGGATACAAATGGGTAAATGAACCCACAATAGGAAGGACGTTAGAAGTAAGGTCTTTACTTAGATTGATGTAAAGATTGAAACTTTGGCATTGAAGAATAAATGGCAGAGTGGGATTTTGTGAGCTTTCAATTCGAAGTGGGTTTTGGAGCATGTAAAGATTGACAATGCCATTGTATTCGAACCTCAAAACTTTCCTACGCCCTCTCAGATCTTCCAACGAAGCAAGTTGCTCGGAGAATCACGACTAGCAAAAAGAACGAACGTAAGAGTGGAGACGGCGGGAGAGGGAAGAAGTTGTCCAGAAGCCAGAGATATGTGTTTACCTATTCCGAATATGCGTGGAATAGGTAAGACAAGTGCCCATGATCTTTACCTATTCCCTTATTTCCGGTAACGGGAATTTTTAGGAATAGATATTCTTTAAGCTTCTTTCCAACCAAACGACAGAATACCTAATAAATAAGAACAGAGCGGTAATAGAATACTTATTACCTCCAACCAAACAGCCCGTTAGTGTTTTTCTCATTCTAAAACCGGACAAATCACATCCCGGGCTGGAAAACTAAACCTTACCCTTTTTAAAATTCTTTCTAATAATATTATCTGGGTAACAAAGTAGAAATTTAGACGCCAAATTCCCGACAACTTTGGATGCCGTCAAAATTTCAACCATTACATAGCAACATTCATACATAGGACCGCACAACATAAATTACACAGACCCCTCTCTCTCTCATTTACAGCTGCGACTCTTTGTTCCACATAAACCTTTCACTATCTGCCCTTTCTATTCGTCAGAGTGCATGGCCCTCTCAAAGCATATATCCACTTACAATCATTTGCATTACTTTAACATACGTGACAAAAGCTTACATTTCTCAATTACTTGAAGTTAAATGACGGAGGGTTGGGAACTTGAAACGGCCTAAAGCTTGGATGGAGTGGATTGGGAAGAAAATTGAAATTCGTCCGACCAAAGCGTGCTAATTGTATGATTTTTATAGACCCATAACCGAGGCCGGTGACTTTTAGCAACTTCCTAGAATAAAAAAATCATTCAACCAAAAATTGATCTTCATCAATCTCAACTGTTATCTTTTTTTTTTTAGATGTTGCTCTAGACATCAGGAAAACACCTTGACAGGTGTTGGTCATCAGAAAAAACATTACAACCAAATCTGCAAAGCAACTAAAACATCTCAGTATGAATTGATTTGATTAGAAGTTGCATCAAAAGCAAAAGCTAAATTAAAAGGAAAGGTTATAATTACAACCACCCAACAAGAACAAATGGAATATATATGGACCCCCACAAGCTTTTGAAAGAAAAAGGAAAAACAAGATAATAAACCTAGTGCAAGATGGATTGAAGGGATAAAAAGATGACATCACAATTTGCTCCTAATGACAGAAGGGGTGAGAAATTAACAAGCATGAGAATTAAGGGCATAAAACAAAGCCTTTTACAATTGTTGGGTGACCAGCTCACCGAGAAGAGTTATCGTCAGCAATGTTGAGTAGATCAGGCTGTGGGTCTTGATCTTCCCGGAGGTTTGAACAACATAGCTCCTCAATTCTCCTCGTTACTTCAGACATGGTAGGACGAATATCAGGGTATTGCGTTGCACAATCTATTCCCAGTTGCAAGAGCTGAACCATATCTTCCTCAACATTCTGGTACCGAAGCAGCTCAAGATCAAACACTTCTGAGGTCCATTCCTCCCTAACTATCGACTGGACCCATCTGGGAAGGTCAACACCCTCTTCATTCAAAAGGGCGTGGGTGGGAGCCCTCCCAGTCAGTAGCTCCAGCAGCAATACCCCGAAACTATAGACATCAGCCTTTTGAGAAACTTTACGAGGGTCAGTTACCTCTGGTGCTCGATAACCAGTAGCTCTGTTGGGAGATGAGGAAGGACCAACCAGCTGCGCAAGCCCAAAATCAGAGACTCGAGCAGCATAAGATTGAGTCAATAGGACATTGGAGGATTTGATGCTTCCATGGGAAATATTGGGGCCTTGAGAATGTAAGTATTGAATGCCTCGTGCAGCTCCAAGAGCAATGGCAGATCTAATCTCCCAGTTCAGGGGCGTCCTACCAGCTCCCTTGTTGCCTATGATATATATGATTCAAGCGGAGGTATAGTGAGATGGGTTACTTTTAAACAAAGTCACGATCTTTCATCATTTACAGATCCTTTTACATTGAAAAACAAAAATTTAAGAAATTGTTAGCAAGTTCAATGCTTCTACCATCACTCTAATGGCAGATTGTCAGGAAAAGAAATCATCAAATGACGATTTTGATAAGAAACCATGTCTGACAAGCTAAAAGAGAAGACACATACAACTAATTGACTCTTACCGATTCACTTGACAGTAAAATTTAATTATGAAGTAACTGCAGTTAACAATTCCCACAGCTACTAAAGCAGGTGAGTGTGTAGAGGGATCATCACCATCAACCAAAAGACATACATGATCTCGAAACCCCGGCATACAAAATTGTATAATTATCTAAAAGAATGACGGATCAGCAAACCAAAATGGAAATCATAACAGCAGAAATTATGTGAATGAAAAGCCAAAAGTGAGAAGTATTCACCATGCAGAAGTGCAGATAGGCTTCCCATAGGCATGTAATCATAGACAAGAAGCTTCTCATCCCGACTATAATAGTAAGCCCTCAAAGGCACCAAATTTTCTTGATCCATGGCTCCCACCATCTCTATCTTCTCCTTGAATTCTCTCTCTGAAATGGTCACATCCTTCAACCTCTTCACAGCCGCCACAGTCCCTACCTCCAACACTGCCTTGTAGGCAGTTCCAAAGGTTCCTTTCCCCAAAACCTCAGCAGATGCTCTCAACAAGTCCTCCAAGTCAAAAACCTTCGATGCTTTGTCAAAAAACACAAGCTTTTTGGCCCCAGCACCGTTCACTTCGCTTCCTTTACCATTACCAACCATTGCAGCCGCAGCAGCAGCAGCAACTGAGTAGCCATTGCCGGCACCTAGACCATTGCCCTCTTCTGCAATTGGCTTTTCTCCTTGAATCTCCAGTTCATGTTGCTTAATAGACGCAATGTCAATTGATCTTGACTTTTGACTACTCTTCTTTCGGCATAAGAACAACAAAACCAAAACAACCAAGAAGAAACCCAGTACAGATCCAATTACTATACCCGCAACTGCCCCACCAGACAACTTATTTTTATTTGCCTGGTCACCAATCCCACCAGTTGGTGTACTAGGCACCACCACACTACCATTACCACCAGAACCAGCGCATATATCAAGAGGCTGCCCACATAGAGAAGTGCCCAGAAAAGAAGTTGATTCGAAGCTCTGTAATCTCTCAGGTATAGAGCCATTCAACAAATTATTAGAAACATTGAACTGCGCAAGCTTCTCCAACTTCAAATCCGGAATAGACCCAGATAACCGATTGTTCTCAAGAAACAATGTCTTCAACCTCGTAAAGTTATTAAAGCTCGGAGATATCCCACCGGTGAAGTTGTTTTCACCAAGGTTAAGGCGCACAAGATCCCGGAGACTAAACAGAAACTCCGGAATCTCACCTGAGAACGTATTGCCTTGTAAGTAAAGGTTGTGGAGACTGGTGCAGGCAACGAGATCTGAAGGTAGCTGGCCAGTAAGAGCATTGAGTCTGAGGCTTAAAGTTCGCAGCTTTGTGAGGTTGGAGAACACACCCGTCGGAAGCTGACCAGTGAGTGACACTCCTGGGAGGCGGAGCACGGCGACGCGGTTCTGGTCGCAGCCAACACCGGCCCAAGAGCACGGAGTAGACTGAGTCACATTCCAGAGAAGAGTTCGACCACCGACGGAAGAGCGGAGAGAAAGGAGAGCTTGTCGGTCGGAGGCAAGATCTGATAAAGAACGATGAACACAAAAGACAAGGAGAAAAGAGAAAAAGATAAGAATTTTGAGGTTCTTCATAGTTGGTGTCTATGTTTCCTTCTGGATGTGGAAGATAGAAACTTTGAAGAAAAAGGTGAAAGCTTTGAGGGAAATTAAGGTGGCAATGTAGGTGGATGTGTAAGAGACATGGAGGGATAAGGAAGATTCATTGGTGTTTGTCTTAGTGCAGAGACAGTAAACAGAGGTTAAAAAGGGTGGGAAAGAGACAGAGGTAGTAAACCGAAGGGTTGGTTCAGGTGTTTTCTTTCTTTTTGTTGAAGTGCGCAAAGCAACAACTATAACTTACAAGACCAAACCCTAGCGAAGCTTAACACAAACACCTTGAGAATTGAGATGATACGAAAAATGTTTAGTCAACTCTGTTGATCTTTTCTTGTTTATGTCCACCAATTAAGTCGGATTATATTGTATGCGTGATATGGAGGGGGGGCTATTATTGTCCTCCTATTTTTTCATTTTTTCTCCGTGGAAATGCGGCTTCAGGCTTTGTTTACTTGTGTTCTGCTCTGCTGCGGCAATATTTATTTCCTTCTCCGTTTCCGTCGGCTCTTGTGTCTTTGGACTTTTCTTTTTCCCCTGCTTCTCAGTTTTATTTTTCTTGTTTTATTTATTATCATGAAATTGAAAGCATACAAGATATCTTCAGAAAGACAAAATTGCTGTATTTTAGTTGGGTACTCCTAAGATTTCTCCATCAAATAGGAGAGCTTGCCCTTTTTAACATAAATCTAAGCAAAAAGAAGATTTCCTTCCTTAGTAATTGGAACCTAGTTGTATGTAAATTTCTGTCAGGACAGATTGTCCTGAAATATCTTTCTACAGAGATTTTCCATTGATCAGATTCAGATAAAATTACCGATTTTTTTTTAATTTGCTCTTCGTAATCTTAAGATTTTTTAGTTATTTTAATGTAAATTGTTTCTTGTATATCAAGTAGAATAACAGTTCACATTTGAGTTTGACACACGCAAAGTAAAATGCTACAATCATTTTCTAGTGACTGTAACTTCAGAAATTGCCTGCAACTCTAATTCTGTGAAGATAGATTAATAAAAAAAACAAAAATCATTTTAATACTAATAAAAAATCAATATAAAACTCTTAAAATTATTTTCTCTAACATTAATTTGACCTGAGTGTCATAACTCATAGCCTATTCCAACCTTTTTCCAGTTCGCAAGACCTATTAGTTATTACAATAAGACTTATTATCATTTAGCATATATGTGAAGAGAGGTTGTGTACTATCAGACATTTTCAAACTTTATTTTATTGCGTGACTTCGAATTGGGTGTAATAATGATAATGATATATACACAAAGAAAGTTTTCTACTACCATCTTTATGTGCATTGACTTATGTCATTCTAATGCAATTAACAAATGAAAACAATTTAGTAAAAATTTAACTAAAGCAGAATTTGAAGAAGAAATTATGATCAATGTAAACACTTATGGTTTGATAACCGTATGGGCAAACATTGAAAAAAGCTTATAGACATTGTAAAAACTTATGACAAGGAAGTTCACCGGATATGTTTGAAAGTTTAGGATAGAATGTAATAGAACGACAATTAATGAAACGGAATGTAATATAATAAAATAAAATAAGTCAACATGTGAATATTGTCGTATCATATACCAATTGTTAATATTGTCATATCATATACCAAACATTCTAATTGTTAATATTGTCATATCATATACCAAACATGTGAATGGTAATTGTTGTCATATTGTTAATGTTGTACATAATATTTTATCATCTGTATAGTCTTTTGAGTTATTAAAAAAAATCAATGGTAAACCCATAAATTATTATGTGCAGAGCACTTTGGGTTTTTGTTTGATGTGATAATTATGAAAAATATTATAACTCTTTCATCGATCAAAATCAAACCGACGACTTTGACATTTGTGCGTATGATTTTATATAATCATAAAGATATGACGTTAACAATGGCCGCTCCCAACCACCGACGACGAGGAAACCATGCTATTAATGGTAACGGGTAAGCTTCCAGTTGTTGTTGGGTCCTTTTCCTCCCTCTCATCTCATGTGCTGCTCTTGATCTTATGTCTTATTATTGCTTTTAAGATGATTACTTCTAAATCCCTTACCTTTAATTTAGTATCTAAATTTTTTTAAAAAAATTTAATTAGATGTCTTAATTTTTTAGAATCATCAATAATTAAACTGAATTGTTAAGATTTAAAAATTAATTACTTAATTAAAGATTTGAAATATTAAATTTTAAATTTTAAAACACTTTTAAACATGTTATTTTTTATTAATATTACTTTATTGTTTTGTCATCTTTATCAGATACTATCTCTAGAGACATCTGTCATTCTACAACCGGAATTCGTACAGGAACAAGATGGCAGAGATTTTTTGACTGCGACTTGGCAACCACCTTACTTCTGATTTTTATTATTATCTATTACTCAACCAAAAGGTACGTAACAAATATTATATGTGGCAGGCACATAATGATCGAATTTGAGCGATCAAAAAGTACTCTTCTTTTATTCTGTATGCAGGGATGAAACTATGTATATGGGAGGGGAGGCCATGGCCTCCATTTCAAATTTTTTTTTAAATTACTTATATAATTATAATTTTTAAAATTATAAATATAAGTGGCCCCCCTTTTAAAAAAAATCTCTACCTTTAAAAATCTCGATCTCCCCTTAAAGTTGAGTCTAGCTCCGTTCCTGTCTATATCGTATAGCTTTAGGCTATATTTATGATTGGCAACGAGTCACTATGAACAGACTCATGCTCTCCCGTTCAGTGGAAGCGAGTGGGATAGTGGAGGGGTTGCGAGATGAGACCCAACTTGATTGGTTGTGCTTTGTTGATGGTGCAATATTTATGGAGCGATGTCTAGAAAGCTATGGGGTTGTATGCCAAGATGGGGAAGGAAATTTCATGAGAGCAGTATCGGGTCATTTTGTAGGGCGTTGTAATGCAGATGTATTTGAAGATGTGGCACTGCGAGAAGCGTTAACTTGGGTCTTACCTCTTTGTCATGGTAGAGAGACATTTTACTCAGATGCCCAAAATATAGTTTCTGCTATGAATAGTTCTCATAATTCTTGGACTGAATTTGGTAGAGTCATTTTGGAATGTAAGCAATTATTACACGCCAGACCTTATATCAAGGTCTGTTGGGTTCGTAGGCAAGCCAATGTTGAGGCTCATAACTTAGCAAGGGTCTCACATTTATATGCT
>JANKOE010000006.1:46126142-46149286 GCA_026284465.1 Erythroxylum citrifolium
AACTAAGCTTTTCCAACCAAAAACTCAACAAAATCTCAAACTACAAATCAAGACTCACCTTAAACCTTCAACTTCACTAGCAAATCTTTGGCTCAAAGTGTAGCCCTTGATGTTCTCCACACTTTTAATACTTGACTTTTGCTCCAACTCACTCTTAAACTCTTGGAAATCAAAGACCTAGGGCTTGCTTTTCTCTTTTCTTCTTTCTCCCTCCATGGACGACACTCTTCTCTTCCTCTCCTTCTAATTTTCGTAAATCCCTCTCTATTCTCTACTCACTTACTTATTCTTCTCTTCTTATATACTACTTACTACTAACTTAAGCCCATGATCATTTAAGCCCAAGTCTCTTCTTCTTCTAACTTATGTCTTCTTCTTTACTAACATAACTTTGGGCTCATTACTTATACTTAAGCCCATTAACTTATTAAATGCCATCTACCACATTTAATTTACCTAACTTATTAACTCTAACTAACACATTAAATGTTACATGCTATTAATGCGAATTCACTTTATGCTCACACACTTGCTAGATTATAATGTAATTAATGCTAATTTAATTTACTTAATTTAATCTAATCATGCTTAATTAATAAAAAAAAATTCCGGGGCTAATATATCAAGCCCTTAAACAGTTTCTGATTCAATCCGGCTTCACCAATTCCCACTCAGATACTTCCCTGTTTATCAATCATACATCACAAGGTATTATTATTCTTATGGTCTATATTGATGATATCATTGTCACAGGCAACAATGCCACTCAAATTAATCACTATGTTAGCCTATTAGCTTGGAAGTTTTCTATTAAGGACTTGGGACCCTTATCCTACTTTCTTGGCATTGAGGTTCTTCGGAACAATCAAGGTATCCTACTCTCTCAACGCAAGTACACTACTGACGTACTATATGACACGAAGATGCATGAAGCCAAACCTGTGCTCACACCTATAGCGAGTCACCCGACTCTGACTCTACACTCGGGTACAACACTAGCAGAAGCAAGTGAATATCGAAAGATCATTGGAAGTTTACAGTACCTATTACTCACTCGACCAGATATCACCTTTGCTGTGAACAAACTCTCTCAGTTCACTCACTGTCCCACCACTGAACATTGGATGGCTATAAAACATTTACTGCGGTATCTCGCTGGCACCATCGATGACGGCATACAACTGTTCAGCACCTCCAACTTGAATCTTCATGCCTTCTCTGATGCTGATTGGGGAGGGGAAAAGGATACCTATCGCTCCACTGGTGCCTTCATCGTCTTCCTAGGCCAAAACCCAGTATCTTGGAGCTCCCGGAAGCAACGATCGGTGGTTAGGTCATCCACCGAAGCCGAGTACAAAGCGGTGGCCAACACAGCTGCTGAGTTAACGTGGATCCGCAATCTTCTAGCTGAACTTCGGATCGGGTTACCAACCACTCCAGTGATCTGCTGCGACAACGTCGGCGCCACCCAACTGAGTTCCAACCCGATTTTTCACTCCCGGATGAAGCACGTTGCAATCGACTTCCACTTCATTCGAGATCTGGTTCAATCCGGTGTCCTCCGCGTCTCCCACGTCTCTACTGCGGACCAGACGGCTGATTGCCTCACAAAACCACTCTCCCGATAGCCTTTTCTCAGACAGAGATTCAAGCTAGGTATTCGTCGAAGAATACCAGCTTGAGGGGCCGTATTAGGGCTATCCCTTAAGCCCATCTCCTGCATCAGCCCAAAACCTATTCAAATGTAGATAAGGGTGTAATTTACATTCAAACAAGATTCAGTGTTATATAGCATCATCCGATTACACAATCATAGGATTAGATAAGATAAGATGTTGTTTTTAAATATTCAAATACTCAAATGTACATGTATATAAACAGTCAAGTTATTCATGAATAATACGATTTCATCTCATATCAATTCAATCCTTATATTGACAAGAATGCTTTTCAAAAGAATAAAAGAGAGTAAAGATTGAAGTTGTTTCAACTTACATTTGTAGATGCTTAGTGGTGCTAATCCCAGCTTGATTCAATTACTTATAAAAACTTTTCAATATTTTATCAAGATCGTGCCTCTATATAATCCTAAGCAAGAGCTTTTTATTTATCTCTCATTTCTCTATTAACCATACCAATACTTTATCCATGATTGCAGGTTTTATCCTCCATAATTTTCATTTAAGTATTTGGGAACTCTTATGTTTGACAAGAGAGTCACCTATAGTGATAGACTGCCTCTATTTGAATCTATCAGAAGAAAAATCTCTCATTAGACTTAAGAGTTCCTCATATATATAGGTAGCCTCCAACTTAAGTCAGTTGGGGTGAAGAATCTTTACATCTATTAGTGTAGTCATCTATTCTTGCTAAGCAACCTGATCAAATGAATAGGGAAGCCGTTGTAATTTAGCTTTAGAGATTGACTACACTAATGGATGTAAAGATTCTTCACCCATTAAGCTCAGTATGTCTGGATTTAAGCATGGAGCAGATGTAGAGTTTCATGCATTGAGTACAACTAGTCACAATAAATTATTCGTGGATTATGAATCCATTTGGGTTAAAAGTATGCATTTCTATATTGTTAAGAATAAGAGTTTCTAGAGCATAAAGAGCAACCTAACATCTCTTGGTCCCTTAACTAGTTATTTAGAATAAGAAATTCCTTAATTAATGAGATGAAATTTAGAATAGGTAATAAGAGGAAAGCTTGGTTCTAGTTTGACAATTGAAATGAACTAGGACCTCGCTTAAGCTTCAAGGAATAGACAATTAAATTATTGATTGTTACTTAGCAAAGATTAAAGTCATCAAAGACAGAGAATGACATTGTAGGATTAGGGATTTCAATCATATAATAGACTTAACACTAGTATATAGACCAAGTGTGGATTATAAGATAAAGTGACATGGGAGAGGCATATGTTTGAAAGCTTAACCAATAAATCTTGTCTTAAATTGTTTAAAGAACTTGTTAAACAAGTTGCCTAAAAGAAGTTTGTTTGGTTTAGAAACAACTCTCCTAATTCCTCTTTTATGTTTTGGTTGACCATTGAGAATAGGTTATAATCCTTAGATAGGGTGAAAGGAATCTCCCCAAACAACAATTTATAAGGGCATTGTAATTTAGCTTTAGAGATTGAGAACATCTTCTCGTTCATTGCCATTAAGCTCAGTATGTCTGGATTTAAGCATGGAGCTGATGTAGTGTTTCATGCATTGAGTACAGCTAGTGACAATTCTTATCTTAGGATAAAAATGGATGATACGTGCGTAAAGGAGACTTAAACACCCTTAAACTAATGTTATTTGGAAAGAGAGGAACATGAAATATTGTTGTAATTAAAATTTAAGTCCTCAAGATTATTTCAAAAATACTTTTAAATAAATCATAAAACAAATACTAGCAGAAAAAGAGAAAAACATGAGTTTTTAATATAATTGAGAACTAGGTGGTTCATCACTAAGGAACCTCTCTTAAAGTCTAGAAGTTAATTAAAGTTTCATAATGGATGGTGGGTAAAATAGAAGAGGATAGGACATTAGCTTTATAACATTGAAAGTCACTTATTTGCGGTACTACTATAAGACAATGGCATAGAGAAACGTAGAACTCTTAAGGTTGTAATGGAATTGATTAAAGCACATACAAGATCGATGTAACTAGTGCATCACTTTTTCAATTGGTTTAACTTGTATTTCAGTTCGCTCTTCAGTAACTTTTTGTTTGCTACTTGCTTTTTACTTGTATTGAACTTTTCATTAATCAAATTTACCTCTCACCTTTTTTTAAAAAATACTTATTAGATGTTATTGGATATAAGCAACCATAATGTTTTAAATTTCTAACCCATGCCCAAATAACTAAAAAAATAGTTAAGGTAAGAGTGGAAAAACATTCTAAGCCCAAAAAGAAACTTTCATACCTTAATGCATCTAACAATATTATGAATGTCATCCTAGACTTGGTACTAAATTTGGTTCTAGTATAGTACCGTACTAGTACTTGGTAACATCAGGTACAATTTTGAGTGATTTTTTTAAATTTCAAAATATTTTCTAAATTTTATAAAATAACAAAATTGGTATGAATCAACAAGGGGATGATTCACATTGAAGATTTCCATAAAAAATAAATAGTTAAAGGAAGAGTGGAAAGCGCTCTAAGCCCAAAAAGAAACTTTCATACCTTAATACATCTAACAATGTTATGAATATTGTACTAGACTCGGTGCCAAATTTGATTCTGGTATGGAACGGTATCAGTATTGGTTAATATTGGATACAATTTTAAATAATTTTTTAAATTTACAAAATAGTCTCTGAATTTCATAAAATAACAAAATGGACTCTTAATATATTGTGCTATAGTATTTTCAATTTTACTTCAACATTGTCACAAATAATAATAATAATATAAATTTAATATTAAAACTTTTTCTTTATTTATATTAATATTACTTTTCACATTTTTTTACATAAACAATAACCACAATTATTATAAGAGAAAGATATATATATATAGACACACACACACACACACACACACACACACACACACAAAGCATAATACAAAGTGCTTAAGATGTTACAATTTACATCATATAGTAAAGAATAATTACATGAGAGCATCATATAGTAATAATAATATAGATCTATAAGCATTACAGTAAGAGTTCGTTTTGATAAACTTAACAAAGTAGAAAGTGAAATGAAGCAAAAAAAAAACGTGCAATTAAAAGCTTTATACTTATATTGGATATACATGATTTAACATAAACATCAAATACAAGTAAAATTAAAAGAAAAAAAATGAAAAATTGGAAATTTATTTAATGATATACCCGCTCAAATTACATTGGCCTTGATTTTCATTTGGTACACATTCTCATCATTGAGAGAAATGTCATCATCACCTTTATTCAAACTCACTGCCGAAATGATATGTCAATCCTTGTTCATCCAAGCTTGTCTTCTAGGCCATTCTCTTCTATGAAACTTAATTCTTTAGAAATGTAATCAAGTCATTTCTCAACCTATATACCTAAGGGAAAAAGGTACAGTATACTTGTGTTTAAAAAGGTACATTATACTTGTGTCTATCTCCATAAAAGTTATAGGAAGATATATAACTTAAAATACGAGTATGTTAAAGCCTATGCCCCTCTCTAGAAAAAAAAGGTAAGATAAACAACTTGAGACATGACCATATCACAAACCATATTTGTAGGTAAAAATCTTGTTTAGAGGGTCTTTCTTTACTTTCTTTATTTAGAAACTTATGGTTAGCTACTAGGAAAGAGAATAACACTGTAGGGATAAAATTGATAATCATTACTAGTAAGACTAGAGATCATCTCGACATATTAGAATTGATTGGAATATATCTAAAACTCTTTCTAATTTGATGTCTTTAGTTTATCATTTATGTTTCTTGGTGTAAATATTATGTATGGCTAGTTTGTTTATATGCTTAAGTAAGGATAACCCTAGTTATTTGCTAAAGATTGACTCAATTTTATTTACAATTTTAAGTTTTATTTATATAGAACAACTTTGAATTTGTTTAAAGTGGATTTGGTTCAAGCTAGAATTAGATCTAATATTAATTTGCATATGAATGATTTGAGATAACCTAAATGTGAGTGAACAGTAATTTAGATATTAGGAGTTATATGGATTGTTATAGTAGCTTGTATAAATCCTTTAGTGCTAGGGTTAAATCTTTCACGAAAATTTAAAGAACTTAATCTATTATTTGGGATTTTAATTGGATAGAGATATTAGTTAATTAACTTAAGAAATAAGTGATTATAGAACTCAACAGAGAGCAATTTCATAATCTAGGAATTTTTGTTGATCTAGATGTTTACAAATTTCTAAAGTTATTAAATCTTGGCTACAAAGATGATGTTAAAATAGTCCTTATCTAGACATTATTCATATCTAAATTCTATACATGATTATTTATTTTATTTTGTTCCTAGTTTTTTATTCTTTTATTTATAATTTGTTTCATTTGTTATTTGATTTTATCAATGGTCAACTTATTTTTATTCTTTGACTAGTTAGTAGTAAAAGAGTCTATTAGATTGTTCTAGCTACTGTTACAAAAGTGGGTTTAAGTTGAATGGCTTGAGGCGTGAAAAATCACTATCTTTAAGGAAATATTTGGCCCCACTAGTTACTGCAGGGTTTTGACAAGTTTCCTTGTAGGATACAACAAGCCTAATGTTCTCTAAGACAGCAAAATCAATAGAGAACCAAAGATAAACTTCAATTAAGAATGAATATGAGAAAGATAAAGAAGAAAAGATTTGGTTGTGTATTAACCATGAATTGGATGTTAACCAGCCCTATATAGACTTAAAGACACCCATTCATAATGTACATGATTGTTCATGGCACCTCTTGGGAAAACATGTGACCATTCATTTATAATGTACATGATTGTTCATGGTACCTCTTGGGAAAACACGTGACCATTCATGGCATTTGAATTGAAAAGACATGTCTTTTCATTTATACTTCTTCACTCAATTCCTTTCATTTCAAACTATTTTCCAACAGCTACCTCATGAGATCAACACTTTATTCACTATTATATTACTTCTTAATAATAGGTGCACTTGCCTTAAGTTATGAGTTTTTTTGTGAAAGAGAAAAGGGATTTCCTTATTGGACCAGGTCATTTCAGTGCAAGCGAATCATTTATGATGAAGAGGATGAGCTTCAAGAGAATGATTTGGAGTTCTTGTAGAGTGGAACCATGCAGTACCAGATACGAGATAGATTGTCCAAAGAACAAGGCTTTTTTTAAATAAGCTAATTTATTTAGGACCCTGCAGATCCCCTCTTTTTCCTATTCAAAAATTAGCCCTTTGTCTCTGTGTTTTCACACTTAAGATTAGAAAAATCAACATTATACACCATCTCTTCATTTGTTAAGCAAGTCAAGGATCCCTCTTAACTTCTATTCATTTAGGTATGCCTTGAATTCCTTTACTCTTATAATAGGATCTTTCAAAACTATTAACACAAGCACCTTAGTGCCAAAGGCTAGGTTGAAGGGTGATTCTCCTATAAAAGTAGCCTAGGTCATATGGTAGGTTATGCTGTGTAATGTATTTCATCCACCCATATTCTTTTAGCTTACTCTACAATAGTTCTTAGGCTTTCAAGGATTTACCTATTAGTTACTTCAACCAATCTGATAGTTTGTGAATGCACTACTTGATCCCTCTTCCTCTGTGAAGCTCTGGCTATTAAAATGAAATATATTATTAGTGAAATGAGTAAGGGGAATCCTATATCTTTTTATGACATTGAATTTTAAGAATTGTTCCATAAAGCTTTTGGTAACTAGTAAATACAATATCGAAGAATGTTAATTAAGGTCTTGATTAATTTCAAGACCTGCATAACCTTTATATAATAATAAGAACCAATTACATAAGGAAAGTAATGGTTACATAAGAAAATTTTATCTTAGGAATAAACATGAAATCATATAGTTCTAACTTTTCCTAACAGTCCTCCTCAAGCTGGATCATACATATTACAAGCTTTAAGATTATTGCATATAGATTTCATATGAGACCATCCCCTCGAGCCTTGGTAAATAAATCAACAAGTTGGTAATCTAACTTGAAATATAGTATCTCAGTCAATCCTTCTTGAAGCTTTCATGAATAAAGTGACAATATACCTCAATATGATTGGTTCTCTCTTGGAAGATTAGAATAGAAGTAATAAGAAAGGTTGCTTGATTATCACATATAAATTTCAATGGAGACAAGTGTTCAAAACCAAATTCCTGAGAAGATTCCTTATCTAAATTAACTAATATATAGTATACGTCATGGTCCTATATTCATAATCAACACTAAAATGTGTAACAACTGATTACTTCTTGCTTTTCCATAAAACCATGTTTCTACCCATAAATATAAAGTAGCTGAAAGTAAACTATTAATTAGAAAAGCTTGCCCAATTTGAATTTGTATGTAGTTGAATTTAAGTATGGCCATGGATCTAACATAGAAATCCTTTCCATGGTGGACCTTTCAAATGTCACAAAATCTTGATAACTACATCACAATTGCAAGTTCGTGAAGACTCCATAAACTGACTTACTATACTTATAGTAAATGAGATATCTAACTGAATAACAATCAAATGATTTGGTTTACTAATAAGTCTTTTATTCCAACCTAGATCTTCTAAATACTCTCCTTTATTAGCATCAAGTTTAAAATTTGGCTTCTTTAACTAGCTTAGTTCTTAATAGGTTTGTTTTCTTCAGAAGGTTAAAGACATACTTTCTTTGAGATAGACAAATTCCCATCTTCGACCTTGCTTCCTTAGTACCAATAAAATATTTTAGTGAACCAAAGACCTTTGTTTGAAACTTGATCTGCAGGAATGACTTTAAAGACTAGATTCATACTTTATCATCTCCAATGATAACAATATTATCAATGTAAATGATCAAAAGAATTCTACCAACTTTGGAGGATGATAAAACATAGAATGATCCACACCACGTTAATGCAGACCAAATTATATAACCACTATACTACAACACCTAAACCAATATCTTTGTGACTGTTACAGACATATATAGAGACTTATTAAGACGACAAACCAAATTAGTCTCCCTTAAGTAACAAACCTTAGTGGTTGCTCCATAAAAATATTTTCTTCAAAATCACTATGAAGGAAAGAATTTTTTTATAATGAGTTGATGAAGAACTAATTATATGTGGTTGTCAATACCATAGAAACACAAATAAATGTCAATTTGGTTACAGGAGAAAAGGTCTTAGTATAATCCATACCATACACTTATGTATATCCCTTAACTACTAATTAAGTTTTTAAACAATTAACTGTGCCATTAGGATTGACCTTAATGTTGAACACTCAATGACAACCTACCATTATTTGACCATGTGGAAGAGTAACTAAGTACCATATGTAATTAACCCATAAAGCCAACATCTCTATCTTAGATTATCCAAAGCTTCTTAAACAAAGTTAGGTATTGGTATAGAGGACAAAGTGGACACAAAATTATGATGGTGATAACGAGTCATAAGAGACAAAATTTGAGATAAGGTGAGGTTTACAAGACCATTTTCCTTTACGAAGAGCAATTGGCCAGTTAAGATAATCATATGATGAAGTTAAAGATGAAGAAGACAATGATGATGAGTGCATCAAGTATAAACATGCAAATCAGGATGAGATAGATGTTCCAAAAGAGTAGGATTGGTGTCATGAGCAAGCTCAAAAGTAAGATCTAGGGTAGCATGATTGAGAGCTATTTGAGAAGGAAAAAAGGGAATTGGAAAATGCATCAATGTTAGCAGAGGCATACTGAGAATAAAAAAAAGCACGGAGTATCTTGAAAGAATGTAACATTAGCAGACATAAAAAAAAAGATTCAAAGGAAGGTTGAAACATTTGTATCCTTTTGTAAACGAGAGTACTAAAGAAAAAATATATCTTTTAGGTCTAATTTATCTATACCAGGTTGAAGTTGGTGAATAAACAAACATAACCAAACACTAGTGATTAAATGAAAAAGGATTTTGATAGGGAAAGAAATATATAATGGAGTTTTATCTGTCAACACAGAAGATGACAATTGATTGATAAGAAAACATGTAGTAAGTATAACATCACCTTAAAAAAATTTAGGTACTTTCATGTGGATTAACAAGGTATGAATTGTTTTGACAATGAGTTATATTTTTATGTCATCTACCCACTCTATTGACGAGTGTGTGGGTAAAAAGATTGATGTTTAATACCAGGCTGCTGCAAGTAGCTGGAGAATGGACTGAAAAAATATGTTCTAGCATTATCACTATGAAGAATATTGATTTAGGATTAAAATGATTTTGAATTTCAACATATAATCATTATAAAATAAAGAATAATTACAAACAATCTTTCATCAGTTATAATAGTTATTTGAGAGAAATCATCAACAAAAATCATGACATACTAAAGGGGTGCTAGGTTCACAGAGAGCAATGAGAAAGAGAATAAAAATGAATATAGTAAGGAATGAGAATGGATATAATGATTATAATTAAGATGGTTGGTTAAGATGAAGGAATGATTACTATTACCATTGATGGTGGTTGGTTTGTTAAAAATGTTGAGACATAAAAATTTGTTTTATATCAAATTTTAAGTATATTTTAATTGATTATTTTTAATTTATGCACTGTATTTATAATGACAGAATGTTTAGAATCAAGTATATTGCGTTTTTTCCTTTCCAAAAACTCTTGAAGAAAAAAATACTCTAGTATTTTCTTGCATCAATATATCATTAGTTACATAATATCCTCAAAATTCAGTAATTCACCCAAAAATTTTCCGCAACTTCACCAAGACTCGAGCAGATGCTTCAATACCACAAAGTCTACTCTACGTGTTCTATTAAGATGTTGCAGAACCATGGATTAAAAACAAAATAGATGTTGCAGACCCAAACTATAACTTGTCAATCGACATGATATTCCTAGTACCATCATTCACCAATGTAAGGATGAAAAGACTCTTCTATGTAGAGGATCTCCTTAACTTCCTAAGTTATATGTCCTAGCTTACAGACAGAGAGATGTAGAGGCATTTGAGCATACGGTGGTATCATCTCTAGTTGGAGAAGTACTAGTCATTTTCTACCCTGAGGAAACAAAACTATTACATCGATTTTTCAAAACTTAATCAAGTTCTAATGGTCTGTTGCAGCAACAACGCACATCCTATGATTTCTCCTCTTATCAAATAAACCATAACAATGTTGGTTATGAAAACCAGTCATGAAGTTAGACTAGTGCTAGACCCCTAAGTTGTGATATCATAATTGTGCGGGCATTGGCGAGCCTTAACCAGTGTTCGACACGCGGAACAACAAAATAAGGCAAAAGGATTTGCGAGGAGGCAAGGACAAAATGGGGCAATGTCAAGCATTGGCATGCATTGGTGCGCATTAGCGGAAATCTTTGACGAGATGCAAGATTCAGATGCAGACCAAAAGAAGGCTTGAGTCGAACCTCGAGTGAAAGGTTAGCAAGTAGATCAAGCATGGTGCAAGTTTTGGGAGAGTTTGGGACCTTGTACAAGCTGACTTGGCTAAGGCTGAGTTCTTGATGGATTAAGGACTTAGGGTGTGCTCAAGTGGATGGACTATGGCTAATGAAATTGACATGGGTAAGCATTGGATCGGACTAATGTGCTATTGACTTGGATGACTCATCATCAACGGATAGAGATGCGAAGATCTTAAATGATGTGGCGGATAAGATCACAGTGGATGAAGATCAACTTTAAGAGATAAAAATCATGTGAAAAGATCATCTGAAAATAGATGAGATCTTTGTGGATATGGATAATTATTCCTAAATAATGTAACCTTTTATCTTGTTATTATGATGTATCTTATTCCTATTAGATAGTCTTAATTAGACGAGGATGTCATCTATTCATTAATTTGATATAATTTAATAAGGATAAGATTGTGATCTTAGCTAGTAGAGTTATAGTAGGATTCAAACTTAGTCACCTAGAGATGTCTATAAATAACTCATTTGAGTCTTGCTCTCGTAATCAAGAGGAGAATGTTATGAGACATAGAGATTGAGAGAGTATTACTTTGTATACTTTGAAGGAAGTAACGAAGGTTGACTTTTAGCAGTATCTCTTTCGCTTGTTCTTATTGTTATCTTTACTATTCTAGTGCTTCCATACTTTTCTTGCTAGTGCGAGAGTTAAATGTTGCGAGGGTCGTGAGGTGTTCGAGAACTAGATTGTTGGTCGATGATCACGTGGAAAGGCTGAGTCTTATTTAGAAAGACCTAATTAAGACTATCGTGCAAATGAGTAGACGTGTCTTACAGATAAGTTCAGTGTTAAATGAAAACCTTTGTAACAACTAGCATAGTAGATTACGGTTACTGCTAGAGAAAAGGGAAAGAGAAGCATAGGAGAGAGGTTGCTTCTTTGTGTGCTCCCCCGGTTTTGAAGCTAGAGGAAATTTTTTCAAACATTTTATCCATTGCCAAAGTTGAATTAATTTAACTTCGGTGTTTTTTTAATTAGTTGATCAACTTCGTTTTGTTAATAAAGTAAAATGATCTTGATTTGTTAATTAATAGAGAAAGGACCTAAAATTCCATACCCTATAGCCTCTACCTATCCATATCTCGACTATTGCTCGACTCTCTCTCCCCGACTCCGTCACTTCGTGCATCTGCGCCCCTTGGTCGTCTCTTGGCCGTGTGTCACTGGCTGCTTTCTTCGTTATAGGAAAATTTTACTGGTTTGAGTTTATTAAAAGTAACGTTGCTTGAAGTGTGTTAATTCCTTCTCTTGTGTGTTAAAATGGTGGAAGAAGATGAAGGGAAATCGATATGAAAGATGAAATGCGATTTGCAAACACAACATGTCTCACATAACAAAGAAGTACGCTTAGGACTAGCGGACAGTTTATTCAAAAACAGAACTTTATTGACTGTCTGAGAGCAGGCATGGCCTAATCGAGCATGCCAAGTTGATAAGGAGATAGAGTGACAAGCTGGTGACACCGGATCTGAGGCTAAGCAGTAGAGTCCATCTTTAATGTATCCCTGATGGAGAGGTTCCTGTGTTTTGCGGTCCTTAATCACAAAATGGTTAGAAAAGAATTCAATGGAAACATCATTAGATCTTGTAAACTGACCAACAGACAACAAATTTGTGTTAGATTCAGGAACATGTAGAATATTACGTAATGAGAAAGACCGGGAGTTAAGAGAAATGGAATTGGAACCAACATGAGAGATGGGTAAGTGTTTACCATTGGTGAGAGCCACTTCATCAGTGCCAGAATACTCAGAGTGGATGCCCAGATTTTCCAGTTCAGAAGTTAAGTGATGGGTGGCACCAGTATCCACGATCCACGATTTGTTATGGGCATTGGGAGATGAGGTGTAATGGACAGTCGGTTTGGGAGTATAATCAGAGTAGTTGGGACTAGGACATTGCTTATTGGTATGACCTCGACCACGGCAATTGAAGCAAGTAGGGGTGTAGGGCTCAGAATGTCCGGAATTGAAGCGACCGCGACCAGCACGACGGTTCCCACGACCTCGACCCCGGTGGCCGACAGTATTGTTTTGGCGACCCGCAAAATGGGCAATAGCAGGAGGAGTGATCGAATCACGATCATTGTTTAACTGTAATTCTTCAGATAAAAGTAAACCAAATAAATCATCAAAGGTAATTGATACCAGTTTAGCCTCAATATTACGTGTAAAGGGTCTATAATCAGGACCAAGACCATGCAAAATGTGATCAATAAGATCATCCTCGGAGATAGCAGCGTCAAGAGCAGCAAGTTGATCGAAGAGACGCTTAGCACAATCCATATAAGCAAGGATGGAATCATTTTCCCAAGATAAAGCATGTAAGGCATTCTTAAGAGTCCAAACTTGGGCACGAGAGCCGGAAGTGAAAGTTGTCTGCAGCCGAGACCAGGCCCCATGTGCAGTGGTGGTGCCAACAACTTGCGACAAGACAGATTCAGAGAGCGAGCCAAAAATCCAGCCTAACACCATTTGATCTTTAACAAACCAGCTTTGATACGCCGGATTAGGTGCATTATCAAACCTCCGTTGGCGGCGATTTGGTACCATCGATATGATGAATCAGTTGTTGGCTGTAAAGTAAAGGCATCATTTGCATTTTCCAGAGAAGATAGTTGGAGGGAGTGAGCTTAACAGTAAGTTGATGGGGCATGTTTGGAATGGAGGGAAGAGACAACAGGGAAGAAGAGGAAGCAGATGAGTTGGTCATGGTGTTGAAGGAGAAAAAGAAATTTGGGTGATTAAAACCACGTTTTTGGCTCTGATACTATGTTAAGTGACCATTTTACCACAATAGCTTAAGCTATTATGTGAGACCAACTTAATTGGTTTTATATATTCACTAACACTTCTTTTTCAAGTTTCCATTGTTCGTGAGAAGTAATTGGTGATAGATTCTCCATCCTTAGTTAACAGCAGCTCAAAGTCCTTCCTCAATGCTTGAAGCTTGAAGCTGTGCACGCTTCATCTTCACAGAGCCTTAATAATTCTTTTTCATCGGGTCTTAAATGTCCTTGGAAGTTAATTTACAAAGAATAGTTTCTAGAGTAGGATGACGGCCTGAAAGAGAGAATTTTTTATTTTGAAGTCCTTTAGCCATCTAGCTTCCACTTCAATTTTCTAGGGATCAGTCATAGTCATGCCTTCTGGTGGCTCTTAAATTTCAGAATCATCAAAGTGAGGAACATTTGCTTACACAAAAGTTGGAATTAAAGTCTACGTCCATTGAATAAGTGGAGAATGGCTTTAAAAAATTTGTGGCTGCCTCACGTGTTTCACTCTTAAGTTTACAAAAAAAGTTAGAAAAATGTGGCTTTGATACCACTGTTACAAACTTAGCTGTAAATTAGATAAAGAAGGCATGTAAAGAGAGAAGAGAATGGATGAAACTCAGTGTTTTGCATTCCAAACTTCTGTAACCTTTTATAGGCGAATACACAACTGAAATCGCTAGAAAAATGTGACCCAAATCACACCATGACAAGCATACTCAGATACTCCATTAACATAATCAACATAACTCAAATGCTCCACTTCCTAAAAATCAGCTCAACCCCTTAAACAATTGACTGAGAACAAGGTCCTATTAACTTGGTATATTGAAAAATAAATCAGTTAAACATACAACGAATAAATGAAAGTTATTCCGACAATATAATCCCCTTAGCTTATGTGTTCACTAAGTTTGTAAAATAAACAAATAGAATTTTGTAACATTTTACTCTAATTATTTATTACCTCTACATAAATCATTTTATATACTTTTGTTCATTCCAAACAAGGAGAAACTATAGACCCGTTATATATCCCCTTTCTTACGATGCTCACGTATAAATTGGACTCCAATTATGCATATATCAAAATTAATTTTTTCGTAAAATTCACGTTTATGATAAAGAACAAAATGATAGCATGATACTGATTGTGAATAACTTTCTCTCCTTATTGAGAAGTTTCTCATTAATTTATATAAATAAGAGGTTTAAAAATAAAATATTTTGATTAATTAAAAGATTTTATCGAATGACCAGGCAACTTTTCATTATATTATGAGTATAAAATGATATAAAATCTTAAATGCATATATATCAAATTTAAATTAAAAATAGATATGAATGTTAATAAATTTAGTGACAAGTGAAGTATCTTCTATTTATGAAGGCAAGTTAAAATTGTATAAATATATATAAAATGTCATTAAATTAAATTTGTGGGAGTAACTTAAATAGTACAAATTTTAAATTTGAAGATATGAAGGAAAATGTAATATTATTGAAACTTACATGCTACAACTTAATGACCAATATTCTTATACATACTACAAAGATTGATTTAGTTACCTACTTTTAACTCATAGCATAATAAACAAACCCTAAAATAATTGTAGCATAATTAAAAACTCATTAAAAATAAAAATAGGAACTAATAAATGGTCAATATGATTTATTTAAATTAGATTATCATCAACAACCTTATATAATCTTAATTTACTAAAGTAGTCATTTCCATCATACAAATCACCTTGACAAACGCTTTGTACTATATATTGTTTAATGAGAATATTGGCGACTAGTCTCCAAACTTCTAATATTTCAAGTAAATTTCTTTTTTCTTAACGTCATCTTGAAGAAAATATTTGGCATGCATTTAAGGTTGCTTTACATACTCTATTTCTTAAATTAAGAGTGCAATAAATAACTATTTCTTTAATGACCGTAAAAAGGTAGTAGAGTAAAAAATAAAAAACATAACTAAAAGTTCTTTTAAAATCATCAAAATTTCCATCACAATCATTATCATAATAGTAAATGAGACCGTAATAGTTAGATGATGAGTAAAACAAACTATAACTATATTCACTCTTTAGGTATTACATAATTCTCTTAGCAACCTACGTCTCCAATTATTGGAGAAATTCTAAGAACTTGGTAATCAAACTAACTCCTTAAGAGATGTTTGGCCTTGTGCATGTAAGACAATTCCATAAGAGTTCTTACTGGATTAGAATAATGTAGATAGGATCTACTCGCTTATTATATGCTCTTGGTGAATGTTTTAGGTCATATAGCACTTTCTTCAACCTCCTTTCTGTATGAATCTTGGTGATTACTTGAAAGAAACCTCTTCCTTGAGTGGACTACTTAGAAAATCTAACTTTATATTCATTTGATGGGTGTTTTTCATGCTCTTGTGCAGCTATTCCTATTATAATTTTAACAATTTTCATTCGAGTAACAAGATAAAGTACTTATTTATAGTCACAGTCAAGTTCTCGCTTAAATTTCTTTACTTTCAATTTTACTTCATGTCATTTTATCTCTCAATTAGGCTTTATCTTTGTAATAAAAATCCATATTACATAATATCCTTGTGACCTCATGGATACTATTAAAGTCCTATGTGTTATTTTTATATTGTTTTTATTTCAGATATCAAATTTAAAATTGTTTAACCTTTTGGAATTTTTTTAATTTAGTGCTAAAGTTTCAATTTAGTGACTAAACTTTTAAAATTCGTGCAAATTTTGCTCAAAATATTATTTTTGCTAATATGGCTACTACATAGACATCTATGTAGCATTCAGTAGACATGTTACATCAGTAAAAACAATCTTTTGACCTGATTTATAGAAGTTTTAATAAGTTAATCACTAAATTGAAATTTTAAAAAAGTTTAGACACTTTTAAATATGTTATCCCTTTTTATTTCGTCATTCATGGCATCTACCTATTCAGGATCTTGAATTGCCTCCTCAAATATCACAACCTTATTATGGTGCACCAAATTTTCACTTCGTTAATAACATTGTCAAGGATTACTTCATAATATCACAAGGTGTTATAGATTATTGGTAATTTCTCATTAGCCTTCCAAGTTCTATTAAGAACTTGATTGAGACTACAACTTGAGGTACTTCTTCTTTAGATTTAATAGGGCTATAACTGTTGGGCTCGGGTCCCCTTCCCTATCCCGAGACGATCGCTTGAGGTCGTCGGGTAAGGATCACGCGAGGAGAGGGTCAAAAGGATTTAAATTTGAAGAATTGGCAACGTGTAAAGTGGCGGTTTGTCGCGGCGGATGCCTCGCGGGAGAAGTTCGCTGCGGCCAACCTCTGGCTTTGCCACAACAAACTCTCAAGGCGAGCGCTCCTCACCCTTCGAGACATTCAACAACCAATACTAAACATACATACATTATAAAATTCTAACCATCCAACTCACCCACCAGACAAACATAATCATACACAAAAGGAACTTCAATTCTTCATTTCCTTACTAATTCAAAAGAGTATGAGTAAATACATATCATCATACACATCAAAGCTTAAAACAAAATACATAAGGATGCTCAATGTTGATATGTCTAATGAGCTATTCAAAATGTTCACTAACTTAGTACAAAAGCTAACTATCTTGGAGTTTGTCCAAATGCCTTGCAAGGATCACTGATCTTCTTGATCTGCACTTGAGGAGGGAAAAATGATGAGTTGAGCTACACAGCTCAGTAGCTAATATATTTATAGCCATTGGCAATGAGCCACACAATCAAATATATATACATATATGTCTAGCAATTCAATAATTAACAATTCAACTCACAATCCATAATTAACAAAAGTCATCAATGTAACACTTTATGACAATTATCTATCAAAGCATAACACTTGATTATGCACCATGCACAAACAAATGGCTCGAGGGTTCCACAGAAATGAAATGGAAAAATCGAAGTTTACACCATGAACATAATGAGTTCATTTTTCGGAGCTCATATGCCACAAGCGGCAGCCGGGAGAAGGCTCTTGTCAATGTGCACGTGATGAACAGAATGGTTCCACTCTTGCCCAAACAAAGCATACATTCGTTTTATCATATGCTCATACTTTCATGCTTTTCCTTCTTTCATTTATACAAAATGTCATGATACATTCCAATGCATAACGTGATCATAATCACATTTCAATTATATCAAAATGTTATACATCTTTCAATGCATAACATAAAACACATCATAGCAATTCACAATTTAGCAACTTAAACATATACACACACATAAGCAAAATGCCCATTTACACAATAACCATAAATATATTACCCCACCTAATTTCGCTTGAAAAATTCAAGTTCAAGATTGCCTTTCCTCTTACTCTTGAGTAAGGTTGTCTTGATTCCCTTCAAATAAACCAATTTCTATTTAATTCAAATTCAAAAGAAAATTCATAAAACTTTAATAATAAAAAATGCTAAAATTGAACTATAACCCTTTCAAAAATCTAAACTCCGGGCAAATTTTCTATGATCATTCTGTTCAGGTAAAAGAAGAAATTTGATAACACTTTCTTCTAGAAAAATGTCCCCCATCTTTTTTAGTTTCTAATGACACTTAAATCATTCAATTTGGTTTAGTAATCTGAAAGTTATACTCCAAACATTTTTGAACTACTCTTATACTAAAACAATATTCTATGCTCAACTTCCTTCTAAACATTGAGATCCTTAGAGACTGAATTTAAACTTTATCTCTTCATACCACTTTTAGCCCTATGCCTCTAGTTTACTCTAAATTAAAAATCACTCCATTTGGATAACTATAGCAAAAGTTATGCTCAAAATACCGAAGCATGTTTGGTGCAAAAAAATTGACTTTGCCGCGGAGAACTTTCACCGAAACCTACTCCGAAAACATGTTTTGCTACATTTTTCATCTTTTTACTTCCCACATTTCACATATAACCCATCTTAAACCTAATCCATCTCTTCTACTTCATTTTCAACTTCATTTCAACCCGATATTATTGACAAATACATCATGATCTATCTTTGATCATTAACCCTAAAAGAGAACATTTGCCTATATCATTCATCAACAACTTCCCACACATATTCAGCTTTATTTGAGTTTCATTTAACCAAACCCATGAAATTTAAAGCATAACTTACTTGTTGAAGCTTCAAATTCTTCAAACTCTTCAAGATCTCTAAAACCTCAGCTTTTCTCTTCTTTTCCTCTCCTTCCATGACACTCTCCTTTTTCTCTCTTCTCACTCCCAATTTTTTCTTCTTTTACACTCTTAATAATCATACAATGTCCTTTTTGCCCTCCAATATAAGCCTTATATCTTTTAACCTTAAGTGACTTGCCAATTTTGCCTTTGATACATTATTGTAACATTAATACTTTAATTCCATCAATCCATGCAATAGATCCTCCTAACTTTGACATAATAATTAAACTCCAAATAAAATGCTTTATCTAGCAAGACCACAAAAATTTATTCAGATCATGCTTAAAAAAATAAATAAAAAATTTCAGGACCCAACAATAACTTAAGATACGTCTCCTTTAAAAACAAAAATAAGGAGTTTTCATAGCTTATTATGCATCTCCACATTCATTTCTATGCTTCATTTTTAGTAAAGGTCATATATAGACTCATAGTCTCCTATTTATCATGAGGTCAAACAATTTGTGTCCACCATTTTTATATCCAACAAAGATAGTCTTTTCTCCTTTAGTTTAGAGTTTTGATCTCTTTTTTTTGGAAAATGAGCATGAGTAATACAGATAAGCACCTTAGGAATTTATACACTTAATTTGGAACAATTTCTTGCTTATAAAGAAGTTATATTTTTGACACTGAGATCTATTTAATAAGTAAATAGTACATTACACAACTTCAACCCAAAATAAATTTGACAAGGTCAATAGTACATTATATAACTTCAACCCAAAATAAATTTGACATACCTTTAACCTTTAGCATGATCGTTGCCATGTCTATTAGAGTTTAATTCTTCCATTCAACAACTTTGTTATATTTTGGTGAATGTAAGAAAATTTAACTTCATATTTTATTTATTACTATTCATTATACTGGTTAAATTTAATAGAAGTATATTCGTTGCCTCCATTAGTTTGTAAATTTTTAAGAGGATAACTAGTTTATCTTTAAATTAAGTCTTGAATTATTAAAAGTAGTCAAAAGCTTCACATTTCCTAGCAGAAAATAGACCTAAATATTTCTAACAAATCCATCGATAAAGGTAAAAGTGGGCTACCTATGATTAAGAATTCTATGTTAATGTGAGAATCTTAAAGACATAAGAACATTATTTAATTAGGAAATAGTTTACTTTGTACAATGATCATCAATCTTTCAAGTATTTTGGGAGTAAAAGGCAATTGAGAACGAAAATATATACTAGATGGTTAGATTTTGTTGATAAGTTCCCATATGAATTAATGTACAAATCAGGGAAGAATAATGTAGGTGTTGATGCATTAAGTATAAGGCTGATTATAGTGGAGACCTTGAGTATAAAGGTTGAGGATCTTGCGTATTTGAAGGAATTATATGAGAGTGATGGAGATTTTAGGGAGATATGGGGCTTGTGTTTGGATAAAGAGTCACATGATGACTTTCATCTACATGATGGATTTTTGATAAAAAGAAATCAACTTTGTCTTCCAAAAACTTCACTCAGAAAGAAGATGAGGAGAGAAAGAGTCCTAAAGAGGTGAGAAAGAGACTATTAGCCAAAGATAAGGAGAGACATTGTTACTATTGTGAAGAGATGCTAAGTTTGTCAAGCTTATAAGGGACATGCTTCAAATGTTGGTTTGTACTTGCCATTACTATTTAGGAGGATTAGTATATAGATTTCGTGTTGGGGATTTAAAGAACACAAAGAGGCATGGAATATATCTTTGTGATTGTAGACAAGTTTTCTAAAATGACATATTTTATACCTTGTAAAAAGACAATGGATGCTATAGTTTGAAGCTATTCCTTAGAGATGTTCCTAGATCCATTACTTCTAATTGTAACACCAAAATTTTTATTCACATTTGGAGGACCTTATAGAAATTATTTAATTCTTCTTTTAAGTATAGTAGCATTACGCACCTACAAACTGATGGTTAGACAAAGGTGTTGAATAGGACTTTAGGTAATTTATACGATGCATATCCCATGACAAACCAAAAAGGTTAGGATTTCTTGATTGCACAAGCCGAATTTGCCTATAATAATGCAGTCTATATTGCTATTGGTCAATTTCCATTTTTTATAATTTACACAAAGGTACCTAATCATACTTTTGATCGTGTTAAAATGCCTAAATCTTCTAACGCTTTTCCTATTGCACAAAGTTAGCTAAAGAGGCATAAGCGATTCTAATGAAGGTGAAGAAAAAGATTGAAAGAGCTAATAAGAAGTATAAGGCTAAGGTTGATCTGCTTAGGAGAACTCAAGTATTTAACGTTGGAGATGAAGTTGTCGTTTTCTTAAGTAAGAACCGAACCGTTGGAGGTCATCATAAGCTATAACAAAGAGGTATGGTCCATTCAAAGTTAAAAGTAAAATCAGTGACAATGCATATATTGTTGAACTACCTCTAAAGATGGGTAATATCTCTCCTACCTTCAATGTTGCTGATCTTTAGCCTTATTTTCATGATATGAAACTTGGATATGCTAATAATAACTCAAAGTCAAATTCTTTAATAAGTGGGGGTAAATGATGAGGCATTTGAATTCTTGGACAAGCTGGGACATTCATTAGCACGTGATCATGTCTTGTCTAGTATTCCTCTATATATTTCTTTCTCATCAGGCAAAATAGGATATTAGCTAGCACATGATTACGCCTCAGCTAACATCATGCCTTAACCAACATCCTTCGCTGCGAGAACTTTTTTAATTCCTATAATGAATTAGATTTTCCTATTTTGACTAGAAGTCTTTCTAAGATGAATTAAAGTTTCTTATTTTGCCCGTAACTCTTCTTAAGATGAATCATGGTTTATGTAAACCTATTTAAACAACTTTTGAAAGAAGTTAAATAACTCCCCGTTAATAAAATTTATTTTCTCTTTAAGAATTTTTATTCTACAATTCTTAGGTTGGAATTGTATTTGTTTATCCTATTCGTTGCATCAAAATAAGTCTAAACTAATGTTGTGAGCTGAAAGTCTATTTCGAGTCTTAGAGCGCATCAACGACAACGCTTATCGTATTGACCATTTAGACAAATTTGAGGAATTAAACTATATTCATTGTTATAATCTTTAACCCTATAACAATAATAATAAACTAAATTTGAGGGCAATTTCTCTTTATGTTAATGGAATTGGCATGCTTATATCTTTAGAGGAGACATTTGAGATATTAGAGCACCCAATTACTAAGGCTCAAATTAAGCATGCACAAGCAACTTTGTAGATGATCATGAATTTGTGTAAAGAGGACTCATCGTATTGGCCAAAAAATTTTATGTATAACTGTACAAGTGAGTGAACGTTTGACGATATAGTCAAAGATTGAGAACTGTTCATAATAATTGTTAATTATGTTATTTTTTATTAGGCCCAAAATTTATTAAGATTTTATAATTATTTGTTTTGTTAGAAATAGCTAATTAAAGGAAGAATTGTTCCCTTCATTCAACCAAAAATTCTGAGTATTACTTATTTTATAAAATAAAAGAAGAATATAAGTTCTCTTTCTGCTTTTATTCTTGTTGTGAATTAATTTCTCTTCCTATTTAAGTGTACCATCATCTTCTATATGAAATTTCATTAACTCTTTATTTTTAGATCATAATATAACCAACAAATTTCACAATAATAAAAGTAGAATAATCAACCCACTAACTGGCGACAGAACGAGACGAGACGGAACAGAAACTGGGGACAAAGAGCTGTTTGGTTGATGGTGGAGAGAACAGAGAATCTTGTCTCCGTCTCCAGGACAGATGTGTTTAGTTGTAGGGGACAGAGATAGAAAATAGTACAAATGACGAATATGCCCATAGTATTTAATATGATTAGGAAGATGTAATTCAATGGTATTTTTATTATGAATGGTCTGTAATTCAATAGTTTGTATTATTATTATCATTATGTCTAATTAATATTAATATTATTATATAATTTGTATTTATTATTATTGAAATATATTATTATTAATATATTTATATAATTTGTAATAATAATT
>JANKOE010000006.1:46340807-46366563 GCA_026284465.1 Erythroxylum citrifolium
TGTCTTCACCAAAGGACTCTACAACAAACAGTTTCATAACCTTGTTTGCAAGTTGGGCATGTGTGATATCTATGCACGAACTTGAGGAGGAGTGTTGACCAGAGATTATTAGCATTGATATTGTTATAATTACACCTATAATCTCTCCTATAATTGTGAGATTTCATAGAGTTAATAGCTAGATTACTTGCTAAATAGTCATAGGAATTTTGTATATAAACCCTTGTTCCCATGTACACAAACACAAGCAATATAGATTATCTTCAACATTCAACACATTCAACAGGGCCTATTTGTATGACATATGTCCCTACAAAAGAGCAAACTGCAGATATACTCACTAAGGGACTATCAAGGCAGAACTTTGACGAACTTGTTTGCAAGTTGGACTTGATCAATATCTATGATCCAACTTGAGGGGGAGTGTTGGAGATGTCAATTAGAGAAGATCCCAACAGAATATTACTTCTCATTAATATATGATCTATAGGAGGATTATTGGGGATCTCATATCAAATCAAGATCTCTGCTATATTAGTTTAGTTCCTAAAATAGCTAGTGTGGTTCCGTATATATATGTATGATGTAAACAAAATATATAAGAAAGAATACAAAGAAGAAAGGAAAAAGTTTTAGCTACCGTGGACATAGGTCTCAAAAGTCCGAACCACGTAAATTCAAGTGTTTTGTTTTTTCTCTCAAATCTTCATTAGGTTATGCTAAAAAAACTAAAACATTGAAAAAAATCAAAATTTATAGTTTTCATTAGAGATGGCAACGGACAGGTTGGACTTAGGTTCATCTATAGCTCGAGCTAGATTCAATTGTTTTTTTCAAGCTCAGGCCAACTTGAGTCTAACTAGGCTTCAACTTATTTATAATCCTAACCCAAGCCAGATCGAGCTTTCAATTGGCTCAAATAACCTGAAACTCGATCTTAAAACCTGAAGCAATCACAAAACAGTGTACCAACTGGAAAAGGCAAAAGGAAAGCCAAGAAGTACCTGATTGATCACAAAACAAAGTTAGACCTTTGAGCAGCCAAAAAAATCCCAAGGTAATCAATCATATGAGTCACTTCCAAACAACAAGGTTCCAAACCACAACCAGAGGTTCAAAGAATACCAAATGAGTGTAAGAACTAGTTCCAAAAACACTAAATGAGTGTAGGCGGTGGCAGGCGACAATGATCAAGAAGGAGAGACGCACAAAGGTGGAGAAGTTGGTGGGAGACTGAAGATACGACAAATAGAGATAAAGGAGAGGACTTTAACCCTAGTCGTTTTCATTTACCAATAGACAAAACGTCACTTTGTTAATGTAATAAAATGATTTCGTTTTGTGTATTACAAGAGGTTTGAGTTTTAAGTCAAGTTGATCCGTGAAGCCCGAACTCAAGCCTGACTCGAACCAAGAATTCTTTTTTAAAACTCAAGTCGAGCTTTGGCCAAAGTCCAATCAACTCTAGTCAAGTCCATTGACTTTGGGCCTTACAGAACCGGGTTTGGCCAAGCTCAAGTTTTTTTGTCATCCCTAATTAAGTTACAAAAACAAGAAAAAATAGAAACCAAAAATTAAAACAAACGTTTTTTTATTGAATTTAAAAATAAAATTACAAAACCAAAAACAATTATACAACATTTTATGGCAATGACCTATCCTCATTTACATGCAACCCACAACTCAATGTTTGACCAATAATATCACAAGATGCTTAAATAACTACAATAGGTTATATATAATGGAGAACAATTCCAAATATATTTTTAAAAGTTTTAAGAAAATGAAACAAGGAAAATTATATAACTTTTGATAGACGTCTTTGAAATTGAGACATGTATCATGTAAGCCATAGAAAAATCATATTTCTTCAATTGAGGATTCCTACCTCATTAAGCAGATCCAAAAGAAACCAAAACTCTACTACATTCCACTTCTCATCATTATACTAATCAGAGTAAGTTCAACAATAAGCTTTGGCTAAATGAAAGTGCAAATGTATTATACTCTTGTCAAGAACTACTTATCCATATTATCAATAAGACAGGTCTATGTCACTTAGCATGATTCATGAAAGCCATATTACTAGGTTTCTCTTAATTACCTGACCAATCCTATGAGCTCGATCTTCAGCCTGAATTAAGTCACCAGGAGTCCAAGATAACTCAGCAAAAATAACAGTGCTCGCAGCTGTTAAAGTTAACCCAACACCACCAGCTTTGATAGACAGCTATATAAACACATTTCAAGATAAAATGAATCAAATGCATTTTAAACGAGAATTTGTTGCATCCAAAATCAAATATAAACTGAATTGGCATACTACTGCTGCCTTCATAGCATCCTTTTCCTGGAAATCAATAACCAAAGCTTGTCTTGATGCTGGGGGCGTACTTCCATCAATTCGAATACAATCAACTTTTTTTTTCTAGAATTTCAGTAGATAGTGTAAGCATAAGCAATTTTAAACACATTAAAACAACTTAAGATGTCTTACACGAAGAAACTCATGTATTGAATCAATCATGGTTTGATGGTGAGCAAATACTAGAAACTTGCACCCTGCCTGCTAGGAACAATGCAACAGTAAGGCTTTAACCATTGGGAAAGGACAATCATCAAACTTGTCTAAAAAATGGCATAAAATCATGAAAAATTGGAAAGAAAATCAAACATCATTAGCAACTTCCTACAAGGCATAAGAGCAAAGATTTGAATGGTGGACAGATAATAATCCACAAGGACATGCGCCATCTGCCATGGATCTTAAGCTATCACTTTCACTACGTTACAAGATAAAGGAGTTTTCTTCATCTTAAAGTTTCTCCCTTATATTTCTTTCTTACACTTTAAGTATTATTTTTAAAATATCCATTTAATTAAGAAGAAAGAAGAGACTTTGTTGAAAATAGAAGTACTTGACTATAACAAAAATAAACTCCTCCACAGTTAGTGCCCATTTTTCAATTAAATTCTGAAACATAATTATTCTTCAATTTATTATTATTTCATTTGCTCTAATGTACATATATTTGTGTAAAAGATTTTTATAAAAAGAATAGGGAATGAGAAGCAACCACACAAGTTGAACCATATGCATTGACCAATTAGGAAACAGGAAAATCGACAATTACCTCAATTACAGTTCCCAAATAATCTAGAACCGCTGGGATCTTAGCTTCTGCAGAATCAGTATAAATCTGGATTACAGGATAGATTTGTTAAATGAATTGCATGTTAGAATGTTAGGCAACAGAATGTTGACAGCAGAGTTGCTTTGAAATTGGTACAAAAGTGAAAGGAACATCTAAATGAAAAAGAAGGGTGTTCATAAGCAGCAAAATTCACCATGATTTAACTTGTCCATCAATAGTGCACAAAGAGAAACAATGAATTGTCATCAAAATTAAGAAATTAAAGCTGGCTTAGCTGTTAATAACTTGGCAAGCTATTAAGATACCTTATTGATAAGATTCTTCTTAGTGAATTTCAACAATTCAACCTCCTCTTTTGATTTGCATTCCTTGATTTTGCCTTTAATCATCTCCAACTACAAAGATATACGATGAAACAACAATATAATTAGATGTTGTCTCTCATTTTATGCTTCTAGAAACAAATGCAGGTTCAAGGCGATTAATGGATTCTACAAGCAAGTTAAATTTTAAGATCAATTGCCACTAGTAAAGTTACCTCTCGGAATAAAGCATTAACTTTTTTCATATCCTTCTCAGCCAGTTCTAGGAAGACCTGAGAATCAATTTAAAGGATGTCTATTTATTAAACAAAGATTTCCATTCAACTCTTGAACATACATAAGCGCACACATAAAAATCATGGTTAGAGAGAAAATTAGAAAGCAATATAATTTGCTTTCATTTGAAAATTTTATGATGTTTTCTATTCTACATATTCCCATCAAATATAAGAAATTAATAGCTTTTAGGAATGTGAAAGTGTAGCAAAATCATGTATATTGACTGATTGTATTTGATTAAATTTTATATTATATTAAAATATCTCATAAATTATAAGATTAGAAAAACAATTCCTATTCAAATTTTGACATAGAGCCAAATTAGGCTTCTTGAATCAAGTCATGTATATTGATTGAATGATTTCGATTCAATTTTCTATTATATTAAAATATGTGGTCAAGATACATATTATCTCATAATATTATAATCTGATTGTAATCAGATTCTATAGATTAGATAGCAATATCTTAGAGATAAACATTATCCTAGGATTATCTTCTATATCTGTACAGATTATCAAGCCTATTCTGTACTCCTATTCATGTATATATGTACTACATTCTCTTAGTAATATAATATAGAGCAAATCAGCTCTTATTCACAATGTCAAATGGTGAAGCAATTTTTAAAGGCTAATTTTTCTAAAATACCAACTGTACTTCACTTAGGTTTTTCTTTTCTCTTTCTGAATGAGCATCTTTATTAGTTTGATCAATTCCTGCTCTTCTCTCTTGCCATTTGGAATAGGTAGATGATTTGGCAAAGATACTTCTGACATTCTATGTGCAGGAATTTTGGGTTTTATATTGTCATATAACTCAAAGGTTGTGGGTTTATGAACATCAAATCGAGTATTTGTTGGTTAATTTTGTTGGATTGTGGTATACTGTCCTTTTTTCATATTTTTCATCAAAAAAACTGAGATTCATGGCAATGTTAGTACTGGCTTTAATACCCTTAACCCTTGTATTATGGAGAATGACTCTTTAAATTAATTAGCAACACAACTTCTATAGGTGTTCTGAGGTTGTAGATTTTTCTTGCAGGCTGGCAATAATGGCTTCGGAAAGATTATTAGTCCTACAGCCTCATAATTGGACTTTGAGAAGGGACCATGGCATGATGTTGTATTATAATCGGGAATATGGCAAGGCAGTGCAAGACCTTAGCATATGCATGGCATTTGCCCCGGAAGAAGAGGCAGAAGCCATAGAGCCATTTGTTGAGAAATTACATTTATTGCGGCTTGAATCATCATAGAAGTCTTTGGGACAATCCGATCGCCTCATAATTCCCTAACATTATCTGCAAGACACATCGAGCAATGGCTTAATTATTGAGTTCTTGGAGGTTTGCGTTAGAAGATGGCATAATAGAGGACTGTAACAAGGGATCTTTCTCCTCCCCCGTTAAGCTTGTTGCTGCTATATTGGTGTGCTCATCTTGCCATGTGGTATGACTTTTAAGCTTCAAATATGAGTTGGTGGCCGCTCGGTTCCTCTGATAAGAGGTGTGGTTGAGTAGAAGGGACTCATCTATCCTTAACCAAATTCACATCCGAATGATCAACCGCAACAATCACAAAACCGAGAGCAAGAAGCGCAGAGCATGGCCCTGGAGGATAACGCTCAGTCAGACATGGGAAGGACCATATTCACCATTAGATAAGCTCTGCTTCAATCATTTATTTGTTTTATACTTTATTATCGCTTATGCTTTTGTACAACGCAACTTGTGGGTACCTTTTTCCTGGCCGTGCCAATCAGGTTTTTTAATGGCCCACGCCCTCATCATCATTAACAAAGGGTTTTCAGATTTCTCGGCAAAAAGAGCCTCACCAAAATACGCTGGAACAAAAAGACAGACTGACTGCCTTAACACTTCGTTCGGTTTCGACATTGTTCGGTCTCGACACTGCTCGGCTACGGCCTTGACACCTCTGCTACGGCCTTCGACATAGCTCGACCCTTGAGCAACGCTCTGGTCTCGACTTTGCGTTTTCGACATAGCTCGGCCCTTGAGCAACGCTTGGGTCTCGACTTTGCATTTTCGACATAGCTCGGCCCTTGAGCAACGCTCGGGTCTCGACTTTGTGTTTTTGACAACATTTTCGACATAACTCGGCCCTCGAGCAACGCTCGGGTCTCAACATCACGCTTTCAAAAAAAATTTCGACATAGCTCGGCCCTCGAACAACGCTCGGACCTTAGCATTTCGCACGGCCAAGTTTCGAACGAGATCCTCGAAACTAGATAACGCCAAGAGCCGAAATCTTGGATCGCTCCGCTTCAATATCGATCGGCCATGTTGCCAAGACGTCAACCATGATTCTCTCAAACCTTATGACTGATCGACGTATATCGAACGCACTCGACCTGCTATCTGAAAAGATAGTCCCTCGACACAACCACTTGGCTCCTCTCCTCCGCCAATGAAGAGGGTTGAGCTCGCAAAGCGTCCTTCTCCTCCTTCGCCTCTGAAAGTTCAGTTCTTAAAGCATTAACATGGACAAGAAGATCATGAATCTCCCGAGTCACCGACCCTGTGACTTCATGGAATCGATCGATACATCCCAGAGGCGAACATCAGGTCCTTCGCATAGCCACGCACAAGACTGGCCATTAGCCCCCCGCAACGAATCCACAAACTTTCCGACTTGAGGAGGAACGACCTTATGAACACCATAAAGAGCCATGCCATGCCCCTCCGCGATACCCCAGGACAAGACTATCGAAACTATACCGATTGAGTGTCTACATCCGATCAATCGGTCTTATCACTAACTGTCGTGCACCAGGAGTCGAAGCTCGACTAATCGGGCCTAGCACGAGTTGTCACAAAAGCGAGTCGCACAATCCTTATGTACTCCTTTGACGCTTTTCCTTGGTCAGGCTAGAGGAGTAGGGGGCTTATGGTTGGGTCGGCTGTGCTAGGCCCAAGCCCAAACTTAGAACGGCACATGGGTCGATCGGCCCATTCCTCAACATTGACCTAATTCTTACAGGTCTTCACTATATAAACTCATCATCTCGCCATGATAGAGGTACGACTCCAAAACCCTATTTTTCTCTTAAGAAAACTACTAAAACCCTCACAGTAAAACTGACTTGATCGTCGGAAGGGCCTTCCGGGAACCAACCCCCGGCGCGCCTTTTTTTTTTTTGCAGGTATTCAATAGCAAGATTTGTCTGAATCATGGATCCAAACAACAACGTTCAGCCCCTACAAAATCCGACTGAACCACTCTTGTTCTTTTTAAGGCTAACTAGTGCTTGAACTTATCCTCTAAGCATTTGTAACTCTTAGATTACAACCTAAAAAAACCTTAATTGTGATTGTTTTCTCATTTATCCATTGCTCCAATTCAGGTAACACCTATTTAATGTCCTTTTCTATCCATCTAAAACATTTGTTTTTCCCTTTTTTCCATATTTTGAACACATTAAACCATGTCCTCTTTTGATGTATTTCTCAAAGAGCATAACCAATCTATAAACTCAAGACACATTATTCAATTCTTGTCAAGTTAACAATACTCAAGTATTTGTCTCCATATAATCTGAGAGAAAATATGGTTAAAGAATAAGTGAACCAGAGATTCATATTCATTTTTACACAATAGGATTTTTATCTTATCCATAGTGTCAAGTTTGTTCTTAACAACTAACCACATTAGATAGGTTTGTAACTTTTGGAAGGTAATTGTTATTCCAACGTTATATTTTTTGGCCCCTCATTCTAAGTACCTCTTTACATGATCTATTCATAAATTTACATAAATAATTTTCCTTCTAGACATACTATTCTAGATTCTTTATGATCAATTTATATATTATTAAAATATATCTACCCTTCGTAATCCGTGATGTCTTTGACCAGACCCTTCGTAAGCCCGGAACCTAGATTTGTGAATTTGGACCGGTCTGCTTCATCCAATACAACCTGCTGCGTTTCTTCCACCGGGTTCATCTGCTCGGTTTCTTCGTTAGCTCTCACTTCTAGAGAGCTTGTCAAGACGACCAGTCACGATATTTCAACTCCATTGCTTTTCATAAGTTGCATCAAGCAGTCACTCCATTGCTTTCTTCCATCTATATTTCAACTCTTGAGTTGATATGGTACCTTTTCATAAGTATGGTCATATCTTGAGTATTTTGTAACAACTCTATTATCCTCTAGTTGTCAAAAAAAGGAGAAGTAGTCTCCCCATTTCGCACCAAGCATTTAAAACTATCTACAAACTTATTCTTTATGTTGAGTAGTTAGGATATAAACCATGAAAATAAGGGCTTATGCTTGATCTGCTGTATACTCTTATCCCTCAAGAGTAACAAAATAAAAATTGTTGTTTTAAGTTTTGACTAAGGCAACATATTAGTTTCAAACTATATCAACAACGTTAAATAGATATTGCAACACTTTTAAGTCTTTCTAAGGCAACAAAGTAAATTTTTTTAGGTAACAATTTGTTATAATACAAAAAAAAATATTCTTTTGTTACCAATCATATTTAACTTAAAATCAAACTCTTGTCATTATGTTGGCAAAATCCATCTCTACATTAAAAGAAATATATAGATATTAATGCACATCTTAATTACATACGTACTATTAAATGTAAATGACAAAAAATTACATTTATATATTATATATAGTGCATAAGGACTTGTAAAATTCAACCTTTTAACATTTTCAAAATATAGTAGTAAAAAATCACTTACTAAAATATTCATCCTCAGTATCATCCTCCATTCTATATGGAATATAAATGAATAATCTAAAAACTAAACAAAACCGATACGTATGGGCACTCCAAAATCCTTCACAAAGTACCTCCTTGTCCAAGAGTAGTTATATATGCTGCAAATAACAAAAATGGCTCAAAAGATAATACTACTAACAGTAAAACACTGTAAGATGCTTTTTGCATGAGAATCAATTATCATATACATAATTTGTTCAACAATGTTTAAAAAGTTCATAAATCATTATTCATACACCATCAAGATCGCTCAATTTGGCCTTCTACAGTTATTTTAACATCATGCTTTTGTATAAAGGTCACCTCTATTACATTAGCAACAACCTTGGTCTAGAGACGTTTTTTGTTCTTTCTCTGCTTGAAAATGTTTCTGTTCGTTGTAGTTCATCATTCCTCCAAAAGATTAGGGATGACCATGATCTGAAAGATAAATGGTGAAATGTTAAGGTTGGAATTGGAAGACCCCATTTCCATAATCCGAGGTATTATCTTTTGGCAACAAAGCAAAACATCTTGTTTTTCACAGTTCGATATATGATAATAGCTCTAATAAATAAAAAATAGAAATATAATGGAAGGATTAAAAGATTCTAACCAGTGCCAAAATTTTAAATTGATCAACATGATAATCTTTTTATAGTAACATGTTGTTTAAAACTTATAGGTATAACATCTTTTCAAAAATTTTATTTTATTCCAAGGGGAACACCTTCATTGCGATATCTTCAATACCAGATCTTCAAAGCACTTCTCTACATTTTCTCTAGTTTTGACACTATTCTAGGAGCAAAGATCCAAGCTCTTTTGCTAGAGATATGCCCTCTTCTCTACTTACAACTCTATCAAACTCCTGACATCATTCACAAGTTTTAATAAAATCAACTGGAAGATGAGAAACAGGATACTAGTTTTTTCTTTTTGTAAACTTAAATAAATTTTTAACAAGGAAGAGAAGGATAAAATAAGAGAATAAAAAGTATAAATTCAAAGAAGGTATAATGGACTCAGTGATCCTGTAAAATTCATTACTACATCAATGTTAGTAGGCTGAACTACACATAAAGCCAGTTTGAGATTACACTTTCCAAATGTCATAATGGGCAATCAATAAATCAATAGTTTATGCACTAAGGTGCTGTATTGGGACATTGTGGGCAAAAGTTTTAAAAAGTTAATCCCATGATAAGTAACTATTAGTTTTCCATTTATATTCCTCAACACATAATGAGGGTACCTTACTCGATCCACTTTATTTCCAACAAGCATTTTCACACGGCATTGTTTCTGCAGTATAGTTCCACTTCTTTTAGCCCAGATTTTTGATAAGGTGGTAAAGGTTTCTCTCCTTTTCACATCATAAAATATTGTAAAAAAAAGTAGGTTAATCTACTAATGACTGTCAGGTGATCAATCCAAGTAAGTCCGAGCAGCATACTTGCAACTGAAACATTCACTTGTCTTTTTAGGCCTTTAAAGTAAGGGATCAATCTAGTCCATAGAATGATGCAACATACAAAAAAATCAGATAAGCATACAAAGATAAGGTGCCAGAGCAACTTTTCTTATTTCAAAAGTGGCTATACTTTTTGTGATCAAATTTAAGAAACAAAATAAAGGAAAACTATTGTTTAAGGTAAGTAAGATCTCTCCAATACGCAACAAAAGTATTGTATGGATAAGCATTTCCTACATTTCACGTTAAACACGCCACAAATATATGCAAGAACTTTCCTTTATAACAGACCATTATTATTTCTCGTCACTTATTAGCAGTAGTATCGATAAGCCATAACATATAAATTATACTACCAATGGAATACCAAGAACAATCCTTTGGGCATTCCTATGGTAAGAGCTTATTGGTGTTCTGAACCTCTCCTGTCTAGCTGCAAAAAGCATATTGATTGAGCAAATTCATAAATATAAACCTCTCAATGTAATTCAATTCATTTTTTGTTCTGCTACAGAAAAAGTACTCACAAGGGTAATTGATAATTCATTTTGAGTTCACTATAGTTTAGTGTTACATTGGTATTTGGTAAAAAGCTCGTAAAGCGTTGAAATGGCATAGGCTCTTATGCTTAAGACTATCTAAAGTACAATAACAAGGTATACATAGTAAATTGGAAACATGAACAACATAAGATCAATACTATTGCATAACTATATCTTAAACTGTAACCTTCAATCACTCCCCACCTACCGTTAGATGCTTGATCTTAAAGTCTACACCTTTCACTCTTTGATTTTATTGTTGTCGTTGGACTGTTTTGATGTTTTTATTTACTTCTGTTGATCAGGGTATGCCCTAATGACCTTTTATATAATTTTTTTGTTTAATACTAATTTACCATTCATCCAAAAAAAACAAATAGTATCAATGCATCATCATGTCGAAAACCATATCCAGATGCTTTGTTGATTGAAAGTTACAAGAAGAGATTAGATAGCTCATCCGTTATACTAGTGTGGAAATGTGGCACTAAACACAAAGCTTGTCTTTCCCCAAGAGGAGGCATATCCATTTGTTGAACAATCCTCCTAATTTCGGTTGCGTTAAAGCTTTTGGTGAATGATCAAGATAGAAAGGAGAGCATACCTGATTTGTGATGCAAAGAAAGGAGAGCATACCTAATTTGTGATGCAAAGCCTTATTAAGCTTGTAACATTCGTCATCTAGGAGTTGCAATAGGAGCTAGGCAAGGGCAATAATGCCTTAAAACTCAACAATATAACTAAAATTGGAAAGGTTAATTCATTTGTAATCTATCCTTAGCCCAGCTGAGTCATTTTTTGGATTTTTGAAACCCAATGACAACTTTTTTCCTAACTCTTTCGAGGAGCAATTCTTGTAAGCTATACAAGGTGTACATTATGATGTATAAGAACCACTTTTTAATTTTTCAAAAAATATTATATACATATATATATCTAATTAATTTTTTTTCTTATCTTGCCACATAAAACATTTTTTACATTGCATGCCAATTAGGATAGTAACTAACTCAAAATAATATTAAATATATTCTTAAATTTAATTAATAATTATTTATGCTAATTCTTATAATTTTCTATTATTCCTCCTTTTTAACATTCTAGTCGTTAACTTTGTATCAACTAATGAATTAGCTAATCATTAAGTAATTAAATAATAAAATTCATTATTATTGAAATTAAAATTAGAAGAAAATTTTAAGTTTAACTAAAAAGAGATTCTTAAATAAAAATTAATTGGTTTATTTTAGTTTACAAGAACTTATTAATTTTCAAAAATTGATCTATTAATTAATAACTTAATAGATTTTTAACAATGAGAATTATTAAAGTAAATCGAACTGCAGAGTTAAATAGTTCAAGATTTTTATGGTTGAATCGGTCAAACTGGTCAAATTTTTTAATCATTGCTAAAGTCATTAATTACTACTTTTGGTGTTACAAACAATGATTTTATTTTAAAAACATAGTAATATTTTTCAAAAAATAATGATTTTATTAAATGTCCCCATCACATAAGCTGGAGTTGCTGTGTAACTTTTATCAGGTAATCGATGCCTATGAATGACGGTCGGCTGTTGGAACAACTAGGGTTAGAATGGTGGGGAAACTAGAGATGGTGGTGATCCAGCGTGGGTTGTAGATTCATCAACTATGTGGGTCGTTGTCGTGTTAAGCCTCTCATTTCGTTTTTTTTGTTCCACTTCAAAACGCATGTGTGTAATGCATTTACATGATATGATAGAATATCCTTTAGTAAACTATTGCAACAATTTCAAATGTTGCATATATAAGACTTTATTGCAACATTTTTTAATGTTATTACCTTTTGCTATATGTAGCAACAAATGACTTTTTTCGTTACTTTTTAATATTATTAAAGGCAACACTTTGAAAATTGTTGCATTATATTAATTTTTAACAACATATTTTTAAATTGTTGCAAATATGTTGTTACCTAAAGGACTTTTTACCTTAGTGATATGATGAAAGAGATGGTGGTATAGTTCTTGTCTTTCTCCTTTATAAAGGTTTCACACCTTTGAAACATAGTTAGTAACTCCAAAGAGGCTCTTAAGGTAGAGTTTGGGATAAGGGGTGGAAAGGTCATAGGATCCAAAGAGGATAGATTAGGATCATGCATTGTACTGGCACTAGCCATAATTAGTAAAGGTCAAAGTAGCAGAAAATAGTAGGTTCTATAAGTCTTGAAAAACAATTTCTATTAATGTTAACAATTTTAAGGGTTGATTAGGTGCAAAATAGAAGGATGAAAATGCCTTAATTGTGATAAAAAATATAGGGGGTTGGGAACGATCTCGTCTGGGATCATAGGATTTGTGGTAGAAGGAGGGGAATGAGGCAATAAAAATGGAGACTAAAGAAGAATCAAGAGCATATTACAATATAAGGAGACTATAAGGCAGTTGTAGAGTTCTAGAGAGAATTAGAAGAAGCATTTTGTTATCACATATAAAAAATAAATCACATAATGGATAGTTATTTAGGAACACTTTCATTTTTCTAAACGCATATGAAGCAAAAATACATGACTTAATTTAGATGCTGACAAAAATAAATTTAAATATATGGGTTTTATGGATATAATTGAATAATAAAAAATAGAAAGAGATGTATCATAATAATTTTGTTTTAAATAATTATATTAAAATAATTATAATCTTATTTAAGTTAATATTAATTTAAAGTTTCATATTACAATCTTAATCTATAAATATTATTACATTTTTAATCATTTATAATATCTACCTAGCCTTTTTAATAAACAAACATTCTAATTGATCAAATTTCAAATAGGAAAATGAGAAATCCCTAGGGAGTTTTACAAAATTTATATCTTCCTAAAGATAAATTTTAAGTATAGGGTTAACAATGGTTGAATTAATAATATATTTATTACAAGTGATTAAATTTTGATCATATAAAATTTATCATATATTTTATTTATTAAAAATATTTAATATTGGAATATTTAAGTTTCAATACAATTTCATTTGGAAACGATAAATGAACAGTAAATTAATGGAATATGAACTACATAAAGAATGAAGATAATTTTTAAAATATAAAGGTTAAAATAGAAAATATCAAATAAAAGAAATATCCAATATGATTAACTTCCTACAATATCTTAAAAAGTGATACAAATTGTAAAATTAAAAAACGACATTAAAAATTAAAAAATGAGCTTTCGTAATTTTTTATTCATCTTGCATAGCTAGGTTTGGCTTAAAAGATAACAAAATAGAAAAATTCTTGTAGTCTTTCTAATTTTCCGGTACAGTGGATAGCAAGATAATACATCGTGAATGACATATTAGTGCTCTTATTGTTAAGAACAATTAGGACTTAGATAGAGCTGCGTCGAATCTAAAATGAAACTAAAAATATTTAAGATAAAATAGACACATATTTTACGTGGAAAAACTCCTAAATTAGGGTAAAAGCCACTAATAAGGATAGAATAATTTTACTATAGAAAAATAGATAATTACAAACTAGACTCACAAAATATACAAAATATTTTCTCTCTCTTTTTTTTCTTCTCTCTTTTCTCCCTCACTCTCATTTCTTTTCTCCGTTAATGGGATGATTTGCTCGATGGCTAGCCATTTGGCCAGCTATCTTTGACTTTTTTTTATTTCCAACAGTGCCTACCATTTTTGACAATTCTCCCACTTGAAGATTTGATTGAGAGTCAATCAGAACTTCACACTATTCTTTCTACCTTGTCGCTTTATGTTGCTTACGTTTCTGTCAGGCCACACGAAGATCGACACCATATAAACTTGTTAAAATTGATTGCATTTTTCATAAAATCTGTCATGTTATCCATTGTATGAATTTTCTGCATATGCACTGTTTCTTCTTCCACTTTCTCACGAACAAAGTGATATTGAACTCGAATGTGTTTTGTCTTTTAATGAAATGCTGGATTCCTTGCAAGATGCAAAGCACTTTGGTTATCACAAAACAAAGCAATGTTCTCTTGTTTGCATTCGAGTTCTTCCAACATCAACTTTAACCACACTGCTTCTTTACTAGCTTGTGTAGCTACTACATATTCTACTTCTGTTGTTGATGTAGCCACAACTGGCTGTACGTAGTTTTAAAACCCAGCTCACAACTCCCCCAGCTAGTGGATTTACTTTTGTCAAGATTACCTACATAATCAACATCAACATATCGTCTGACAGTAAAATTTGATCCTTCATAACATAATGCAACATCTGAGTTCCCTTGATATATCTGAGAATCTTCTTAACAGTATTCCAATGCTCTCAACCAGGATTTGCCATGTATCGACTAACTACTCCCACTGTATGTGCAATGTCTGATCTTGTATAAATCATAGCGGACATTAAACTTCTCACTGTTGATGCATACGGTACTCGAGACATCTCTATCCTCTTCTTCATTGCTAGGACTCATACTTGAGGATAACTTGAAATTAATAGGAAAAGGGGTATAAATTGACTTATAATCTTGTATATTGAAACGTCGCAAGATCTTCTTTAAATAATTCTTTTAAGAAAGCTAAATATTCTTATTATTTCTGTTTCAGTGAATTTGTAATCCTAGAATCTTGTTTATTGGTCCTAAGTCCTTCATTTCAAATTCCCTAGCTAACTGTGCCTTCAATTTTTTGATACGATCATTGTTGGAGCCTACAATCAATATGTCATATTTCTCAAGCCTTTTGAAATATGCACAAGGGTCTGCATTCAGTCTGCTATATCCAAGGCTTATGATGAAGGAATCAAATCTCTTACACCAACACCATGACGCCTGCTTTAAACCATACAAAGATTTGTTCAAACTGCAAACCAAGTTCTCTTTCCCTTTTTATTCAAAACCTTCTGGTTGACGCATATAAATTTGTTCTTCAACGTCTCCATGAAGAAATGCAGTTTTCAAAACTAACTGCTCAAGATGCAAGTCAAATATAACACACATTGCCAGAATTACTCGAACTGTAGTGAGTCAAACCATAAGAGAAAATATTTTGTTAAAATCAATACCTTCTTTCTGAGCATATCCCTTTACCACCAATCTAGCACAATATCGCTCCACTTGATCATTGTCACTTCATTTGATCTTGTAAACCCATTTATTGCCAATAGGCTTTTTTCCTTGTGGTAGTGATATTAACTCCCATGTCTTATTCTTATGAAGTGCTTCAATTTCTCCTTGCATTGCTATCATCCACTAAGTTGCATCTGAACTATTTATTGCTTCTTGAAGAGTTGATGGCACTCCGTCCTTAGTTAAAAGACAGTATGTAATATTGCTCTCCATAATATAATCTAAGTGTCAGCTCAGTGCTTTTCTTGTGCGAGTTGATCTCCGAGTATCTAAAACATCGGATTCGACTAGTTCTTACTCCTCGTGCTCTGGTGCAACTTCAAAAGAATTATTTTGATCAACTTTCATATCCACTTATACTGTTGTAGTTTCTGGATTCTCTTGTACAGTGTCAACATTTTTTGTTTGCTCTTGATCCTTATCTTCCATGAAGTTAACATCCCTGCTGAGAACAATCTTGTGGGCAATGGGATCCCACAGATGATACCCCTTTATACCTTCAGCATATCTTAGGAAAATGCATCTTCTAGATTTTGGATCTAACTTTGTAGTTTCTCGGGCATTGAACATCACATAGGCAGGACTTCCAAATATATGGAGGTTTGAATAATCCATTAGTCTACCCATCCACATCTCCATCGGTGGTTTTAACTCAATTGCAGTTGATGGAGCCCGATTCACCACATAACAAATGGTATTGACTGCTTCTGCCAGAATTCCTTGTCTAAGCCCGCAGTTCCCATCATCGCTCTTATTCTTTCCAACAGAGTTTTGTTCATCCACTCTGCCACTCCATTTTTTTAGGAGTGTATGCTGTTGTAAACTGCCTTTTGATGCCTTCTTGCTTGCAAAATTCATCAAATTCTTTACCAGTATATTCGCCTCCATTATCTGAGTGCAAACACTTAATCTTCTTACCAGATTTGAGTTCCACCTGCGCTTTGTAAAATTTGAAAATTAGAAACACATCTACCTTCCTCTTGATAGGAAATACCCAATATCTCCTTGAATAATCATCAATGAATGATACAAAGAAATTTCCTCCTCCCAGGGATGTCACTAGTGCTTGCCATACATCAGAGTTAATCAATTCTAAAATTTCCTTGCTTCTAAATTTTGATGTGTTGAACTTCAATCGATGATGCTTGCTCGCAATGCAATTCTCATAAAAGGGTAATGATACCTTTGTGAGACCTGGAAGTAGATTCTTACCTGGAAGTAGATTCTTCTCTGCAAGTATCTTCATTCCTTGTTCAGACATATGTCTAAGCTTTTATGTCATGTCATTGCAAATTTTTCACCTGGACTCATCGCAGCAACTGATGCTTCTCCTTCTTGCAAAGTTTCTCCCTTCAACACGTACAAATTTGTAGCTATATTCTCTGCTTTCATAAATACAAGCGCTCTTTTAATCACCTTCATGATCTTGTTCTGAATCTCAAATTTCAAAACTGAGATCATCTATTTACCCTACAGATAATAATTTTTTCTTCAGGCCCTCCATGTGTTGCACTTTTTCAATAGTCTGAGTTGTCCTATCTTATATCTTTAACTTGATGGTGTCGATACCAACAATCTTCAAAGCTTGATCATTACGGCTATACACAGATCCACCAGGGATAGATTCATACTGATGAAACCATTCTCTTCGAGAGGTCATATGAAAAGTAGCTGCTGAATCAAGAATTCATACATCAACAAATCTTCTCTTGCCTCCAATAGTCGTAGCCGCTTCACAGACCATTATAGCTTCATCATTTGAAGTATTTGCCGCATTTCCTTGAGAAATATAATATTTCTTACTTATATTCCAACAATCCTTCTTCAAGTACCCTTTCTTGCCACAAGTGTAGCACTTTAAATTCTTCTTACTCCTGGATTTTTATCTACCATAACTATGACTCTCATTTGAACCACACTCCGTTGATCTTCCTCTAGTCACTGCCAAGGCCTCTGTTTGTTGTGAATTTGCCAGCTTGTCTTCATTACTTTTGTGCCGACTCTTCTTTCAAAATAGCAGCTGCAACATTGTCGAAGAGTAGAGTGTCTGTGTTGTTTGTTAAATTGATGACGAGTTGATCATACGAATCTGGTAGACTTTGGAGTAGAAGTTCCACACGTTCACTTTTCTCTATTATATGCCTCAATGGTGTGAGTTGGGAAAATAGAGTATTTAAAGCATTTAAGTGCTCCGTCACTGAAATGGATTCCGCCATACGTAAAGAATACAGTTTCCTCCTCAGAAAATTTTGTTGTGGAGTCATTTCGCCTCGTATAATTTTATGAGGTGATCTCATATTTCCTTCGCAGTCTTTTTTTCCTCTATGCTGGATAATACTCCATCAGCTAAAGCTAAGTGAAGATTAGCTATAGCATTCCCATCCATCTCATTCCACTTTTCATCTGTTACTCCAACTGGCCATTCACTAATAGCCTCCAAATAATTATATTTCCTCAAGATTGCTTTTATCTTTAGCTTCCACAGTGAGAAATTGCTTCTATTGAATTTTTCAATGTCGTACTTTGCCACCATTACTTTTACCACAATTGTTTTATAAATAGTACCTTCGACATGATGAACAATATTCCAACTTATCTTTTGATGTGGAGTATCCACACCTAGTGGCAACCACAGAGCATACAATAAGCAGATGTACACACCCAAAGCTGGCTTTGATACCACTTGTTAAGACCAATTAGGACTTGGATAGAGTTGGGTCGCGGATAAAATAAAACTGAAAATATTGAAGATAAAATAGACACATAGATTTTACGTAGAAAACTCCTAAATTAGGGTAAAAATCACGGGCAAGGATAAAACAATTTTAGTATCAAAAAATTAGAGAATTACAAACAAGACTCACAAAATATACAAAATATTTTGTCTCACTTTTTTTCCTTCTCTCTTTTCTCCCTCACTCTTGTTTCTTTTCTCTACTAATGGGATGATTTTCTCTCTTCATCTCCTACCTATTTATAGGCAGGAGACGTGAGGGATGGTTGGCCATTTGACCAGCTATCCTTAACTTTTTTTTATTTCAACTTTGGTAGGCACCGAAAACTGTGCCTACCATTTTTGACAATCATGAGTTATGAAACTATTAGACTTTAGTAAATGTGGTACGTCTCTTTACAATGAAATTATTGATTATTAATTTAATAAATTAATGATTTGAAAGATCACAGATTTTTAGAATAACTCGTCACTGTATTAGAATGGAAGTATATTTTTAATTTTATTGCGAATAAACATGTTAGATTATTAATTTCTCATGTAATAAATGTTTATAAAGCTTAATACCGATATGATGGGTGTGGTAGTTAAGAGGTGGTTTTCTCAAAAACCACTTATAAACGTTGCCTCTTTTGGTCCTATTCTTACCTATTAAGTTGCTTCTATCGATAACCATCAAATAAGAAGAAAATACAGAAGTGATAAAGAGAGGACAAAGAATAGAAACATGGAAGAGAATAAACATCGATCAATTTTATGGATCAAGGTATGACTACTTTATGTTTGAGAATTATATATGTTTAAGATCCTGCATAATCATATAATGAAGTGATATTAAACATGTGGTATCAGAGCATTTGGTTGTGAAATGTATGATTCTCGATTACATTTTCGAGTTCTGAAAATCTTCATGCTTTTCTGTTTGGAAAAAACAGATGATTGTATATATATATATATATTGGGAAATTTTATTTTTACAACGAATTTTTCTAGTAAGTAAGAAATGTCTGTGTTCTCTCGGTGGTGTCACACCATTGAGGATGATGCGTAACCAATATCACTGACGTCAGATGTGTGTTCACCATCTGTGCTCGTCGCTGGAATGTTGCAGCATTGAGGATGATGATGAATTCATTGGTTTGTGACATGTCGTATGTTTACTATCTGTTTCCTTCCTTACTGTCGATGGTGATGATGTTTCCCTTAGTGGCGTAAGACAACATCAATGACTGTCGTGTTAGTCGTGTGTGTGGTTGTTGTTGCTAGTTGTTTTCAATAAATGAATGAACGTGAAGAATACATGCATAGTGTTATTAGTATTAAACAATAAAAGATGCATGAACGTGAACAATGCAAGCATAGTGTTAATAGTATTAAACAATAAAAGATGCATGAACGTGGATAGTGCATGCATAGTGTTAATAGTATTAAATAATAAAAGATGCATGAACCTGAACGTTGCATGCATAGTGTTAATAGTATTAAACAAGAAAAGATGCATGAATGTGAACATTGTATTTATGCATGCCTGAACAGTTTGTGAACAATGTTAATATTATTAAACCATAAAAGAAGAATGAACGTGAACAGTATAATTATGCAAGCATGGACAATTATGTTAGTATACGTGAATTATAGAATTAATTAGAATTATCAATGATACAATAAATGCATGTTAATGTGAATAGTAAAAAAGAAAAAAAAAGGATGACAGATATGCATGTTAACTTGTTTATGGATTTTGACAGCATTATTGTTATCAAGATTAATAATAATTATGCACATTGTTTTGTATGCATGTATGTTATTTTAGATTTATGAATCACCAAAGTGATCAAATATTTAGGATAATTAATTCTAAATTAGCTAGAATTTTTCAATCACTCACTCATAAAATTGATGCTATAAATGATGTTTATCTATGAGCAGATTGAAATTCATTATTATAAGAAATTTATGAATTACCCAAAGGTTAATTGGTTGTTCTTATAATTAATGAATATGATTGTTTGGTAATGTAAATGTACTATTAGTTTTACTTATTTATCCAAAGATAATAAATATTTCTAAGTAGTGTATACATCATGACCTAGTAATGTTAAATATTATTGGCATCATTATGATTATTTTGTCCATTGATGTATCACCCAAAGGAGATAATTAATGTACATTAATTGTTAACGTAATCTTTCGTCTGAATCTTTATAAATGTTAGTTTATGACTCAAAGCATTAATGTTAGGCATGCATTTATTGCAGTTTTTTTCCCTATGTCTTTATATTCACAAGCTTCGTATGTACCAATATTTAATAGGCTAAATTTTTCTACCTGGAGTGAACAAGTCCAATTTCACCATGGTATATTGGATCTTGATTTGGCACTTCAAGTTGAGAAGTCTGCTACTATTACTGATACTAGCAGTAATGAAGAAAAGACTCATTATAAAGCTTGGGAAAATCAAATAGAGTGAGCTTGATGTTTATGCGAATGAGCATAGTAAACAACATCAAGTCAGCTTTTCCCTAAACTGAACATGCTAAGGAATTTATCAGTTTTGTGGAAGAGCGTTCCCAAACAGCTGATCAGTCTCTTACTGGGACATTAATGGGTACTTTGACCACCATGAAATTTGATGGTTCTCATATTATGCATGAACACATCGTTGAAATGACAAATAATGCAGTAAGACTTAAGTCTCTTATAATAGAAGTGGATGAAAATTTCCTTATACAGTTCATTTTGAACTCTTTACCGTTTGAGTATGGTCTATTCCAAATGAGCTATAATACCATGAAAGATAAATGGAATGTGCATGAATTGCACAGTATGTTAGCTCAGGAGGAAACAAGACTTAACAATCAAGAAAATCATTCCATCCATGTTTGTGAAATATCAAGGAGCTAGTAAGAAAGTACATAAGAAACATGGAAAGGGGAAAGGACCACTGAAGACCAACGAGTCCTCCGTTAAGATCCAAAAGAAGGTAAACAATAACAATGGCATTTCTGTAGAAAGCTTGGACACTTCCAGAAGGACTGTCCACTATATAAGGCTTGGTTCAAAAAGAAAGGTAAGTTTAAGGCTTATGTATGTTTTGAATCAAATTTAACTGAAGTTCCAAGTAATACCTGGTGTATTGATTCTGGATGTACAACTTATGTTTCTAATACTATGCAGGGATTCCTTACGATCCAAACCACAAGCCCAAATGAGAAGTTTGTCTTCATGAGGAATAGTGTAAAGGTTCTAGTGGAAGCAGTTGAGACTTACCGTTTAATCCTGAATACTAGACATCATTTAGATTTATTTGAAACTCTTTATGTACCTAGTATTTCTAGGAATTTGATTTATTTATCTAAACATGATGTTACTGGATACTCTTTTAAGTTTGGTAATGGATGTTTCAGTTTGTTTAAGCATACTATTATGATTGGATCTGGTATACCTTGTGATGGTTTATATAAATTGAATCTTGATAATTTATATGCTGAAACACTTATGACCCTGCATCATAAAGTTCGAATTAAACGTAGTTTAGTGAATGATTGTTCTACTTACTTGTGACATAAGCGTTTGGGTCATATTTCCCAGGAAAGAATGGAAAGATTAATAAAGAATGGAATTCTTCTAGATTCGGATTTTACTGATCTCAATATTTGTGTGGATTGTATTAAGGGAAAGTAAACAAAACACATAAAAAAAAGGTGCCATAAGAAGCACTCAACTTCTTAAAATTGTACACACCGATATATGTAGACCTTTTGATCTAAATTCTTTTGGTAAAGAAAAATACTTTATCACGTTTATTGATGATTATCCACGTTACAGATATGTCTATTTACTGTATGGGAAATCTTAAACAGTGAATGCCTTAGAAATTTATATAACTGAAGTTGAAAGGAAACTAGACAGAAAAGTGAAAATCGTTAGGTCTGATAGAGATGGTGAGTATTACGGAAGATATGATGAAACTAGACAACACCCTAGTCCATTTGCTAAATTCCTACAAAAGCATGGCATATGTGCTCAATACACAATGTCGGGTATACCACAACAAAATGGTGTATCAGAAAGGCGTAATTGAACCTTAATAGACATGATTAGAAGTATGTTAAGTAATGCATCTTTACCGTTATCATTATGGATGTATGCCTTAAAAAATGTCATGTATTTGCTAAATAGGGTTCCTAGTAAGGGTAATTCCAAAGAAATCTTTTGAACTATGAACTGGTAGGAAACCTAATTTACGACACCTACATGTCTGGGGTTGCTAGGCAAAAATACGGATATATAATCCACAAGAAAAGAAACTAGATGCCATAACAGTTAGTGGATATTTCATTGGTTATCCAGAAAAATCTAAAGGGTATAGATTTTATTATCCTAACTATAGTACAAGAATTGTTGAAACTGGAAATGCTAGGTTTATTGAGAGTGGTGAAATTAGTGGGAGTGACGCTTCACGAAATGTGGAAATTAAAGAAGTTAGATTACAAGTCCCTTTGACTTGTGTTTCCACTACTTAAATTGTTGTTCCTCAAATTGTTGCACCGCATAACAATCATGAAGAGAAATAAATACATTCTCCTGACATTCAACATGAACCTGTAATAGAAGAACCAGAAGAGTTAGCATTAAGACGATCCCAAAGAGAAAGGAGATCTGATATTTCAAATGATTATATGGTCCATCTACAAGAGTTGGAAGATGACTTAGGAATTAATGATGATCCAGTTTCATTTTCATTTAATAGTGCTAATGCTAAAAAATGGTTAAATGCAGTGAAAGATAAGCTTAAATTTATAGAACATAATGGTGTTTGGGACCTTGAAGAATTACTTGAAGGGTGCAACAGAGTTAGGTGTAAATAGGTTTTTAAGATGAAGCGTGACTCTCATGGCAACCTTCAACGTTACAAGGCTAAACTTGTTGCTAAGGGTTTTACTCAAAAAGATGGCATTGATTATAATGAAACGTTCTCACCAATTTCCAAGAAAGATTCTCTGATAATTATCATGGCACTAGTGGCTCATTATGATTTGGAGCTACATCAGATGAATGTGAAAACTGCCTTTTTAAATGGGAATTTAGAGGAAAATGTATATATGGATCAAGCAATGGGTTTTTCAGTTGAAGGGAAAGAACACATGGTGTGTAAACTAAAAAAATCAATATAAGGACTCAAGCAAGCTTCCTGTCAATGGTATCTTAAGTTTAATGATACTGTTATTTCCTTTGGTTTTAAAGAAAACACTGTTGATCGGTGTATATATCTGAAGGTCGGTGGGACTATGTTTATCTTTTTGATTTTGTATGTTGATGACTATGTTGATGACATCTTGCTCGCAGCTAATAATCTTGGTCTATTAAGTGAGACTAAGAAATTTCTCTCTAACAACTTTGAAATGAAAGATATGGGAGAGGCAAACTATGTGATCGGAATAGAGATATTTCGAGATATATACCAAAGACTATTAGGTTTGTCTTAGAAAGCATATATTAATAAAGTTTTAGAGAGATTCAGATTGGATAAATGTTCAGCGTCTCCAGTTCCAATTCAGAAAGGAGACAAATTTAGTCTCATGCAATATCCAAAGAATGATATGGAAAGGAAACAGATGAAAAGGAATTCCTTATGCATATGTTGTTGGGAGTTTGATGTATGCTTAAACGTGTACAAGGTCGGACATTAGCTTTGCAGTTGGTATGCTTGGTAGATACCAAAGTAACCTAGGATTAGAGCATTGGAAAGCTGGAAAGAAAGTCTTAAGACATTTGTAGGGGACAAAAGATCACATGCTTACTTATAGGAGGTCCGATCATCTTAAAGTAATTGGATATTCAGATTCAAATTTTGCTAGTTATTTCAATACTAGAAAATCTACATTTGGCTATGTATATCTTTTATCCGGAGGAGCAATATCATGGAAGAGTGCGAAACAGTTAATAATTGTTGCATCTATCATGGAAGCTGAATTTGTGACATGCTTTGAGGCCATAGTTTAGGCTAAATGGTTGCGAAACTTTATTTTGGAACTTGGAATAGTCGACAGTATTTCCAGATTGCTGAAAATTTATTGTGATAAATCTGCAACAATTTTCTTTTCAAAAAACGAGAAGTATTCTAAAGGTGCTAAACATATGGAATTGAAATACTTTGTCATTACAGAAGAGGTACGGAAACGTAGAGTGTCAATTGAGCACATTAGCACTAATCTTATGATTGCTGACCCTTTGACCAAGGGATTACCGCCCAAAATATTTATGGAACATATTGACCGTATAGGCATTATTTTTAAGTAGACATTAATGCATATTATGATGACGCTTATGTTTTAATGTAATTGACTTTTTGAGCTCATTATTGAATTTGTTTCTGATTTACCTATTTTTTTTAATTTGTATCCTGAATTGAATGGAATGATAATAACAGTTTTGTCTTGAATAGACATTATTGTTTATCAATTATGTATTTCTCCTTTATTGATCATTTCATGGAAAAGACAAACTTTGTAGTACATGGAAGGGAATATGTTGTTTAAATCGTATACAACCGTCATGACCGACGTTAGTGTAGGAAAATCCCGGGAGGTACATCACATGTACCAGATGCGGAAAACAAAAATTTTTGTTACCGGGACCTTTCCGAAGCCAAGATCCATGTGTTGGTATGAAAACTCAAACCTAAATAGCCAAAAGAGACTATCTCTAAAGGTAATCCACGCAGAGATCAGAAAATCTAACCGGGACAAACCCTTTTGACCCGGGAATAGCTAGAACAAATTAAAGCCTGCTAGAGCTTACCTTTGTCCTTGGAGAGCTAGGATTCAACGTTGGACATAGCTTGGCGAAGAGAAGAAAATCGTGAATCCAAGAGAGAAGAAATAAGGAAACCCTTTCCAAGCCAAGCCTAACTTAACACTTAAATTAGGTTTCTCTCTTATTTTCACTTACTGCCGTCGACTACCCCTTCTATTAGCTTTATACTTGTATTTTTAACAATTAAAACAAGTAAGCTAAGAGAGGATCATGCCCATACACGTGGATGGCATATAAAGGAAGAAGAAAAGTTATCTTAACTTTTAAGTTTACTCTTTACTTCCTTTAATAATCATAGCCGGCGACAATCATCAAACAAGCTAGCTTCTTTATGTCTTATAACCTTTTAAGACTTAATAGGAAGCTTACAAGTGGATGATTATTAACCAAGCAATATTAAATATAATTTTCAAAGGCTTTAGTTTCCTTCTCCCTTTCCAACGCAGATGAACTTATATATATATATATATATTTAATTAATTAATTACTTAATTAACATATATATATATATTTGCTAAGAGGTCCAGTCAAACTGGGGTCGGTCCTACCGGCCTACCGGGCCCCGGTGCTGAAACAGCTCCG